>OW387139.1:39157856-39757856 GCA_936440205.1 Lepidonotus clava
CTACTACTCATAGACCTAAGGTATACCGGCAATGACCAAATATGATGCTCATCCTAGCTATGTCATATGGCACGATATACTCATCTTCCTTGCCTATTAATAGGAAAATGTAACAGTTGCATTGTTATCTTATCATGTTTTTAGATCCACATGCTTATCTAAGCTATCATGACAGGCCCACATTTATTTCATTTTAGTCTCAACCACTCAACGTGGGTGTCATGACTAAAATCACGTTCATGTGGAAAATCATTAACTGTACAGAATATAGCTAGATGAATTAAAAAAAAACTTTACTATCCCTTTCCCGATCATCCTTATAAAAACACATGTACACAAACTTATTTTGCAGCTTTAGCGATACCCAATATGAATTATCTATACAAACAGATCATAAGTTGTTAATATAACCTTTGGATAGGAATTGGACCGTTATTGGTTGGAGATGTATGAACATAATGTACTATTTTTTCTTCTTTCCCGCAGTTATATTTTACAACCCTTCTTCATTCAGAAAAAAAAGTTTTACATATTGGTGTCCTTGTGATCGAAAAAAACAACAACACTGGCAACCATGGCCGGACAGAAATCACACTGCATCCCCCATGTCTGTAAGATATCAAAACCGTTGGCGGTTTGGAGTAACGCTATCTCGATTGAAGAGAAGTCTTTTGTGTTCAGTAAACAAGGTTGGCCTTTGAAAAGCGCCAACTAAAAATAGCCTCCATTATATTCTGGTGACGCGTGGAATTCGGAGAAGAGAGCAAGGGGGGAGGTTTTTGTGTCAAATGGCATGTGACATGGAGGTACCGGTCGCTGGTGCCCCCAGGGTGCTACATAATGCAGGCCAATCTCACCCTTACATGCCTGGTACCAGCCGAAGGGAATATTTATAAATTCATACATATATTTATAATGTAGCAATGATATTGCGATATGTATACATGCATGTGTGTTATATTATAATGCTATCAATGATTATAAGGAGAAGATATTATGTAGGGAGACCATGTAACTATAACCAGGACGATTAAATCGATTTTTCTTTCCATAAAGTTAGTTTATCTGGTTTATGACACCACAATGGGAAACATATGACGTAGGCTATTCCCAAGAGTCCGATGATAAGGAACAACCAGCTACTACCGCCTACAAATACATGAGAAATGTTGAGAAAGAAGAACTACAATCTACTTCATCTTTCTTCGCTACCACTAAATTAGCTGGGCCCCCTATACTGCTATAGGTCGCTTTTTCAAGACATTTTAAATTTTGATTCAAAAGATGTAAAACATTAAGACGATACAGCCTATTATTTGGAATAACATTCAGATGAAGGTAAGCCCCTATTCTCAATCTTGACCCCCTTTCCCCCTTTCCTCACCCACACACAACTCTCAGAGGGACGTGGGGTGACCTAGACATGACCTCTACCGCCCGACCCCAGGCTCCCCAGCGGCCATCTTGTTTTAATGGCGTCCGTCATTGTGTGCGGGGATGTTTGCTGAAGCCACATGAACAAACGTTAGAAGCCACACATTGATATTTACATGGTGTCTACTTACACTCTGAACATGTATGTACATTTTGTAACAATGAAATAAGAATAAGATAACTTTTAAGTGGAGTCTGCCAAATAATATTATTGGCAATCTGGCTTCACTTAGGAATAGACTGTGAAAACGACAGTGTTGGTATTCTACATCGAACATAAATATTTTGCGGAGGTTGCGAAGTAATCATTGGAATATTTAGAGATCTGGCCAGAGGATTAATTTCTCATCAAAAAGCTTTGTTTTGACCAGCATTTCACTTTGTTCTCTTGACCGACCACATTTTTATTGGCCCCGGGCCTACAGCATCGCAGCCTGTTTAAAAATAATGCAAGAACATAAATTATTTAATAAGGTAAAGTGGCAGTGAAAGCTATTCCAAAGCCATGCATATTTGGCCCTACTAAGAGAAACTTTATGATTCATAATGGGTCTTAGTAGGTCAAATTCTCTTACTTTCCGCATTCATCACTGTCTTTAGGAATACTTTTAAAATCTCCGCATACATGTCACTGTATGAATTTTATGAAAATTAGGGATGATATGCATAATCGGTTGATAACAATGAAGTGGGGTGAACTTTATATAGGAGAATGCATTAACTACGCCATTTCTCACCGGCACATGAGGGTAAAATGGGCCAGTTGAGGAATGATCTCAGACACGTAAGCCTGAAGTGGGAAAACATCGGTAAGGCAATAACACAAGGGTGTATAAAACACAGTTTCAAAAACTGATCTTGTTTGAACTCAATGGCTCTTGTGATTCTTATGACCATGGCTATATGTTTTGGTGCCATGCAGTGTAAAAACAGACTAGGAAACGAGAAAACCGTTTCTTCAATTCCACCTCCGTCTTGGAGTCTTTTATTAGTAGGGAATATAATACTGATGGTTTATTTCATTTATTTCCTTGTGTGGTCCTTCTGAAATATATATGTACATATTATACATTAGGCCTATATATATGTACATAATGGACGGATTATAATTTGAAATATAATTCTGGCAATTAATTGGGAAAAGCCGATATTGTTTCGACTCACCCAACTTTGTAAGTATGACCAAGAACATTTGCTGTATTCTATGGCTAAAAACATACAATGTTTTGTTATTAATTGTATTGACCATGACCTAAAACACCTCAATAGCTAAACATGTGACATTTATTTCCAGTGTGAACAATAACTTAACATTTCTCTTAGATTATCTAAATGCTTACAGCTAAAAAATTACCACAAGGTCCTTATTGTTCTTGAAAATTATTATCCTGACCCACATACCAAAGCAATGGATCCAAATGTTTTAACCACATTCTCTATCTGTAAGTGGAAAGACACCATTTCACTATTCCTTTTACGTTGGTTACGTTCATGTATGTCATTCTATAGTATTGGCTGCATGGCAAATACATTCACCCTCTCCATCATCATAAATGGGGCAGGTAATGTATCGTTTCAAATAATTTCTTTGGCGTTCAGTTCCTCTGCCTACACCCCAAGATATCCATAGGCTACCGGTAAAGCATAACGGTTATCTTCTACAACATACCTACACATGTTTTACATTACCTTCCCAAGAGACCAAACCAATAGGCGTACTGGTGATGTTAATTGATAAGAAAAGATATAAAAGTGACAGCCTCTAAATTGTTATTCCATTATAATATAGATAACAATCTTCCTGGAATCTCAATTTATATAGTAAATTTTCATCTCTCGCTTTTGCCCGTGATACACAAACAATTTAAGTATATTGTGATGAATTGTGCATCCATCGTTTGAGGTACGAACTATTGACTTAGAGAATTGGGTATAATGAGTTTGTAATGTGAAATAATCAAATAACATAGCAGATGATGGCTAATAATGAAATGTGTAAGGGAATGAAAACAGGTACGAAATGGACCGAAACTTGTAATCGGGTAGGCCTAAGGGAGACCGAAAAACTGTGGTAACCGGATGTGACGTCAGAATGGTCACATGGTTGAGATTGACCAATCAAAATCGAGTTGTAGCCAATAAAAGATGGCATGATGGCCCAAAATATACAGTCCCTTCTTGGTACTCACTGTGTTGAGACCAAGGCAACATGAAAGTCTCTTTGCCGTAGAGTTCAGAAACCTCGACTCACCGAAGAACGTCACAATAACATTTATGTTTTGGATGAAATGGATTAGTAACAATATTAATGTTGTTTACAGCTTTATTGAATACCAACAATAACATCTGTTCCCCAGCCAAATTGAAATATCATATGCTTAATCTTCCTGTCTAGTCTTCACAATATTTCATTTGGGCCAATAATTATTGTATTTCCGCCTTTTGTTCTAGGTGTACTAATAGGAAAACCCTACTTGTAAACAATAGCCACCAATACTATATCACAGCTCCTCTCATTCTCCACCTCCTGTCTTCAAATTAAAGCCTCTGTGTACATATTATTTAGGTTTATATATGTGTATACACCTAAGTATACACTCACATGACATATAGAAAAACTCATAGAGGCATACCCTTCCTTGACACACTGTTAAAGAGGTCAGACCCATTACCTTCCCAAAGGGGCGTGACCCTAGAGTTAGGCAGAGACCATGTATGTATATAGGATATATAGAGACTGGAAAGATTCTCTTTGGGCCTATGTACTTATTCCCCTAGTGGCTGATTGGAACCAACCTGGTCAACCATGACCAGGGTCTGATCATTACCAATGTATTTTTAGAATGGCAGGTGGCACCTCACAAGTAATTTTTACCACAGACATAATGGTCAACCCAAATCCAATCCAACCAGCACCTAGGTGGCAGGCCAGTAGTGCATAACAGGTTAACCCCTGGCTTTCCAGTCTCGATATATCCTATACACATACAAGGTCTCTGAATAAGGTTAGCGTTATAAAGAGGAAAAGTGCGGTTTTCATGTTTATTGTACAAGTGTATGGTCTAACTTAACTAAATAGGCATGTTTTCCTATCAATAAGATTTTATATTATAGTTAACATTTGCAAATGACAATATGAACGCTGGTATTATCATATCTTTTCTATCAATTTAAAGGATTGTTTCCATTGCAATTCACCTGAATCACAATCACAAACTGATGTGGTTTATGGTGATAGATCTCATTCTAATAGGGATCTGTGGTACATGGATATAGCACAAATCTTTCAACCAAGCTTAAAATTATTTTTACTTTAAAGCACACTGAGGTTTCTGAGGTAATTGTTCCCATAATTGTGCACACTTATATAGAGTGCTATACTTTTTCTCCGTGTTAAATTTGCAAAAAGAACATGGTCTAACATGTGAAGTTGCCTTAGATTATTGCAAGTTATAGTTACACTCACATTTTAGAATTATCTTTGCTACCGTCCACATCTATCATACTTAACAATCCATAATCATAGCAAGAAATATTGTGAAACGACTGCTCTGCAAAACATCGATAGATTCACAATCGAGATATTCAACAATTCAAGCTTGAATAAAAAATAAAGTGTCTGTGGTCTGCTCTTAATTCAACTATGATAGGATATATTATCAAAACAAAGGACGAGGTCGATGGATCAATGGGGGTGAAGGAACTACCATCCAGCAAAACAACAAAATTGATCCGCCCCATGTAGGAAATCCTAAGCATAGGCTCTATGTTCCATTTAAACTGTATTTATCCCTTATCTAGGGGGAAATCACATAAATGGATCCACAAGGCAATGGGTTATCCATACACACAATTTAGAACCTAAATAAGGCAGTCATACAAGTGATTTCCTCAGAATCTGAGGACAGCATATATCTGAATATTCAAACCTGTTATCAAGGCAGGTGCCAGGCTGAGCCTGCACATGGATGGCCAACTTAACAGAGCCACGCATATCCCACATATTTACTCAGATTGTTTACTCTCTGGCTTGCTCTTCAACCAATATGGCGGCCACAGGACCATGGGGTCTTGGCTTCTGCAGTGTATTTAGTGACGCTTCACCTCCAGCATAATAACTGTAAGCCTAAAAGTCCACAGAGGTGTTGAATCAGAATGAGTCCAATGTGTATTTACCAAGACCACGTCAGTTCAAAATCAGAGAAGAGTTCGCTCAGAATTAGAGATGGCTGAATTGAGTAATAATGTTACATTATATCTTGAATTCAGAAAAATCTCTGCCTGGATTAAATTTATTTCACGTTTTTTAAGACTTGATCTATTGCACGAAATATGATATGCATAGACATGCCATCTGGTCTGCGGTGTAAAATTCTTTGCTAAAATAATCATTAGCATGCAAGATAAAGTCGTACCATTGATGTTAGATTATATTAGTTTTCTGAGAGTAGCTGGGAGTTTGAAACAGATAGATAAACCACTTCTGTTGAATTCATAATAATTTAGAAGGATTTGTACATATTATCAGTCTACGAGCTAGGAAACTCAAGTGTTCCCTTAAAAGATTTGTGGTAATAAAGTATGAAAAATAAGTGACAATTATTTACGCATTTCCCCATGTTTATCACAGTACTGACAAATGCATAGAATTTATAAGGGACTCTGCAAATATTTCCTAACATTTTGGTTCAAACACCTAACCCTCATCACTTGATACCAATGACATTGTGCAAAGACGTCCCTACGTTTGTGACACATATGATTGCTAATTGGGGGAGAAATTATAGACCTAGGACTAAGAAATTTGCCAGTTTATTTGGGAATAGAAGACATTCCATGGTCATGAAATCATCGAAAAGTTAGACCATTAAATATACACAGCACATGGGGCCAACTATTTTAAAGTGAACATCTTTCTAGTAAAAATAAAATATCCAGGCAAAAAACGGTGTGCCAACAAATATGGATTGGGTTTCGATTTTAACAGGCGTCCAGACCATGAGTGCCGACCAAAGAAATTTCACGCATCTAAATGCATGCACAAGTTGCTCCAGGGTTGCCGACCAAAGAAATTTTACGAAGCTTCGTGAGTGACCACGCATCAAATTTGGTTCCAGAGAAATATCACGCATCAAAATTTTGGTGCGTCACGTTCCAAAGAAATCTCACGCATCTAACTTTTGTGTCCACGAAGCTGCGCGGATCGTTCAGAAACCCATATCTACGAAGCTGATTTTTAGCATCGTGATAATTAGAAAACAGTGAAGAATGCATCCCATCGCCTCCAAATTAATTCTGGACATTGCCACTAGGGTCAAGAACCATTTCTCACCATGGGTAAGCATACAAAGCTGTTTAAGCCTAATTCAAAGCTATATGTCAATTTCCCTACGAATCTGTATGTAATGTGAACAAATCATCACTTTAATTACTGAAGTTAAGAGTTAACAAAATCCTGAAACCTGAAGAAGTAAGAAATGGATCAAATTCAGTTAATTTTAATGTCATATGGGCGAAAATAGAGGTATTTGCAATAGAGAAAATGACAAAATTGTTTTCCCTCCGTAATATCCCAAACAATTACTTGCGTCAGTGCTATATAGAAACAATTACTGTTCGTTTTAACTCTTCCCAAATATATAGGTCATAATAATTTCTAACGAAAACGTTTAGCATATGATAAAACATAATTATTGTCAATTTAACAATTTTTTATTCTATTTTATTTATTCAGCACCTGCCAAGAGGGAACGTAACACCACACGCTGCAGACCCTTCCAAGACTTTGCCTTGGCCTCAGCTCTGAAGGTCAAGAACTATGCCAGGGCGCTTGGATTGAAGAGGTGCAAGAGTCAACGCATCATCAAGAAGCGTATTGACCCAAGACAAGAGTGGCCACGCATCCAAGATTTCATGAGTCGCTTCAGACTTCCTCCTGCCTGTGTGGAGGAGCTAACAAGGGAATTTGAAGCCAGCCGTTTCCGTCCCGGGTTAGGAGAGGACGAAATGCGTGGTTCTCCCATACCCCTATTCAGCAAGGTAATATATAAATTACAAGAAAAAACACTTATTAAACTCCATATTGCGTTTCTCTTTCTTCTGTCTAATAATTATTGAACGATTTGATGCGAATGAAATATTGGAAATTAAATATTTAAGCCACGTAACTAAATATAAATTGTTGGTCTAAAAAATGAGAAATAAAAAAATATGCTTTTTTCCGCTTTCTTACACAGGTTTGCTACGCCTTGAGGTATCTGGGGACCGGCTCCTACTATGCTGTAGTGCGTGACACGCAGGGAGGCGTTTCGCGGTCAAGCGTGGGTAGAGCTGTGGACGCCTTCGTGAAATTCTTAGTTTCACGATACCATCGTTACGTGAAGTTCCCCAAGGTATATTATTGTAGAGATGAAATATAGTCGCACTTAGTGTACTTTTAGATCTCAGAGAATAACAACATAATACATCTTTGTTTGAAATCGTCTTCACCTTTATTTAAATATATTAAACATCACTTTCCATACAACCACTGTGAAGCTTGACACACTTCAATACTATGTGCATGTTAAAGTCTTAAACCTACAAATAAATAATATTCATTTTCCAACATGTTACATTTCAAGGGACAAAAACTTCACGAAGCGGTGATCCGTTTCTCTGAGAAACACGATGTCCATCAGTGCGTGGGTTGTATTGACGGAACGTTGATTCCCATCAAGCGGCCAGTGCGCAACGAACATGCCTACGTCTGCCGAAAAGCCTACCATGCATTGAACGTCTTGGTATGTACTAATGTAAAATAGTTGAAACATTACATCCCCGTTAACAAACCAGACAGTTTTAAAAACCTGTAGATTAGCATAGAAAACTAATCAATAAAAATATTCTGCTGACACCTAGATGTATTTCAGATTGTTTTTTTTTTACATCACGAATCTACATCTACGTCTTATTTTCTATTTCAGCTTGCATGTGACCATGATGAGCACATCGTGTTTGTTGAGAGTGGGATGGCTGGATGTCACCACGACCAGTCTGTTCTGGAACAATCAGACTTGGGTCATCACCTGCGCTACCGGAATCGTCTTGGAAATTACTTCCTTCTTGGTGACTCTGGGTACGTTACTAACATTCTATCACCCTTGATTCCAGTACTACTTAAATATATTTATATCATGACCAAAGAAACACTTTTATGATCCTTTAATGAAAACAATTTAAATCCTAAGTTCGATTCGTTCCTTCTGCACAGTCCACATAATCATTACCGTGAACAAACATTATAAAAACTGTTATGACTCGATTACCATTTATTACAGATACGCATTGAGCCCGCAAGTGCTCACCCCATTCCGTTGTGACGTGTTGTCTGACCTCACTGAACCACAACGCAAGTACCAAGTCGCGCATGTTACAGCACGAAGTTCAGTTGAGCGCTGCATAGGGCAACTGAAGGGACGTTGGAGGTACGTACATCAAAAATAATTCGATACGTGGCAAAATATTTATGTAATCCTATAATGCCGTTTGAAAGACGGTTATGTATTTCTTTATCAATTTTCTGACAATTCTAATTGCTTCCCCAAGACGTAACGAAACATTTGTGATCATAATATCTCAAACAAATATGAATTATTTTTTACAGATGTCTTTCTCGCTCGGGCGGTGGGGTCATGCAGATGGAGCCCCTACAGGCGTCTTGGGAAATCAAAGCCTGCTGCATCCTGCACAATCGGTGCATTGACTGGGGGCTACGCAAGTTGAAGCCAGGCCAGAATGTCGACTCTAGGCTTCGTTTTTCAAAGATACATATTTAACTATCTAAATTTACACATAGCTTCACTTGGCCTTACCAAAATTGTATACCTGTAAAATTAGAAATAGATAAATATTCTATGCGCCATACATGAACAAGATAGTCACGCATACGCATCAGCTGTTCTTCGTTTTAAAAACCATGTTAAGAAATACATATATCAGACACAGTATTGAAAAAATAAGCAAGATTAACTGTCACTAGTGCCAGGCTGTGGTTTGTCAAATGCAGGTTCTTCCAGGTCCTGCGATTCATCAGCCGAATGTGAGATATTGGGTCGGGAGGGTGTGGGCCATGAATAAAGGCCATGTTCTACCACCGGGCCTTGATGTGCAGGAGGAGAATACCTCCTCTCCGAATTATCTTCAAATAGACTACCACTTCTAAGATTTTGCGGACTGATTACTACAGCTTCCGCTTCGGTAGTATCCTCACTCGATGCCCTGCTAGTTATGTACTTGGGATCCCCTGGCCTGGGCTTGAAAGTAACTACTGTGGTGTTTTGAGACTCTACGTTCTGGCTTTCCTCCCTTTGCGTACTACTTGCTGCAGGTACCATGTCAGATTCGTTGGCAGGATCGTCTACGTCACTTTTAATTTCCAAAGGAGTTACTGTTTGCCTTGTACCCTGCGCAACTACCAGCGCTGCTTTGATGACTTCGGCCGCCTCCTCAATGCGTTTCGCAGTGCTGCGTAGCGCTATCATATGACTATGTACCTGATCAACTTGGGATTTAACACTAAAAACTTCATTGCGAAGGGCTTCTACATTTCCCTTAACAGCGAATAAAGTTGCCTCCGTTGTCTGCTGATCGTTTTTAATCAAGTTTATGTCTGAGTACATAGTTTGAAGATCTACACGTGTACATAGTAAATCATCTTTTAAGGCTTGATTAGCGTTATTCTGAGTGGTGTGTTGCATCTTGGCATTGTGCTGCTCGGCTTTTAAGCCCGCCATATCAACACGGACGTTCATGACGGTGGCTTTCACTGCTTTGATGTCCCCCTCACAAGTACTGCTACTTTGCCGCATCGATGAAATGTTGGTCTTAATGTCTACAACTTCTTGGCTGATAGTACTCAAATCCGACTGAAACACCTCCAGAACATTTTTAATGTCGTGTACATCAGTAGGCACGTTGGTGGTACGAGTCAACTGACTTTGTAGGGCTGACATCTCGTGTCTGGTTTTCTGCAGCTCCTCTACGAACATCTTATGAGTTGGTGCGCTGCGTGAGGTGGCATCCCTATCTTGATTTGCTGGGTTGCTCGATTTGTCCAAAGTTGTCCGGGTCTCCCCGTCTTTAGGTAACACATCAGAGTCACTTTCTTGCGGTTTGTCCTGTTCTTCGTGGTCCGACGGAGGCCTCCCTAATGCTGCTGACACTGGCTTTTTCGTTTGACCACGCATCCGACCAGAATCCTTCACATAGTATGCGGGATATCGAGCGCCGGTCATAGAGTAATTGAAGCTGACGTCCATATCGTCATATTCGGCTGGCATCTTGAGAATTGGCGACAAAGGCACGTTTGAAGATGGAGGATCTGAAAGCAGGAATGATTACTGTAGTGGTATTTGTAACAAGAAATGATTATCGGGTTGTGAAATATTGTTAGACATTAATGTATTTCCTACCATATTTTTAATAAAAGAATTCTCTACAGATCTTCAATAATGTTGTTACACACTTTTAAATATTCTTGTGTTAAATGATTGATTTTATATTTATCTTTTAACATTACAAACCTATATAATTATTTAAGTACGTAGCATTTACAAATATGACACTTACCCTTGAACGCTTCTTTTGCAGCCGTTGACGCCAAGTACTCCAGTTGACGTTTGGCCACCGACGAATCTTCCACATCCGAAGCCACCAAGGACATTGACTGTTGCGACGCATCACGGGTAGGAGTTGGAAGTTCTTCCCTCTCTATCTTCTCAGGTTCGGCCGGACGTTTCACCTCCCAGCCTCTCTCCAACGTTTCAAACGATGACTGAGGTGTCGTGTTGACAACTGTAAAAGCAAGTCAAAATTGTAAGACAATAATAACTGTCATCAGATTACATTTTCACGCATCGAAGAATGTTTGTACGAATCTACTTTAGTACTGTTTTTAGTAAGCGGCGCCGATAATGTTCATAATATTCATAAAAATGTGTGTACCTCAAACATTGATATCATGTAATTTCTAATACTTATTATTTTTTGAAACTGAAGTGATATAAAAGTTAATTATGAACCACGTGTCTTATTAATTGTACAGTTAATATTTAGATTTTTTACCTTTAGCCGGGCTGTAATCATCCTGGGCCAAGTCGTCACCGTCGCTTTCCTTACCGGAGTTCGTGAAGACATCGGTGCGGTCGCGTTTGGTCCACACTCGTCTCCCTGGAGGAAGTGACGCAGCCCTTGCTTTCTCCTCAGCAGTCGGAGCGGGGATGGTTAAATGTGTCGCTGACGTGGTTAGACCTTAAAATAAACGTGAATTTGTTTAGATTATTTCAAGTCGCTCAGCCAGATTAACCACTTAACTGCTATGCTCCTAGGGGAAATTTTAGGCAAAATGGATGTACTTTTGATCAATTATATTTCTCATACTTATATACTGATGGGCAGGTTATGTTATATCATTCTTTAGCTCATGACCTGAAAATTTAGGAAACTGCCATAATTTGAATTTTCGGTTACCATGGCAACCGTTTTGATGATTTTTCTTTTTATTATATTAAATTCTTAAAGTGATCATACAATGCTTGGCCAAATTTTCAAAATTATAATCAAACCATGATGAACACTTAAATTAAGAGCTCAATGGAATTCTCTAAATTTTGATACATTAAGTGCCTCAATAGCAACTTTATGTCAAAAGATATCACATATCGAAAAATGCATGTATTTTTCTAGAATAATGCATAAAAATGCACAAAATTAGGGAATTTGACCATATAATGAAACCGTTTCCATAGCAACACTTATTTCTTAATAATTAGCTATATTTCTATACATTTTAGTTTTTTATAGGTCGTTCTAGAATTTTGAGCTATAATAAAGTTTTTAGAACACTGTTACCATGGTAACCATGCCATTTTCAGTTTTTCTTGGATTTAATTGACTTTTTACCCTAAAATCAGGTATATTTATTAAAGTTTCCTTGGCAACCACTACTTTTAGTGCATCAAATTAGTTCTTTTCCAGAATGAATTGGAAAATGATCTAAAATTTGACCATTTAATTGATTTTGAAAATTTTGGCATGTTTTTTGTAATTTTCCTGGATTTTTAGAAATTTTGAAATTCGTTGCTAAGGAAAGGGTTGCCATGGTTACCATACAGAATGAGTGGTTGTTAAACAAAATAAATATGAGAACCTTGAAGCCAAAGGGATGACCTTTCCAATGATACCTTACACCCCTAACATTTCATAATATGTCAATATGCAAAATTTTGATGAATATTGGTCTATTTTTCAGTAGAATTTCTCAAAAAAGCATCCTGCTCCCGAGTATACTCGGGAGCAGCTGTTAAGTGGTTAATAAAATGTGAAAATATAACTTATGGGATGCTTCAAAAGCCCTCCAGATTACTTTATTTTGATCATATGGACCTGTTTTCTTAGTAATAAACCTGTATGTATGCATTCAATTTGTGTTTAGTATTGTTTACTTCTAAAGTGTCATTGATAGTTATAGATAACAAATTTATGCAGATAATTATGCCCTACGAATCTATTTACATCAACGCAACAAATCGTCAATCCTAAGCGCAACAAATTTTTCAATTAAGTTTTATAGCATTGCGTTAAATAAAGAAAAAGGATATTGTTTCCTACTACTGATTATATCTGTTAACATTAAGGGTTTACTATCACAATTCTTAAATTTAGATTTTGATGCTAGTTTTTTAACATGGTTAGATTTTTTTTATTTACGTACCAAACTGTTTTTTTAAGTCTTCGAAAGTCTGGTCTCCTGTAGACGTTGACGGTTCCTGAGGCACTGCCGAAGCTACTTTTCCTCTTTTCTTGGGCGGGAGAGACTTGACATCTGAATACGTTTCGATGGCTTTCTTCTGTTCCTCCTCGGCCTCTTCGAATTGACGTTCCTCCGCCTCTGAATCGTCACCCTCTTCTGGTGTGTCGATGCTCGTTTTTCTTGCCCCTGAAATAACTTAAAATATTAATGGAGAAATTAAGTTTAGCACAGGATTTTTTTCTGTACCACGGATGCGCAATTGCTAACCCTAAATTACTTTAAATAGTTATTATTTCTGGTTTCTTAGACCTAGAATAAGGGCCTAATTCTGTCAGTTATGTACACATATGGATTTTTATTTTGCTTAATATATATTAAGTGTATGTGTATGGTTTGATTCCTTCAGTTAAACGGCAATACACGAAGCTGTATCTAATTACCTTGTATACAATAACTCGCCGTTCTCAAATACCAATAATACCAGCATGATTACCAAAGTAATTTTCTGATGCGTACGATGTTTCATTAATTAGTTTTTTCAATATTTAGACAACATATATACTCACAGCCAGAGCATTCGACGCCCCAAAACTCCAAGCACATAATTTCTATCTCAGTGAGGCCCTCACTCTCAGGCATAGGCGGCGCTCCCGTCCCACCATACTTGCTTTCCAGTTTACGTTTCTGTTAAGATAATATTAAAATAGTTGATGAAAAGATCGTATTTTTGGGGGGTAGAAATGAACAACGAATCTTCTTTTGCAAAAGTACTGAATTATAATTGTGGATGAAAAGATCGCATTGTTCCTGAAAAGATTGTTTTTTAAAAGTACTGAAGGACATTTTTTAACTCATTGCCTGTAATATTTAGTTCAGAGATGCATTTATTTTTTTATAGCGCTAACATCTTATTTGACGCATCTATAATTTTTGTGAGTACTATTTTGAAGGTATTTTTCTCACCTTGTCTTTTGTCTTGGACTTGTGCTCACAAGTCTTTTTCCATATGTACTTCTTCCGCCGATGTATCCCAGTTCGTGACTCTGAAGCCCGCTGCATTCTCTTGTAGATCTTCTTCCTCCGGGCTTTACGTTGCTCTGGACTGACTTCGTCTCCAAAGATATTGATAACCGCATTTCTGAAAGGGGAAACAAAAAAGTTATTTTTGGTGGTCTCTTTTTTATTGTGCTTTATGAACAAAATTAATGTGGCATCACAATAATAAGATTTTAATCTAAAGTCCTTCTTCAATTACGTTCATTTTCTGTTAAAATAATTTGTAGTGGGTAAGTTATATTGACGAATCATATATCATATTTACATCATTATATAACGAGAACGGCGAGTTATTGTATACAATGACATTAGATAGAGCTTCGTGTATTGACAGTTAATTATCATACCTGTCTTCGCGGCCGGTCTCGTAGTAAGCCCGCATCTCTTCGTTGGTGAAGTTCGCGTGCGTCGGTGGACCCTCGTCTTCGGTGTTTGAGCTACACCAAGACAGGGGCTTCAGACTTTTCCGGGCCGCTCCCTGTGGTGTCGCCTTGGAAGAGCTGCGGGTGGTTTTTTTCTCAGTTGGGGTTGCTTGCTGTGCCTTTGCTCGCTGACGAGTGGTAGGTGTTGAAGTTGCTGCCTTACTTTTGGATCTTCCACGACCACGCCCCTTTTTTGGTAGAGTAGGTAGAGGCGAGCTCGACTCGTCAGAGGTAGGGGCTTTCACCGGTGAGTATGTAGGGTCACGATGCTGATCGTCTTCCTGAACTTCGGTTGTCTTTTTTCTTTTGGCCTTCTGTTCTGCGGCGGCATCCTGGGGCCTTTTTTTACCATCTATTTTCGTGGGCGGGTGTCCACGACCGAACTTCGCCAATGCTGGCGAGCCAGTATCCGGATTTGAGTTCTTACGTGTGGTCGAGGGTGGGTTTTTCTGTGGGGTGTTCTCGTCGACGACGATGACTTCGGAGTCGGGCGCATTATCCTCGGACGGCTTGGAGTCGTAAGAACTCATCATCTTCTCCAGTTTTAGACGTTCGGCCGCCCTCTTTCGTCGACGCGAATCTTTGAGCATCATCTCGATGTGTGGTCGGTCAGAGTCCTTTACCCCACGGCCGATCAGTTTGAGGCAGTTGGCGATGGTTTGATTGCATTCTGCAATTTCTTCGTCTGGATCAGAGTTGACCATCTCAAGCGACGACATCTGCAGGGAAAATGAAGTCAGATAATTAGGTCACCATCTAACACAATTTGACCATGTTTTTTACCGCGGAATTAGGGATTTTCGTGATATTTACAGGGTTTTGGCGGCCTATTTTGAAATCTATGGATTCAGTATAGTCATATAGGGTTTATCACAACGTTACATGTTCTTGATTAATAAGATATTTACCTTGATGAAGTTTCCGATAACAACCACCGCGACCAAGTTTCTTCGTCCCAAGCGTCACTCCACGTTTACGTCACCTTTCGCTGGTTTCAACTGTATTACTATTAGTTTAGATGTACGCTTGCCGGGAACAAGTTCAGCGGAAAGGTTTCCGGCGGTCTGCTTCATTGATTAATGCGAATACGTTGACTACCAGCGAATGCCCGGCAAAACCGGAAGTGACGTATCGGCAAAATTTTTGCCGCCATTGTTGACCTACTTAAAATGATGCGTGGATCGACTCACGAAGCGACGCATCGATTCGTTGCGTGAGTGTCTCACGCATCGATTGTGGTCTTTCACGAATCAAAAATTACACGCATCAAATTGGTCACGCACCGTTCTCTGGAAGCTCCGTGAAAAAAGATTCGTGAAAATGTCACGAATCTTTTGTACTAAAAGACGGATTCGTAGAATTTCTTTGGTCAGCGCTCCAGAAAATGCTCACACATCTAAAAAATGGTGCGTGAAAATGCAAAAAAGATGCGTGACAGATTCGTGGAGGAAAATGTCCACATAAAAACATGAATAAAGAATAAATATGTATATAAAATACTTCACTATATCCATTAGCAACAAACTGCATTTTAATTACAGTGTTTTTAACTAAAAAAAATGTCACGTATCTAAAATGTTGTCATATTTCACGAATCCAAATTTTGGAATCATAGGCATAAGATGCGTGAAGTTTCTTCGGTCGGCACCCCATGCGAATCTAAAACTTTCAGGTGTTTTACGAATGAGACCTCTACCAACGAATAACACAAATTAATCATTTTTCAATTGGAATAAGACTCATACATGGTAATAATTGTTTGTAAAAAGGACTGTTTAGTAGAAACTCCCTGAATCCTCTAACAAGAATCAATTATCATCTATGTGGCTATCAGCTAAAATGATTATAGGACTTCAGGATTAAACCAAGGGCGACACAGGTTTTACAAGTTTAAAATGTGTTGAAAAATGGGAAACACACTTTGAAAATTGGAAAATACAATTTCAAAATTTTAATCAGTATGAATACTGTTTTTATGGTTCAAACGTAGTTGTTTACAACAGTGTATGATTCATAAGATATTTTAAAGATGGACAAATATTTTATTAGGGGAAAGGACGTGTGAGATAGAGGGGGGCGGGGGTAAGTGTGCATAATGATAAAAAGTGATGCTTCAAGCACTTTATTGGTTAACTCCAAAGTTAACACCTACTTGTTTTTCAATTACTTAGGGAAAATAACATCATGGCAGTAACAAGTACCATAGGACAGGCCCAGAAGCAAGCCCACGGGTCCTGGAAACTTGACCAGCAGCTCACCCAAGGATGAGTCCCAGAAAGTTGGGTCCGGCAGGTGTTCCAGTAAGACCTGACAGTTAGATCTGATACTCAATACCCCAAACACAACGGTAGAATGGCTTGATAACCAAGGAAATCTCCTTCCCCCAATTTCTCTTGCTTTTACTTGAGCCCAAGGCCACTAGTTCCATGAAGCCCTGATCAGTGACGCGGCTTAAGGGCATTGAACCCTGTCCCCACTTTTCCAAGTCCTGTTTAACACACAGGCTAGGCTATAAATATATCCCTAATATCCATTGTTTATTTATAAATTATAACGACTATTAAAAATTATGATAATTATGAAAGAACTTGTCAGAAATACAATTACATTGATCAATCTTGATCTAGAAGTGATATTCCCATTCTGTTTTCAACGTGACAGTTCTAAAGGAATAGTTCTAATGTGCGGCTTTTTTATTTAAATTTTCTAAGATATACTTTCCATGGAAACCAAATAAAAGGCATGATTATGTGAATGTTCAAAATCAAAACGTTCCATTGACATTCCAAATAAGGGAATATTGCATTTATATGGAATGTTTTGGGTATGATCACTGAATTATACACAAAAAGTTGGTCTAATGAAATATTTTCACTATCATCTACTCATATCTCCTTAGATATTAGTCTTATGATATGAAATATAGAAACCTCGGAGCATCCTTTCCACTTGTTGGGTCAAAGATGTTATGGGTATGACGGATTCTTTCAACTTATAGTTTCTATGTGTAAATGTATAAATGTAGGTCCACTAGTTAAGAAAGGGCCGATTTTGTTCATGTGACTTTATTTTATGAACAATCAAAGGGATCTGATTATAAAGCTATGAGCGCTTAAATATACCTCCAGGACAAAATGTCACAAGGAAAATATGTTTGAAAATTCTCAGATATAGATTAGACATTCACAGAAACATGTTATGACATTGCAATCCGCTTTAATTATACAGCATAATGCATTTCAAGTTTTACGTTTTTCAGTCCTTTCTTGGTCAGCAGACCTTATACAAACATGTGAATTTGAAGAAAAAAAACTATCCATGCTTACATATCCGTAGAAGACATTCACATTTAAACTTATTTAATGACCATCATTAGAATCTATGAGTTTAACAGCAAGCATAGATCTCCGTCAATCTTGCGCTAAAATTGCTGGTACTACAATCCTGTCATCATGCGTGTTGATGTATCAGATCTGCTGGCTGATCAATGTTCCCACTAACCTACACATGTGGAGGGGCCTGGGGTTGACCTTGGGATGGTGGACTACACGGCACGCCCAACATGAACTCACATGTATTCATGCCACTCACTTATCACCTGTACACGTGAACTGTCACCACTTGATACAGATTTTTGTGTATTTCAATGCATCCGCTGACCCGTGCGAAGTCATGAATCAAAATTCTTTAGGATATTTATTGAAAATAATATTGATTTTCAAACGAACTACAAAAATTGATGTATGTGAAAAAGAAAGGCAAGATGATATCAAGCATTATTAGTTTATTTTGAAATTTTCAACTTATGGAATAAAAGAAATTAATTATTGAAAAGCTGGGTTATCAATTAACTCGAAATTAGATCTGATTTAATATCTATTAGTGTAAGGCTACAGGAGTGCAATCATTTAGGAAAATTGATTCCAAGTAAAGGGAGAGGGGATCGCATACATAAATACCAAATAAAAGTTAAGTAATTTAGTTTAAAATGGAGAGAGGGGACAAAATATCATATCACGTATTCTTATATGTATAGTAAGTGCTTCCCTGTCAATAGGAAATCGTGAGGAAAGGAAATTCCCCATGGTATCCATTTTACTTCCTTTGATCTTTAACTGTTGACGTTATCATCTGAATCTCCCAACACGCTGACTTTTATGCTTTTGACCTTCTTGCAATGTATTGAAGTTTGCGAACAATTAAGAATAACCAAACATTTTTAGCCGTGTCCAGTAATAAATCATTCCAGGATGTTTCCCTCTAATGATTCAAGGAGATATATGGGTGACCATGTACAAAAGTAAAATTCCCATAAACCATAGTTGTAATAAGATGTGTGTATGACTGTGTATAGACCATATCATTTCAAGATAATCAAACACTGGTACAACTGCTGTACACGTGAATCCAAATACCCGATCTATCATCGATCTTGATGTGGTATATTATCTTCAATACCACCTGCCATTAGATTAGTTGTGCCCTGGCAATATACAACATAACGATTTATAACATTGTGACGTTCTCTGGTAAGTCGGGGTTGCCGATTCTTACAACAGAGGAACGTGGGGGTTGTTCGGGTCTCGGGCCGGACGGGGAATCCGGGCCAAGAACCGAGATGTGTTTCTAGAGTCGTGCCTCGCGCACGAGGGGGGGGCTGAGCGAATCGGTCGGGAATCGGCACTCGATGTCAACGGAGGACTGCGGGGAAGGGAAATTATGGTAGGGGTACGGGTCGGCCGGGGTTCGTCTCGCTCTATCTCCCAGACCAGCATTCACCCCGACCGGGCGGTCCACCCCTCAGTTCCGGTCCGCGGGGGCGACGGGCCGACGGTCGCCTATTGTTTGGTAGCGTGGGGCCGAGCATGCCGCGCCCTCGTCCCCGCGGACTTCGTTCCTTCGTTCCGTTCCCCATGTCTTCGTGCCATACTACACCTCGGTTTCCGGGACTACTTCGGGCCTTCGTGCCTTACTCCGTTCCCTCGTTCCTCGTTCTTCGGGCCGTCGGGCCCCTTACCCTGTGTTCCTACTACCTATCTCGAGCTTCGACTGTTTTGTCCTAACTTCTGGTTAATTACTCTAATCGGCTCATCTTTAGCGGTTGTTTCAGGAAAGAGGACACGTCTGGACACCAGGAGAACTGTTAAAGAACTCTGTTTATTCGGGCCTCACCGCCCCTTTATATACTATAGAGGTCAGCCCTGATTGGCTGCTTTCGGTCACGTGACCTACAACTGACGTCACTTCCGGTTTATATTTTCCGTTTCCGGTTTACATTTCACTTCCGGTTTACATATTTCCGGGTTTCGTTCCTTTACATTTTCGTTCCTTACATATTCGTTCCTTACATATTCGTTCTTTACATATTCGTTCTTTTACATATTCGTGCCTCTTTTTCAGGCTTTCTATACTTTCGTTCATTATTACATATTCGTTCCTTTACATCTATTTCGTTCTCTTACATATATTTCGTTCTCTTACATATATTTCTATTACCTTATTTCTATTATTTTGACCTCTATGTATTTTGGATGAATAGCCGTTCATCACACCCTCCCGCACCTTCTTGAAAGGTGGGAAAACACGTTTTACAAAATTTCAAAACAGTTCATACAGCAACGACAACAGAACATACTCTAGAACCAGAAACATTTCAATCCTACGCTCCTTATCGGTAGAGGAGGAGGTGTCACCCTCTGTCCTCCCCGGTCTACTTCGGAGGGCCCCCGGGGCCTATCAGGCTAATTATTATTTCTCTTCTTTCTTCGTTTTTCGTTCTTCGTTTTTCTCTCTTCTTAGTGAAAGTTCATATAATTTGTTTCATATATCCCAGTCTCTTTTTATCTTCGTCCTAGTTCTTATCCTGGATCTATTAGGACCCGTTCTACACCTCCTCTTCTTTTCTCGTCTTAGGATGAGCGAGCCGGTCGTGGCTCTCCCACCCGGGACTGGGGATCGGTCGTGACCCCGTCGCCCCCGCTCCTCTCCTCTGGGCTCTATTTACTTAGCCCCTCGGCGCGTTTTTCCTCGCCTTTTACCCTCATTAGGACAGAGGGACCGGTCGTGGTCCTCCTGCCCGGGGCCATGGGTCGGTCGTGACCCGCAGTGCCCCCGTTCCCTTCGTTTTTCGTCGTCCAGACGTTCTCCCCTAGTTTGGGTGGAGAATCGGTCGCGACTCTCCCACCCAGAGGCCAGGGCCGGTCGTGACCCTTAGTCCTCTCGACCCTCGGTCCGTTCTTCCGTCGTCCAGACGTTCTCCGTTGTTTTTGGGTAGAGAATCGGTCGTGATTCTCCCACCCGGTCGGTCGTGACCTCTCGTTCTTCCGTAACTATTACTCTTCTCTGCGTTCTCTTAGGTGATGATGATGATTTTAAGGATGAGTTTTTGAAGAAAGACTGAAGTTTTTGTAGATAGAATGTTCTTTTTGGACTTCGCGCCCTCGGTCGCCTCGGCATTCAGAGCCCTCCAGTGACTTTTTCACGTTCGGCAAGGACAACATGTTCGAGCCAGAGGCCAAGGTACCCAAAGAAGAAACTGGCGTTGTATGTGGAAAGGAACTTAACTTCATGCATTAAAGCTTAGAGTGGAAGCTTCAGCAGACGACGTCGCGGGGTTCGTGCTATTTGTCACAGTGAAACTTTGAGATGGAGTCCGGGTGAAGGTAAGATTGAGAAGATTAGAATCATTAATTGTCGATGAGGTGTCCGTTTTCCGTACAGGAACTGAAGTTTGACTTTTATGGCACATGTCCTCGTGGTTAACCCAGCACCAAGACGTTCAGTCCTCGACCACGTCGACACACTCGAAGATTTCAGAAAGAGATGTCGGAGAGAGTCCACCATAGTAAAGTATTTCCGTCACCGTTCCGGGCCCAAGTGGCATGACAACAACCGGAACGGAGACCCGATTAAGAAGATAATTTTGATGAAGTTTCTTTTGATGACAGGAGCCGGTGCCTCTCATCCCTCCCCCCCTCCGTAAGCAACGGCAGGAAGACAATCCTCTTTGGGGCGAGAGGGAGGCTCCTTCGTTCCACTGATGAGATGATTTTCCTAAGAAGAGGATTCCTGCTCCGGGCACTCGGGCCCTCGTTCGTCTCCTAGGCTCTCGGGCCTCGCTCTGCTTACTAAGTTTTTCTCTTCGTCCTCCCGGAGGACCATGCTTTTAGACGATTTTCGTGAGACTGTAATACCAACAAATAGTTCGTTAATAGAGGTAAGTTTAAGATCTGGTCTGGTTTGATTCTGGAGTAAGGCCACAGTCGTCCACGGTGCCATGTCACCTTGCATGAAGCCACTATGCCTATGACGAACGCCGAGACAACAGCTCCGAGCCGTTCCGGGCTGCTCCTAGGTACGGCGGTTCGAAGTTGGTAAGTTGAAGATATTGGTGAGAAGGAGAGGAAGAAGCCGTAGAAAGTGAAGATGGACGACATCAACTGGGATCTGCACCCAACGTCAACCCTTGAGATCCAGAACGAGCCCATCTCACAAATAGCATATAGAGAAGAACTCATCCGACATCAAACTCCAAGAAGGATCGCTCCTCGCCGCTCTTTGCAGACCTCTTGAGGCGTCTATCGAGGCATCCGAAGTCGACGTTCCAAGCACCACCTTCCCGTATATTTCAAAGACTACTTCCCTATATGTTTCAAAGACTATTTTGTTCCGTTCCTCGAGAAGAAGATACCAGGAAGTACGACATGGAAGCAGTTACTGCCGTTACTGGAGGTAAGTTATTAATATAAGTTTTAGTAAGTCTATTAATTTTCGTTCTTGTTTATGTATCGCTTCGGTCAGTCACGAGCCAGGGCCCCTAAGTTATCGTCCCTGCTCGTGCCTTGGTCCTCCGGGAGACATCTACGACTCGCCGTAATCCTTTCACGACTCGCTGCATCAACTCTGGCACGATAAAACCAGCATTCAGGTCGAAAAATTCCATTTTACCGCTCTTCGTATGCGGTAAGAGGCTGAAGACAAGGAAACTCAGAAGATGATGGTACATGAATCCGGGCTCATCCATATTCTGATCGATCCATCCAAGATCAAGAAGACTAAGTTGCAGGGAGTAGAAGTGCCGCTAGAGGACAGAGGTCGTCTCCTCCTCGCCCCCAGATCCCTCAAGGCAGCACGGGAGAAGGGTTTTCAGTCTTGGCCCGCGCCAGCCTTTCCTCCAGCGGCGAGTCGCCGGCCCACCGGTACCTTATTTACCCCGGCACGACCGTCGACTCAAAGACTACAATGACAACACTATCTGTCCATTCTGATTTCCTTTCTTCGATTCCGCCTCCCAACTTTCACTCTCGCTCCTGGGCCACCCGGCCCGCTATCCATTTGATTTCCGCGACCGGACGATCCTGTTCCACCTGCTCGGTCCCAACCAACGCAGCGGGCTCCAGGGAAGAAGAGGAACAGCTACAAACTTGTTTTTTTCCTCCTAGCGCCTCCTCCCGTTCCGTATTCGCCCCGCAGGCTTGGTAAGTTCGTTCCAGTCATGGACCCTCCAGCTCGCTGATTACACTCAACACCTCCTAACACATGTGGTTTCGTTCACTTCCGCAAGAAGATTCCCATAAAGAAACTAGTAGGAATAAATTAAGACAAGAATGTTCGAGCCCGCCAGTCCGTTCCCGATGAATTAAGTAAAGTTTCGGGCCCGTCCAGCGGTCTCCAGGAGAGTTTTTTATCCAGGCTTCGGCCTCCTGTGCGGCTCAGGTACCTCCGCCTCGGCCCGGTTCTCTCCCTGGGGGTTTGACACTATGGGTGAGGAGCCAACGCCCCGTAATCCCTCCTCACCCGACTCGCGACGCGCCATATTCCGCCTCTGGTTCCGTCGCGCTTTTTCTCTTCCGTGCAAGACCTCGAGCAGCATCTACTTCACCCTTCTTCTTGGCGTCGGATCGGTAGCAACAGCCTCTCCTCCCTAGCGGGGAGCTCGAGAAGCTGATCCACCATTCCGCTCTGTTTTTCCGCCTCTCTTGTCGCCTTCAACAAGTCATCCAGTTGATCTTCGTTTTTGTACATCACTAGGGTCTGAGCCAATTGGACGGTCCGGTTGTGTTCGTTAACTAGTCGGTCGACTCCCGGGAACTCCCTGGTTAACGGCCCCAGTGCCGCCGTCGGGAACTGCGCCATCGCTTCTTCAAATGTCTCTGGCTTGCGGCCCGTTTCTAGTGCCATCAGGAACGCCATAGACGCCGAAGCCATTGCTCTTGTCTTAGCCGTCATTCCTCGCACCTCCCTCGGGGGCCACACCAGTTGCACCCGAATGGCCTCTTCCGCGTCCCAGTCTCGTACTGCTCGCGCCGTCACCGGAAAGTGTCCCTGTAAGACCTGGTGAATGGCCTGTGTCCGTAATAACTTGAGTCTCGGTGTTTCTTTAGATGGTCCTGCCATCGGTACCTCCGTTCCTATGGACCCGAACACTGAATCCGCTCCCGACTCGTCCAATTCTGGTTTCTCCGGCTCGTATCCTCTGGTCTCGGCCTGCCCCAACTCCATGTCCTCTGAGTCTTCCACTTCTGCGTCCATGGATTGAGCAGCCGGTATTTGTAGTCTGTGCATCACAACCCGTGGTTGCAGCGCTCGCCCGTGCTTATCCTCGTCCTTGAGTGGGGTATCTGGTCCTGGCGGCGATCCCATTCGTTCGGGCGACGGTGGTCCCGGGATCTCCTCCGATCCTTGCGACCCGAAGAACGAGCTCCCCAAACTGGCTCGAGTCAGGTTGTCAACCGCCGCCCGTGTCTCTGGCGTATCTGGTGCTACCGTAATGTCTCTCATTCGTTTCAGTCCCGGGGGCGGCACTACCGGCTGCTTACATACCATCTTCTCCAGGGGTGAATCCGCTCTCGTCGGGGTAGGGGTAGAGAACAGCGGCTGCGTCGAGGCCATCGACGCCGTGTCCTCGGGCCTGGCCGCATGCCGAACATACTTTACTTTCTCCACTCGCCCCGACGGTTTGAGTCCCTGCCTTTCTGCCATCTCGCGTAGAAACCTCCCCAGGTACAATGCTTCTCTTTCCACCAGTCGGCCTCCCGGTGCTTCCCGAATGCTGTCCTCCAGCTCCCGGTCGGATCTTGCCTCGTGGTAACCCCTGAACGATCCCTCCCGGTTCATTGTTCCTTTTAAATATCCGGGGTACCTCGGGTGTCGCGATTCGCATATCACCGATTTCTTATGAACTGTCATCATAGTAAATTGTGCGTCGCTACAAGGTGGTTCTAGTCCCGTGGTCCGTTTGATTCCTGTCGAGGTCTCAGGCTGGGATGGTCCCAGCTCTCCCGTGCTACTAGACTCGGCAATAATCAAGGACCGATCGCTTCGGACCGACATACTCCTGCCCGACTCCGACTGGTCCGAACTCGTTCCCTCCTCCAATTCTCTCGGGACTTTCTTGACCTTTTTCCACTTCTTCTTTCGCGACGGCTCCTCCGCCGGGCATCCCTGCGTCGGGGGCCTCTTGAAAGCGAGCGGCTCCTCTTCCTCTTTTACTTTCAGACGTTGGTCGTCGGACGAGCTCACCAATTCCACCACCTCAGCCCCCGGTGGTATTCCTGAGCAACCCGGCTTCGGGGCGGGTGTGGATCTCCCTCCTTTTCCTCTGCCCGGGAGTCCTCGTCCTCTTGGTTCTCGTGGTTCTCCCTGGGCATTTAACTTCTTAATTCGGCTCTGTACCAACCCTGTTATTTGGTCTGCTGTCAGAAGTGGTTTCGGGTTGACCACGGCTCGGCTCGCGCTTCGCGGCGACTCGGTGGCTTCCTTCCGCACTCCTTTCGCGGCCCTCCGAGGGGAACGACGCGTGGGCGTCGATCGTTCCGCTACCTCGGCCAGGGGTCCCTTCCCTGCTGCTTTGGCTGCTTGGGCTCCCTCGCCGGCCTCGTCGGCCTCTGATCCTTCTTCGGTTGCTACCTGCTCCGGCTACTCGGCGTCGCTGTCATCGGACCCTCTCGACGCCCTCGGGTAGTAAGGGACGCGGATATGCCGTCGCTGCCTCTCCGGTGCCTCCTTATCCACCGCCCTCTCAGGGGGTTTAAACCCCTCCGGATGGCGCACCGCGTAGTCCCGTTCCAAATTGGCCACCCGGGCCGCCGTTTCATCCCCAGTAGCGAAACTGGTGTACGGCGGTCGTCCTTTCGGGTCCAAGGCGAACGCCGCAGCATACTCCAGCCTCAGAAGGGGGTCTTGCTTCGGCATCCCCCTCTGCAGGTTCCCTTCGTGCGAGTCCGACATGTGCTTCCTCCAGTCCTGGTGTGTCGAATAGGCTCGATTCGAACACACCGGGCACATGTAATACTGCTTCCGTAATCCATCGTGCTGACCTTTAATATGCTTGACCAGGTGCTTAAACTCCTTTCCGCGGCAATTTCCTTCCCAGCACTGTCCGCTCATCGTGTCCGTTTTCCGGGCTTTCGGGGCTCGTTCCAATCCTGAAGCTCGTCCCGTCAGCCTTTTCCGTTTTTGTCTCGTGGTGATGCTGCTCGTCTCGCTTCTCTGCTTTTTCTCTTGTTTTCTTCTCCTTAGCTCAGTCTGCTCGTCTGCGATTTGATGAATCCTGATCGGCTGACCAGAATGACCTGCTCCGGCGAGCGCTCTGCCTTTTATAGCCGCCGCAGGCGGAAGTGGGCGTGGCCTGCGCTAGCGACCCCTAGCGTCAGACTCACCATCCACTTCTACGGTGGCGCCCCCTACTATTTTCCGGTCCCCGGGGCCCGCCGCTGGTCACCGCCTCGCCTGCTTTTTACCTCGCGGCCCTTCGCCCGTCCACGCGTTTTTTTCCTAGGCCTTTTATTGCCCCACCGGACGTCCTCGGTCTTTTCATCCTCCGTCGCCTTCTCTTGCCTTTTTCATCTTGGCCCTCACAGTGCTTCCGCACACTTCCCGGAGAACACAGGGGCTCGACGTTATCATCTCCTCGCCGCCGCCCCGTTCTCTTTGTCCTCTTTTACTCCTTTTACGACCTACTTTAAAGCCTGTCCTCGTCTCAGGCCTCGCCTTTTACAACCGTCCGTTCGTTCCTCCGGCGTTCCCGAGAGTGCCGCATCTACTCTCCTCCGGTCTCCTGGACGCTGTAAAGCGGTATTACCAAGTCGGCATTACTTCAAAAGTCTTCACCAGCTTGCCACCGGGTCTGTCTTCTGTTGTAATCCAACCATCTTTTCCACGCTGTGGTTCCTCCGAACTGACCGGAAAGCGGCTCCGTGGGACAACCTTAGACATTCGGGCCGTCGTGGCTCCCGAACGCCGTTTTTCGTTCCAACCCCGCATTTCCCACCTATATTACATCCGCAAGAGAACCAATCTTCAGCTAGGTAGCAAATCTCTACAGCCTAACGACCTGCACTCCTACTGTAGTGGTCAACGCACCGCCCCGACTCAATGGCCCCAGGTTGATCAGTCCTTTTTGGCCAAAGCCTTTTTGTGTAGCGCCGATTTGGTCGTTCCCTTGGTCCTCTTCCACCTGCGGAATCGAGACACGAAAACGACTTCATCACAAAAAGGGGTGCCCCGTTTCCTTACGTGCCCTAGCGCGCCCCACCCCAAGCATTTACTGTGCAGCCTCGTATCCTTGCTGGTCAGCTACCATCCAGGCTGGCGCAGCGTGTCCTCGGTAGGGTTCCAGGCGGTCCACATGGACTACCCCCCCCGGTTTCCCTCGTTTCTTCCGTACTACCACCCGTCCTCGGTCAAGCACCTTGACGATCAGTGCAGGGCCCATCCATGGAAATCGCAACTTCGTTCCTTTGTCCCTATCCACTACCGTATCGTGCACCCAGACCAGTTCTCCGGCGTGGTATTCCCGCCGAGTCACCTTCCCATCGTACTCGTGTTTCTGATGGATGGCGGCTCGTTTCAGCCCCGTCCGGGCCTCCCGATAGGCCGCGACTAGCCCTTCCTCCAGGCTTTCCACATAGTCGCCTACCCGTCGGGGTTCCTCCTCTGGTCCTAGAGGTCTCCCATAAATCGCTTGTCGCGGCATCATGGTCTGTCGGCCCAGCATCATCATATTCGGTGTCACTCCCGTGCTGGCTTGCGGCGTTGCTCTATAACTCATCATCACGAGCGGGACCATCTCATCCCATTCCCGGCCTGTTGCTCGGCAGCTGGCTTTCAAACAACACCCCAAAGTACGGAAACTTCGTTCTATGTACCCGTCACTCCTGGGGTGGTACGGCGTCGTTCTTGTTTTGTGTATTCCAAATAGTGCACAGACCTGAGCCACCACCTCGGATTCGAAATTCGTGCCTTGATCCGAGTGTAGTTCCCGAAACGCGCCGTACCGTGCTACCACTTCTTCAACCAATTTGTCCGCCACTGTCGTTGCCTTTTGATCCGGGATTGGGAAACACTCCAACCATTTGGTGAAATAGCATCCTACCATCAGGCAATACTTATTTCCTCGTTTGGTGACTGGGTACGGGCCCGAAACATCCATGGCCAGCCGTTCCATCGGCTCCCCCACTATGTACTGATGTAGCGGCTCCCGTCTCCCTCGTCCTTTTTTCAGCAACGCGCAATCACATTCTCGACATTCCTTCCGCACGTCTTCCCGGAGTCCCGGCCAGTAAAACCCTTGCTCCAACAGGGCCGTCGTTCTGGCGACTCCCAAATGCGCTCCTGCCGCGCCTCCATGGTATTCCCTTACCAACTTGGCCCGTTCCCCTCGGGGAACGACCAACTGGTTCCTCCAACCATGTCCTTCTAGTTCCCAGTACTTCCGATGCAGCACGCCATCCCTGAGGCTTAATCGTTCCCATTGCCTCCATAGGATCTTTGTTTCCCGGGATTCCGGAGATATGGCCTCCCAACCTGGCCAACCCCGCATTTCCCACCTATATTACATCCGCAAGAGAACCAATCTTCAGCTAGGTAGCAAATCTCTACAGCCTAACGACCTGCACTCCTACTGTAGTGGTCAACGCACCGCCCCGACTCAATGGCCCCAGGTTGATCAGTCCTTTTTGGCCAAAGCCTTTTTGTGTAGCGCCGATTTGGTCGTTCCCTTGGTCCTCTTCCACCTGCGGAATCGAGACACGAAAACGACTTCATCACAAAAAGGGGTGCCCCGTTTCCTTACGTGCCCTAGCGCGCCCCACCCCAAGCATTTACTGTGCAGCCTCGTATCCTTGCTGGTCAGCTACCATCCAGGCTGGCGCAGCGTGTCCTCGGTAGGGTTCCAGGCGGTCCACATGGACTACCCCCCCCGGTTTCCCTCGTTTCTTCCGTACTACCACCCGTCCTCGGTCAAGCACCTTGACGATCAGTGCAGGGCCCATCCATGGAAATCGCAACTTCGTTCCTTTGTCCCTATCCACTACCGTATCGTGCACCCAGACCAGTTCTCCGGCGTGGTATTCCCGCCGAGTCACCTTCCCATCGTACTCGTGTTTCTGATGGATGGCGGCTCGTTTCAGCCCCGTCCGGGCCTCCCGATAGGCCGCGACTAGCCCTTCCTCCAGGCTTTCCACATAGTCGCCTACCCATCGGGGTTCCTCCTCTGAGCCTAGAGGTCTCCCATAAATCGCTTGTCGCGGCATCATGGTCTGTCGGCCCAGCATCATCATATTCGGTGTCACTCCCGTGCTGGCTTGCGGCGTTGCTCTATAACTCATCATCACGAGCGGGACCATCTCATCCCATTCCCGGCCTGTTGCTCGGCAGCTGGCTTTCAAACAACACCCCAAAGTACGGAAACTTCGTTCTATGTACCCGTCACTCCTGGGGTGGTACGGCGTCGTTCTTGTTTTGTGTATTCCAAATAGTGCACAGACCTGAGCCATCACCTCGGATTCGAAATTCGTGCCTTGATCCGAGTGTAGTTCCCGAAACGCGCCGTACCGTGCTACCACTTCTTCAACCAATTTGTCCGCCACTGTCGTTGCCTTTTGATCCGGGATTGGGAAACACTCCAACCATTTGGTGAAATAGCATCCTACCATCAGGCAATACTTATTTCCTCGTTTGGTGACTGGGTACGGGCCCGAAACATCCATGGCCAGCCGTTCCATCGGCTCCCCCACTATGTACTGATGTAGCGGCTCCCGTCTCCCTCGTCCTTTTTTCAGCAACGCGCAATCACATTCTCGACATTCCTTCCGCACGTCTTCCCGGAGTCCCGGCCAGTAAAACCCTTGCTCCAACAGGGCCGTCGTTCTGGCGACTCCCAAATGCGCTCCTGCCGCGCCTCCATGGTATTCCCTTACCAACTTGGCCCGTTCCCCTCGGGGAACGACCAACTGGTTCCTCCAACCATGTCCTTCTAGTTCCCAGTACTTCCGATGCAGCACGCCATCCCTGAGGCTTAATCGTTCCCATTGCCTCCATAGGATCTTTGTTTCCCGGGATTCCGGAGATATGGCCTCCCAACCTGGCCGGTCCGCATTCTCTTCCATCCGTGCCACAATCGGCCCTATATCTCGATCCCTCCTCTGCGCTGCTCTCATCTCCTGCGGGGACCATCCGGGCTCGTACCCCCGGGCCCGCGTCACTACTCTCACTTTTTCGGTATTCTCGTGCTCCTCTCCACATTGTTTGCAAGGATACCGGGACAACGCGTCAGCGTTCCCATGCTTCCTGCCCGGTCGGTGTTGGAACGACACATCATGCGAGTCGATAATCTCAATCCACCGAGCAGCCTGCCCCATCGGTTCCTTACTTCTCTGCAGCCAACTGACCGCGCTATTATCCGTCCGGACTATCACGCGTTGACCATAGATGTAGCACCGAAAATGCTTCAAAGCTCGCACCACCGCCAACAGTTCTTTCCGCGTGGTGCAATACTTTCGTTCGTTTGACTCCAGGGTTTTGCTCGTGTAAGCTATCACCCGTTCCTCCCCTCTCTGCTCCTGTGATAGCACGGCTCCTGTCCCCACGTCACTGGCGTCCGTGTCAAGCCACCATTGTCCATCTTCCTCCGGGAATCCCAACACCGGGGCCTCTGTTAGCGCCTTCTTCATCGCATCAAATGCCTCTTGTCGTCTCGCGCTCCACACGAACGGTTCCTCCTTCGTTGCCAATTCATACAAGGGGGCAGCCAATTCCGTGAAGCCGTTTATATGCCTTCTATAATACGAACATAATCCCACGAAGGCTCGTACCTCATGGAGATCCCGAGGGACCGGCCACTCGGTTACTTGCCGACACTTTTCGGGGTCGGGTTCGATCCCGTTGAATGAGACAACGTGCCCCAAGAACGGAATCTTCTTCTGGAACAGCTTGCATTTTCGCGCCTTTAACTTCAGTCCTGCAGCGTTCAATCGGTCCAGAACCCGTACCAATCTTTCCAGAGTCACTTTAAACGTCGGTCCAAAGACCAGTATGTCATCCAAGTATACCAGACACTCCTCCCACACGATTCCTCTGAGGATTCTTTCCATCAGTCTCTCGAAGGTGGCTGGGGCGTTCACTAGCCCGAATGGCATCACTTTGAACTCATACAATCCTCCTTGAGTCACGAAGGCCGTCTTTTCTTGGTCCTCCGGTGCCATCTCCACCTGCCAATATCCGCTTGCGAGATCCAGACTGCAGAAGAATAGGCTTCCTCCCAAGGTGTTGAGGCTGTCCTCTATCCGTGGGAGCGGATAGGCGTCCACTTTCGTAGCCTGGTTCAGTTTTCGGTAGTCGATACAGAACCTCGTTCCTCCGTCCTTCTTTTTGACTAGAACGGTCGGGCTACTCCACGCACTCCCGCTCTCCTGGATAATCCCTAGATTTAACATATCCTCCACCAGTGCTCGTTCCTCCTCTCTCCTGGTGGCTGGATACCGTCTGACCCTCTGCTTGATCGGCATCTGATCCCCCGTTTTAATTCGATGTTGTACTAAATCTGTCCGTCCTAACTCATGTTTCGAGGTCGCAAACATTTGTTCCCGGGCCATGATGGCTTTCTCCAGCTCTCCGCCTTCCTCCGTGGTCAGGTCTTTCTTAGCCTCCTCTATCATTTCAACGAGCGCTCCAGGGGGTTCTTTTACTTCACTTCCTATTCCTCGTACCTCTTGTACGAAGGTGGCTTCTCCGAGTACCCCGCCGGTTTCCAATTTCGCGCTCTCGGTCCCTCGGTTGGCCACCCAAACTCTATTTTCTTCTCCCAATGTCACCGTTCCTGGGATCACCTCCAGTCCCATAGGTAATCCAGCGCCGGTGATGACAGCCAGCTGTCCACTCTGTCCTATGTCTACTCTCGTTACTACTGTTACTCGGGTCACTTGGAGTGGGGGTATTTCCGTCGTTCCCTCGATTCGCACGACCTGTCCTCCGACGGTAACTGCCCGAATCCCATCCGTTCTTTGTTCTACTCCCGGGATTCGTTCCCCCTCTCCTTCCCCCTCGGCGGGCAGGAAGATAGCACTCGCGTGGGGCTTAACTGTTAGCCGGTATTTCACCGCGAAGTCGTTTCCCAGGATCCCTTCATCTCTACCGATGTCTGCCACCATGAATGTCCACTGCAACACGCGCGTTCCCAATTTTACTGGCAAGTTCGTGCATCCGTAGCACCGCAACGGACTACCATCCACCGAGCAGAGACGTCCTTCATATCCATCCAGTTCTTCCCATTTTCGTCCCCACTCTCTCCAGAGGCGTTCCGACAGCAGACTGATCATAGATCCGGTATCAACCAAAAAACGGACGACACTCTCTCCCACCGTCCCGGCCACATAAAGTCCACATTCTCCCATGCCTACTACTTCTCTCGCCGCGCCCGAAGGGGGCCCCGCGCTTACTGCGACGGCGACTGTCCGTTTCCCTGACGCTGAGAACACTCTCTCGCGAAATGGCCCTTCTGGTGACATTGATGACATTCCAAATCTTCCTTTCGCTTCTTAAACGCCTCCCTCCGGGCCGTTGCTTGTCTTCTAGCTTCCCGTTCTTCTGCCAATTCTTTCATCATCTCCTCCAACTTACCGTTTAAGGCCATGATCTGTGTATTGGCGTCCTCCTCGGGCTTCACTGCCCGTAGGAGGCGGCGTGAGTATCGTTCCTGTATTTCTACCACCTCTACCGCCTCCTCTAGTGTCTTGCATCCTTTCTCTGCACACTTCAGCTGAAGGTCTTCCCCAACTGCAGCGTGGAATGCATGTAATGCTGCTTTTTCCTGGCTGGCGTAGTCGTTGGAGAAGTAGGCCCTCGATGCCAGTCGCCGGGCATTATCAGCCAACTCCTTCGCTGTCTGGTTCTTTACGCGTTTTAATCCCGCCAATTCTTGCAGAGCATTGCACGTGTCCTTCTCCTGACCGAACCTCCGTCGCAACGCATCTACCCTCGCCGAGTAACGGAGTCGTTCCCTGTCCGGGAGTCCGACAAAGTACATTCGTGCCGTTCCCGTCAGCGAGAGAAAGAGCATCGCCGCTTTTTCCTCGGCCGTCCACCGTCCCAATGTTGCGTACTCCTCAAACTGGTTGATCCATCCCTCGAAATCCGGTTTACCGTCATACTTCTCCGGTCGTAAACTAAACTTCTTCAAACTCGCTCCTACCTGGCCGGTCTGTTGTTGTTGAGCCCGCGCATTCTGCTCATCCGTCAGGGTGGACGTTCCCATAAAATTAAACTGCCTACCCATGATGGTCGCGTCCTCCCCTTTGGTCTCGGTTTTCGCACCTCCTTTCTCCTCCCCACCTTCCTTGAAGGCGATGTCAGAATCCATCTGCTCGAAGACTGCCGCGGTCGCCATGAGTATCCAATACCGACGAAACACCCAAGATCCACAAGTCCGTATGTGCTTATTTCAGCACCACCGCTGCCACCAGTGTGACGTTCTCTGGTAAGTCGGGGTTGCCGATTCTTACAACAGAGGAACGTGGGGGTTGTTCGGGTCTCGGGGCGGACGGGGAATCCGGGCCAAGAACCGAGATGTGTTTCTAGAGTCGTGCCTCGCGCACGAGGGGGGGGCTGAGCGAATCGGTCGGGAATCGGCACTCGATGTCAACGGAGGACTGCGGGGAAGGGAAATTATGGTAGGGGTACGGGTCGGCCGGGGTTCGTCTCGCTCTATCTCCCAGACCAGCATTCACCCCGACCGGGCGGTCCACCCCTCAGTTCCGGTCCGCGGGGGCGACGGGCCGACGGTCGCCTATTGTTTGGTAGCGTGGGGCCGAGCATGCCGCGCCCTCGTCCCCGCGGACTTCGTTCCTTCGTTCCGTTCCCCATGTCTTCGTGCCATACTACACCTCGGTTTCCGGGACTACTTCGGGCCTTCGTGCCTTACTCCGTTCCCTCGTTCCTCGTTCTTCGGGCCGTCGGGCCCCTTACCCTGTGTTCCTACTACCTATCTCGAGCTTCGACTGTTTTGTCCTAACTTCTGGTTAATTACTCTAATCGGCTCATCTTTAGCGGTTGTTTCAGGAAAGAGGACACGTCTGGACACCAGGAGAACTGTTAAAGAACTCTGTTTATTCGGGCCTCACCGCCCCTTTATATACTATAGAGGTCAGCCCTGATTGGCTGCTTTCGGTCACGTGACCTACAACTGACGTCACTTCCGGTTTATATTTTCCGTTTCCGGTTTACATTTCACTTCCGGTTTACATATTTCCGGGTTTCGTTCCTTTACATTTTCGTTCCTTACATATTCGTTCCTTACATATTCGTTCTTTACATATTCGTTCTTTTACATATTCGTGCCTCTTTTTCAGGCTTTCTATACTTTCGTTCATTATTACATATTCGTTCCTTTACATCTATTTCGTTCTCTTACATATATTTCGTTCTCTTACATATATTTCTACTATTACCTTATTTCTATTATTTTGACCTCTATGTATTTTGGATGAATAGCCGTTCATCACAACATCAATAATTATGTTTCAACTGAACCCATCCACATCAGATCATAAAGGTCTATGTACATGCAATTGCGATACGAGGTATCGTTCGTAGACTGAAACTAAGAAATCGTCTGATTTCAGTCCAAAGGTAGGAACATACACTATACACTAATAGTACACGGCCAAGGAAAGCAAGTAGATATATTCATGTTTTAAAGGAAACTGAAGGGAATAGACTCACAATGTAGTCATAACTTGTACTCACCTTATCTGGCTGAATGACGACCAGGGATTATTGAAGATTTCAAACCTGAATACAAAACACCTGACACTAAAGTTTAGTAAATAATGATTATACTTAGTGAAAATGAAACTAAGCTTACAAGACGCCGGTGGTATTCCTAGATCTCCCAGTCGGACGCATTCGAAACCTTGCCAATTCTTCCTTTGGGGGCCTAGAAGATTCTGAAGACTGTGAAATAGGAGTAAACCTGTGAGGGCAGGTGCAGGTGAGGTCAAAGCACAATTCCCTCTTCTCACACTGCCCCTCTACGACTCAATGACCCTTTACAGTTCAAGAATAGCAATGATTGAAAGCAGGACTGCCGGCTAACTATACTTTGAAATGGGATCTTCAGATACCTACCTACCCCCAAGGGAGATTTACTGGCAAACTGAAAGTGGTATTTCAGTTTATCTGAAAAGATTCCATTGGAATTTAAATATGACTAAATACCATTGACGTTCACAAATATCAACTATGTTTCTTACATTGTGTCATATACAAATTGACCCTCATTTAATCTCATTATTCTGCCATAGACCTTCACGGATTTCGAATTCTCCTCAAGAATAATTATCTTGTATTGTGTCATATTCGGTTTAACATATTTCGAATTCCCCTCATCTTGTTTTGTGTCCTATACAGATTTCTCCTCATGCATATCATGCATTGTGCCTTAATTATACAGAGCTCCCCTTATGCATATCTTATCTTGTGTCATATACCGATTTTCCCTTATGCATGTCTTATATATTGTGTCATATAGGCCTATATATATATTTATCCCTATGCACATCTTAATAATATTATATTATGTCATAAAAGTTATAAAGATTTCTCCTAATGTCTAATTCACAACCATTGTAGGCCTATCCTATACGAATTTCTCCTCATGCATAGCTTATATTGTGTCATAGTATATTTCTCCTCATGCATTATTACCTTATTGCAATTGTGTCATATATACGGCTTACTCTCTCTTATATACCCACACACTCAGTGTCCAGTACACCTGGGCCTGTTATGATGTCACCCATTCAGTCCATTGTAATTGTGTTAATTAAGATACTCAAAATACACAGCCGAGCTGGGGCTAAAGTTAGAACCGAGATCTGCCATCTGTGACATTGAAGTGTCAGATGATTATATAAACGTGGTTCTATTTCTGAAGCCAAGTGAATGAATGGAGTCCTAACGGTGGTCCTATTTGGTCTGGGTAGATGTTTGAACAAGACTATTTTGAATTAAGAAGATGCACAATTGTGCATCTTTTGTTCAATCAGTTTTGGTTGTTTATCGTTTCAATGGATACTAATGCTACTTAATTCATTTATATAAGCTGAAATATGAACGTTTCTTTTTATTCTATAATACCCACGTGTTACCCTTCAATTAGATTCCAGACACAAATTGAAAAAAAGTATATCAAATATGCTGAACCTTGTATAGGAATAAGTTATGGCTGGAGGTGAGGGAAGACAGGAGAAATCCTGCTCACCCCAAGGTAAATAAAATTGTTTAAAAAAAAACCACAATGAAATTCGTAGCTATATAGACCTTCTTCATTTAGTGTGGTGCCCTGAAGTTATTATTTCTGAACCAATCTTACAGTTATAAGTTCCTCCTTGGTCTCTGGTGATACATGTAATGGTAATAAGATGAGTACATGTAATACAAAATACATATATATGTAGTAAACAGTGTTAACTAGTATTTGACATCAGTCTAGACAACTATATCAGCCCGATATTAATGGCCTGATTGCACTTTTAAGTGACATCTTATCCTCAATCAACTGTACTGAGTGTGGTAACATATTCCATAATTTAACATCTCTTTAATAACAGCTTTTTTTTGGGATCAAATCCAATGATGTAAATTCTTTTTTAAACTTTACAATAGCTCCGAGTATAGTCTGAACCATTGAACTGGTGTATGGGTTCCGATATTGGCCCAGGCTAGAAGTGTTGGGGTCAAGGCGTCTTTGGGAGGGTGATCCGAGCAGAAACATGGAATATGTATAATAGTGTACCACTCAGCGATCCCTCTTGTCTATCCTTAAGAACATAATTTGGTTATAAGACACAAAAAATGGAAACATTCTTTGATATAGTCATAAAATAAAGTTCTATGAATCAAACGAATGGCTTTAAAAAAGAGAAACTGCCAACATAGATCTGTTTTGATTGTATTTTAGACTTTGAAACATTTAATCTTTCGTTTGGTCTATTGTAATGCACACACATATAAAGTTTTGTGGTTGTTGACTCTGTAGAAAAATGATGTCTTTCAATGCATTCATATCAGGATATGTTCGATTCTTTTCTGATTATTATGAAATGTTTACAAGCCTACCAATAATTATGTTTATGCTAAGATCGAGTTGACTGTATGAGCAAATGTCCTAGTTTGATAACAAATAAAAATGATAACAAAATATCACTAAACCATGTTCAGAATGCATTTTGACTATATTGTATAGACCTTAGTTATAATTCCATAGTAATTTTTTGGCTAGCTGACGCCCGAGGCCCCTTGTGGTATAATCGATAAAACGTGGTGTATAGCAATTTCATTTTCTAGAGGGAGGGGATTTATATGACGAATAAGGCTTCCATTGGCCAACATATGATCTTGACGGTGGATCAATATTACATAGGTCACCATGAAGAAAAGGACACATTCTGTCCAGCACCAGGGGGCATTCCAATGTGATCCTAGGATTCACTCTTAGATCCTAAGATATATTAGTTCCAAGGTGTCCGTCTTAGTGTGATATTATCTTAAGATGGGAGAGTGCTAACTTAGGAGCGAAAATTAAACTCAACATTGACTTGTAGTGGACTTCTTATCTTAGTAAATGGGTTTCTTATCTCAGTACAAAGAAAGGATGACATTGGAACCAAAATATCTTAGGATTATTTATGACAATATTTAGGATCAGATGATTGTCTTAAGATTACATTGGAACGCCCTACAGTATGACACATTGTATAAAATAGTATCGTAACCTTCATCCTACGTTTTTAATAGAAAGGCCAGCCACAGCAAGCACTAATTGGCAAATAATATCAACCATAGAGCCAAATAAATGTGTTTCATGGGGATTATCAGAGTCGATATCAATTTCAGACTACTGCATAAGGATCGCTTCTTTTCCTTTTCAAACCAATATTTATCTGTAAATAAAAATGTATCACCTCAGACTTTCTCTCCAGATATGTTAGATGATATTGCTTGGCTACTGCACTTGTTGGCTGCTGATTAAGAGTTGTAAAATGTAGGACAGAGTATCATTCATGGAATTTTTTGAAGTTATCCTGAGATGTAAGGTCCTACTTTTGAACTAGTGCCTTTTTAAAGCCTATTTGTATGATTTCAAATATTTGATAATAATAGTCACGACTGCAACAAATTAAATATTCTTACCCCTGATCGACCAATGTCTTAAAAACAGAAACCATTGCATCTCTCAAGTAGTTTAGTGTCATTCAAAATTGTGTAACCCTGAACTATAACGAGTTAATTATAAATTTGTATTAGGTGTACTTAATTAGTCGCGTTATTTATGGATAATAGCTAGCTCCTATAGCAGTCTCCTCCTCATTCGATTGCTGTCTTCCAATACATAATCATAGTTCCACATCATGTAAGACGTAACACTTGCATGAAAGGATGTTCTTTTATTTATCTCCTGCATATTGTTGTTCCATGACAAGATCTCAATTGACAATGAACAGCTCCAAGGATGGAATCCCCTCAAACACACTCAGTCAACCGCCTTTCTATACAGTCTACCAGCTTCTATTCCAAATCCAGGACTCAGCTTCTAAGACTCAACCTTCCAGGATGGTTACTCACAACAACATTCAGCTTAACTCTGACTGAGCTTGAGTGCTACGTGCCCCTTTAGTATGGTACATCATATATACTCCTCCCCTAACTCCTATACATTGACAAGGAGTTATAGCTAAAGCGTGCGCTGATGTAAACATTGACGCTAAGCTAACAGAGCATGGACTGGCCATCCACATCAGTACAACCCATCAGATTCCTGCCGAATAATTTTACCAAAGACCACCAACACATACAAACACACACACATATATATATATATATATAGATGTACATATAATATTTTTCTATCTCTAGATATAATATATATATTCTATATATACACGTACAATATAATGTATGCAAATACATACTTTCATTAAGAAGGCACCACATGTTCTATTAGTATTAATTAAACAGATCCCAATGTTGTAATGATATAGGCAGTGAGGGATGGACTCTAAAAGCTACTTCCATTTCAGTCCCACCTGGCCCCAATGAAGGGATAACTGAAGTGATCCGTTTACTGTGGCCCTAGGGGAGGATCTCATTTGGTGTAATGCAGCGTTTGGCCTGCTCGGAATGAGTGGTGCAGGGAAGAAAGGATGGGGAAGCTTGTAGAATACATCTGTTATATTATACAGAATCCCGGGTGAGGTCCCTGCAAGAAGAATCACCCTTGCAGGCAGAAGAATTTATCATCATTTCTCCACCTTTCAGTGAAGGTAGTTATTTGTATGCATTATTAGTATCATCTCATGAAATTCGTTCATGCACATAACATAGGAGTAACCGGCAGGTAGCATTGGGTTCTTTTGCATATATACCTTACGTATCTGAGATTCATATCTTGGTCTTCTTTATCAATTCCTAATAATTATGTTTTATTATCACAGATCCTTTACAACAAGTAATGAAATACCGCATATTGTATACAGTCCAATGTCTAACAAGGGGATCAATTGTGGCATATGTGTCTTCCTTTACCACTTAACTGCATTTCGCAATATGTAAAACATATTGGCTTGGGACATTATATACTACATTATATATACTACTTCCTATAGTATCTTGGATTACATACGAAATGAGAATCTCCCTGTTCAAATAAAAAACAACAACAATCTATCAAAAAATATTTCATGGTCAGATTCGGTTACATGATTGAAGATCACTCGTATAATAATTATGTTTTTTTATATATATCATTTTCTTGTTGTATTCTGGATTATTCCAGTATGCGTAAATTAACTATCACTATACATGAAATCAATAAGGAGCTTACAATAAGATCCAAAGCCCTGTGCTATCTAAACACAAGAACAGTCCTACTAAACCCCTCCCTCAGATCTTCCTAACATAAACCCACAACCATCCGCGACCTTCTGGGCAGGGTGGAGGCAAGTCCAGGCTGCAATATTAAATCTGCTGATTCAGCAACCTTTTCTGCCACATCCTGTGATGCCAAACAAAGCTTGGTAAGAATAACGCTATCAAAGTCGTCTACTAGGAGGAGGGTGGTACGACTTGAAAGGCCTAATATACTGCTGCCTCGCCGCGCTTGGGCGGAACACAGAGAGTATTTCTGTTATCTCTTTTAGACCAATTTCCATCAATACATGAGTGTTTTATCGCCGCAGAGATAGTGATTATCAGTGTTATGTAGGAGCTGATGTGAGCTCTTCTGAGCGCCTGCCGCATGGTAATATGATTTAGGAGACAAGGCTGTGTTCCACTATCAGGATTTCCTCTTGCGATATTGTGTAAAAGGCAATTTGAAATGAAGGCGAATAGTGGAGATGCCAAAAAACTTAGAGAAATGTGTGTGCAGTTACTGGATACTATCTATAGTTTATCTTTTGATATTAGGAAAAGTCTAATTGTCAAAATCACCCTACAGAAAAATAACCCCTTGTCAGAAACCCCAAGCCATCTAAAGAATCCAAGACACAAGGTCTTCACAGATAAATACTTGACAAAAAGCATAGGCCTACATCATTATCGAGTTGAATATATCCCATCACAAGCTTTTGTGTGCATGCAACGTATAATTCATAATTCGGAGCGCTTTGGTCGAAACCTACCTAGTGTGTAAACCCAATCATTTTCCTAATTATGTATTGTTTTGCTTCTTTTATGGCTCACCAGCTGTCTCAGTCAACACAGCTTAGCCTATATTACACATACCAATTTTGATTATGGCCATTTTGTATTATATTCTATTTTCCAATGATATGGCATTGCAACATAAAATTCTACATAGGCCTACCATTCAAAAGCGAATAATGAAACCTTTCTAATGATATAAAACATGTCTATACTTAATTGCTTAAAATTAATTCCCACTTTTTTTAAAAAAAAATCGGCGACAAAATCGTCATGTGGAATATAGGCTGAGCTGAGTACTGCATGCCTATTGTCTTATATAATGAGCCTAGGCCTAATGGCTCTAATTAGGAGACAGCTCCAGTTAATGGGGCCTCCTAATACTTCCCATGATGAGTCGTATTATGTGTTGTAATTATGTGTGCAACTAAATATCATGTGGTGGGTAGATGATGCTATAGTTGCATTCTGACGAAATTACGCATTCGCTATATAACCACATGAATGGCAAGTGCTGTTGACATGAAAACAGTCACTTTTGCCTATTGTGATTTTTGTCGCCTGTCTTAATGGCTAGATGAGTCATGATTATTTCTTTTCATTTGATTGTTTCGACCGACATTTTAAAGTGGTTGAGACAATGAGTGGACAAGATTAACTTGATGCATATACCTTAGTAGGTAATGCATGATGCTACTCAAATATCATTTCAGAGACAAAGCAACCTTCAAATTTCGGGAATTTTCTAAACGTTTTTTTCAGACATTTCAATGTTGACTTATATATAGTTTATCATAAAAGAATTTATTGTAACTATATATTGTCATCACCATTTAAAATGGAATTATTATGGAATGATTGTAATTCATCTGAATGATCATATATCACTGTCATGTCTGGAATAACAGATTCGTCTGAAGATATTCAATAAAAATACTAAAAAAAAAGAGAAAAGAAAAATTGTCTAGAGCGTTAGAAGGATGGTAGAAAAAACCTTACATTTTGCACAACAGGAATGGAAGCTGCAGACACTATTGGATAACATCTTATTTCCAGGTATACCTACGTGATCTCTGTATTATGTGAATGGCGGAAGATTTACTCTTTATCATTTATAACCAACATCCTACTTGGGAAATTAGGTGCCTCGATGAAGTATATTTAGCATTACCCTGACAGGAATTCTACAATAACACTCTGCATCAGATTAAGGAAATGTTCATAAATTGTAAATAAGTACCTCTGCATGGTTATCAGCTATAATGTAGACATTTTGATATCTAGTTTGTTCGTAAGAAAGTGCCCAGATGCAAATCTGCAGCAAGGCTCATTTGAAGTTAATACAGTTATCAAAATTAATGGATCTTTCTGATACATCCCATTAAATATTTTAATAGACAGTTGCTGGATGTAACAAAAACTGTAAGTGCACAGCAAACCTTGTATTTGTATCCAATATCCAATCTTCTATGTTCCCGCCAGGTTCATCTATAGGCATTTAATGTAATATAGATACAAAAAGATGATAGGCAGTGCTCATTGCCAAAGAGCAAATTTGCGCAGCTATACACAGGCTAGGCCCCTCTTCAGTTTTAAACATGAACATTAAACTCTAATTCTAATGTATTTAAAAGGTCTGCTTTCCTTTGATATAATTTAAAACCTGTCTTATAATTGAAGACTATTATCCTATCTATCCTTTACAGGTTTATGATTTATTTCTGACATTAATTATGTTGAAGTTGAAAATTCTCCTTAGTATCAGTCTACTTTGCCTTATTGATTTTAAGTGAGCAATGTTTTCACTGTAGCGGGTAATTTGATCGTCGAGAAAGCCCATTGTAAATATTAAGTGTATATTCCATAGTCTGATTTGATGCTGCCGATTTCGTTTCCCCCCCTGAAAAATTAACATTGAATGGAAGGATTTTACAAATATCAGGAGCTATATCTCCGTAACTAATTTCAGTGATTAGGATAATCAGGTTAAATTGGATTAGTGTCTTGTACTGACGCGGATGGCCAGTCCATGCTTATGTAGGCCTGGCAGCGTTAGGTTTAGAACAGCGCACGTTTTAGCCATAACTCTCTGTCAAAGTTAGGGGGTTAAAGGAGGAGTCTTTGTGTGACGTATCATACTAAAGGGGTGCAAGCCACTCGAGCTCAGTCAGAGTTTGCTGAACTTTGTTTGAGTAACCATCCTGGAAAGGTTGAGTCTTAGAAACTGAGTCCTGGATTTGGAATAGAAGCAGAAAGACTGTGTAGGAAAGGCCAGAGCGTTGACTGAGTGTGTTTGAGGGGATTCCTTCCTTGGAGCTGATCATTGTCAATTGAGATCTTGTCATGTAAGGACAATACAGAGGAGAATATTAATAAAGAACATCCTTTCAAGCGAGTGTTACGTCTTACATGATGTGGAACTATGATTATGTATTGGACAACAGCAGTTGAACAAGGAGGAGGAGACTGCCTTAGGAGCTAGCTAATATCCATAATTAACACGACTAATTAAGCATGCCTGATATAACGGATAATTAATCTCTATAGTTCAGTCTCATTCATATTTATTCTGTTCGTAAATCAAAGTAACTACACTAATAATAATTTTCTCAAAGTTATTTTCAAAGACATCACTTTGTTGGTTGACTCGACAAATTCAGGTATTTCGAGACACTAATTAAATTTCACCTGATTAGCCTAATCACTAAAACAGCTACGAAGATATGGGCCCATGACTATATTACAAAAATTTTTGAATGGTAATGTAATATGTATGCTTAAGGGCCATTCCCACTTGGCGACAGTGCAATGGCCGACGGCGACGGCCATTGGCCATTGGCATCGGCATCGGCATCGGTGTAAAATTATCAAACATGCTTAATATGGATTGGCATACGCATCGGTGTACTCATAGGCGCTGACGGCTGCTTGTACGCCGACGAGTACGCCGATTGTGTGTGGGTATGGGGAGTCGGCTGATGCATATGCCGACGGGTTTGCCGACGGGTACGCTGATTTGTACACCAATCCAGCTAGTGGGTATGGGGCTTTATCCTTTTGCCTTGCCAATTTTCAAAATCGGCATGTGGAATATAACTCTTTAAAACACTCTAATCTAACCTAATATCATTTAATGATACTCATTCAGAAATACCTTATTTCCAATACTGAAAAACGTCACGTTATTCAAATTTTCTTATTGCTAAGAGACAGACATAAGTCCGATAATCTGTAGCCTTCATGCAAACATTACAATCTATCTTTCATTCCCCAATTAAAACCAGCAAAGACCAGGAACGCCCTGCCTTAATTTAGGATGTCGTTAAATAATATTGGTGTCGACATCAGAATCTGGTACAAAATGAAGCATTCTTGTTTTGCTTTGAAGAACAAAAACAGGACAAAAATAAGAACTTCATAATTCGAAAAAAATATCAAAATTACTCAACCAACAGCCTAAAAACGTAAATGGCCTAGTAACAATAATAACATTAACTTGAAAGACATGAAGATGAATTACGTCAACCGAGGGTGAAAAAAATCTCAAAGGCAATCTCTTTATCATAATCGATTTTAGTTTAAGTTTTTTTTACCGGGAAGCCATGGTTTCCATGGAAACCATTGGCCTGGATTATGGAACACTAATCGGTAGGCCTTATTGCCTGTTTTTATTGGTCAAATAGCGCCAACAAACCAAAGCCTGATAATGACTATATAAACTCAACAAAATGCTGCTTCCAATTGTATCAGTTGAAACCGCCTGCTTGAATTAGCATGCATGGTCATGGACTATAAATGTGATTCGTGTCAATGATGGTATTGTTTATTCAATTGATATAGTTTTGGTCTAGTCCATCTAGCCATTTTGTACTTTCGTTCATGTCGAATCAACCTCAATTTTAAAGGATTGGGATTTCATATGAGCTAAATATCACTGGGCACTTTCATACCATGAATCATTGGTTTGTTTACTAGGATTCATCCTCATTTCTTCGTATAAAATGTATACAAACTAGGGACACATTTCATACTTCTTTAATAAATGATATTTGGTAAATTACTCCGTAAGCAAAGTCTGATGTATCCCTTACCTTATGTCAAAATGTAGGTTTTAACCTGCATTTTCTTGTTGATTAGTGAGAAAACGCTGAGCTGAGGGCAAAATATTCACAGGGTCATGTTTTTATGAAAGAGAGCAATTACGCTTATTTGTGGGGGGTGCAAAGCTTATTATGAATTGACACAGAAGATATTTTAGAAAAAAATAGTTGTATATTGATATGGCGAAAATTCTTACTTTCGTAAGATTTTGAACTGGTGAACATGAAAATATTCCCAGTAATTAAAGAGTAGCATGTTATAATTACAAAAAAAGATGCTAAAAAGGAAGAAACAATCCCATAATTGTGTAGAAAATCTCTTGGTCGTCTCAATACCTAAACGTTCTTATCAATGTATATTCTTATCAAAATATCGGGTACTTTAACTTGTGCACGTGATAAAAAAGAAATGAGGAAAATAAGGAAAAGATGGTTTCCCTTTGTACTCGAAGTTCTTTATGTTATTAAACTAACCATTATATTCTCGTCTTGTTGTAGGAGTATTTTAAGATAGTTTGCATGATTAACCTTGCGGCATCACCAGCATATATAATTATGCCAGATGATTTGAAGCATCTTTACAAAAAATGTAAAAATTTACTGTGAATTTAGAATTAGTGATTGGAGAAAAATGAAAGGTTACTATTCCATGCCCCTAAATCTACTAAAAATGTAGTATTGCTAGTGTGATGTTCTCTGCGGGGAGACACTTGTGGTTCCTGACGGAGATATTAAGATTCTGTACGGTCTGGGTCTGAATCGTGCTTGGTCGTCTGATGCACGAGTTTGATGGGATTTCATGAACACTCGTCTGAACCCGTGATGGGGTGATCTGGGGACGGGTGGTCGAGAGTGTCACAGAAACGTGCCCCGTTCACGGGGGTCGGTGGTGGATGTGGTATGGTCAAGGGGGATTTTGGCTCAAGGGAAGGGTGGCTAACGAGACTCTTGTGTGTGTGTGTGGGGGGGGGGGGGGGGGGGGGTCCGCAGCTCAGGTTGGGCCAGCGTCGGGGTGATGTTCTTGTACAACGCGTCTCGAACAGCGGATCTAGCATTGACGACACGGACCATGCCCAAAAAACTCTAAAGGTGGTAGCGTGTAGGCCGAGGTCCTGCCATCTGATTGTCATACCCGTTAACTTCTCGTGTTCATGCGTTGGACGAAGTCGCTCCCATTCTCGTGCAGACAAGCTCGTTCATGCACCCCTTTTTGCCCTTTTTTCTTCTAAGTCCTGATACCCTGATTTATTGGAACTTAGGTCTAATTATCGCTCTCGTGCTGCTATTCTTGTCCATAAGGTTCTTCTTAATTGTTTCGTGCCCATTCCCATAAAGAAGAGAGGTGTGATCACAGTGAGTTCCAAGACGGGACTGTTTATTCTTGTGTAATCACTTCTATTCATAGCCATAACCTGGCTCCTGATTGGTTACATGGTCACATGGTCACGTGGCCACTTTGACCGTTACTGAGGTCACATCTGGTCAAGAATACATGATACATTATGATTCCGTACTTGCATACATTTTTGTGCAAATCGCACCATATGAGTTCATACTGCACGATCTCGTGTACTTCATGATCTTGTCCCAAAATACAGCTTTACTTGTATCTTTAACAGAGAACATTATTTGTCTTTTAACCTTTATAATTACCACACGAACTCATGTCGTGCCATTGAATTGATTACTACAATTCATAACACTAACAATAAGAATGTAGAAACATATTTTCTTGTATAGCTTTACATGGAAAGAACAAAAATATAGAAAATTAGGCAAATCAGGCTTTTGCCTAGTGAAATGAGGGTTAGACATTGCCATTCTAACTTTCTAACCCCCCTCCCCCCCGAGATCATATGACTAACCCTGTACTCAAATAAATAAAGTTTCTAACTCGAGTGTTAGTCAAAGAGCTTTCTCTTACACTATAGACCTATTTAATATTTTATCTAATATTTTTTAAGTGTCCCAAACGCTAAACAAAAAGGCCTAGAAATAAGCTCAACTTTCAGTTTGAAAAAAATTCAAGTCTTGAGAGTATTGAATAATAGAATGATGATAGTTACATACAGGTAGACACTGTCTTTGGTCAATTGTCCCCAGACATTATTGGATTTCTGTCAGGCATGACACCTTTTTTGGGTGCACTGTTAAAATGGTGTTTAGAATTTAAATGTGTTAAGGGCATAAACATGTTTATAATCTAAATACACTAAACCATATCTGTTTAAAACCTAAACACTTGTAACTTCTAAGCATGTTGGGTTAACTATGTTTATAATCTAAACGCACAACATTAGTTGTGTTTAAAAGCTAAACACTTGTAACCTCTAACCATGTTTTGGATGGGATATGTTTAGAATCTAAACACATAATATCAATTGTATACTATGGAAAAGAAAAATGGACACTTTGAGATTAGAACCCACATTCTTTACATTTAAGGTAGAAGCCTAACCAACCGAGCTAACTTGGACTGCATGCAGTGCACACTGGCATAGTCAGCACCAAAGAGTAGGATCAGTACTACTATACAGGTATTCAACATCATGTTGGTGTGACAGACAATAGTTCAGTTCTCTCATACCCCTACGTATTCAGTTATTGCTGGACTGTGTCTACCTACAGGCCTCCATAGCTCAGTGGTAGAGCATAGGCTTCATATGTGAGGGGCCCCGGGTTCAAATCTCGGCTACTGAAGTTACCAAAATACTACTATGAAGTAGTTGTACTATTAGTGGTTTGCCACATGCTCTCCATATTTTTGGCCATGATTAGTAAAATAGTGTTTTTCCTACACTTAGGAATTTGGAACTTTGTGATTAAAAATGCTAGATTTTAAAGTTTTTGTAGCATCATTAAGATAATCACTTCATTGGCCTGCTATTCTAGGTACGGTCAACCAACCAGAACACCCCTAAAATATTTACAAAATGTTTTAAAACACCTTTTTAGTAGGATTAACATGTAGACACCTTTTTAGTACAAGAACTTTATCAGCTATACCCCTAAAGGTTTTACCTCCAACAATCAAACAATTCATGCAAGGCTAAACCAAGAAGGAAGGACATATGTGGTTATTGGCTCAATGATCCTGTAGTGTGATTACAGGAAAAATAGAACTTTCAATGTTGTTAACATTACATCTGGTGTAAACTGAATGGCATAGCACCATAGCAGTATTTTACAATCATGTAAGATCTACGTTGAATTTTTACACACTACGGTATATTATTGTTAAATTTAAAATGGTTTTCATCCTTAAGAATGAAAGTACACTATACATATTACGGTATATTAAAGTTTAACTTAACACCTAACCCTAAACATCTTGAAGACCTAAATGCTTCATAAACACCTAAACATCATAGTTTCTAAACACTTAGGAGCTAAACATAAAAAAATTATAAGCGTTTTGATTCTAAACACCTTGAGGACCTATAAACACTTCATGGTTAAACAGCTAAACATCACACATTTCTAAACACTTAACCCTAAACACCGATAATTCTAAACATGTTTAGGGAAATAAAGTGTTCCAAAACTGGATGGACCGAAGTGTTTAGGAAAATGTTTAGGTTCTAAACACTTGTTTTAACAGTGTGGTAACAGCTGCTAAGGCAGGGGCCTGACTTCTCTCTTCAGAGAAATCTCAATACACATGGACAGAGCTCTGAACTACAGGGTGACATATGCCACCCTTATAACTGCATGAATACTGCTTAGTGCTCATCATAAACCTTTAACCCTCAACAGATTTCTATTAAGTGTGACGATGGAAGAGGATATGGGGTGAAGGGTTTCTTTGCCATGCTTCTTGCATTTGTTTGTTTGGTTGTTGGTCTGTGCTGACCCTCACAGCTTGACGGAATCGGGAGAATGTCAGTCGCCTGTCTGTGCCTCAGGCCTGGGGGCAGGAGTGTGAACCCACGTAAGAGGATGCAAGGTGAAAGAGGTTTTTTGAAGTCATAACCCATGCATGAGGGTGGGCTGGGCAGGGCGTCGTCCAATAAGGACAAACAGACTTCAGGAGAGTAAGGGGGTGAAGCTCGTCATGGGCTCTGGTAGACCTTATGCTTCTTGTGGGTGCCTACTGTGCTACTAGGGTTCTGGACGAGGACTATGATGCAGATCCGTCACCGATGAAAGAGGGGTGGTAGCATGCTGGCCGTCCACCCGAAATCTCGTTCCCCGTGCCTAGCTGTAGATTTGGTACAACGTTTAGTCATACATGGTTCTCATTTCTCACACCAGTCCAATCTTCTAACAGCTTAATTATACTGTATAGACGTTCCCAGGCCCGTATACGTACCCAGGGTCTACTGTGGGGGGGTGGTGAGAATCCCTAAATGGAACTTTTGCTCATAATATCAATAATCTAAACCTAAAAAGGGGGGTGGCGAGGTTACGCAAGTGGGACTTTTCAATATTTTCCTACTATTTTTTCATTAAATTTGGGAAGGAAAAGTGAAAACTTTTAAAGAAATTCACTCTGTAGTGGGGTGACGGGCCACCCCCCTTGGGTACAAGCCTGGTTCTACATTCTCATTGGCTAAAACCGGTCACATGGTCTTCATGGCCCTGTGTAACGTCATTTCTGGGTACATGCTTTCATGTCAATAATTAATTCCTTTGTTCATTAACTCAGACTCTCGTGCCATTACTAAAATACTCGTTCCACTTTGGGAACATTATTTCATGAATTAGAAGTATACATCAACATTCAATGAACGGACAATTAATCCATAACTTTAGGATGATATAATTTGTACTCATATTGATTTCCTGAAACTTGTGCTTCCCTAATTACAAGGCTTCAAAGTTCGTGATAACAGATTCATCACAATAGGGATTTAATTTATACATTTAAGAATATTTGATCTAAGGATGTCTATTCAGGTCATGTAACTACAACAGTCGAACTGACCAAGGGGTAATTAAAATGCTTGTGCCTTAATCAGAAAAAGGTTAGAAAGTTCAGACAAAAACTTTAAGGCACAGCCAACTTGACTAACTTTTTTCCCAAAAAGATAGTACTTTTGACTAACATTCTAAGCATTATTTTCTTCAATGTACGCTGGTCTAGATAATTGCATTGTGCTGTATGTAGCGTCTTTTGGGTCTATTTTCTTTAGAAGATTGGCAGTTTATGAACCCTGAACAAAATGTTGGTGGCATAAGGAAGAGATTAAGGAAACGTACCATGTCATTGCAATTTTACATCTGCATGTCCCAAGTCACTGGATCTAAAATCTCAATTTTAGGGAGCATAAAATTTGATATCTATTGAAAATCCATATTATGGGTGCAGACCTTTAACATCGACAGGGCGACATGGACAATGTGGTATGGAGCTTATAGTGATATGAAGAAAAAACAAATGGCATGAAAAGGTCTATTAAATTCAACATGCGATCAAAGATGTAGAGAGTTGGTGTACTTTATATCTGTGATGCGATGGAGGGCTTTTGAAAATCGACATGCATATCAAAAATATAGTGACATGCAACATAGCAATTTCCCTAATCCAACATCCGACACATGGACCCTCCATCTACACCCTCCATTGGGAGCTGCATAATCAATATTAAAATTATCGTGTTAGGCGGACGTTCGTTTTAAAATTTTGAATATAAAGAAACGTAACAATTGTCACATAACATATTGTTCTGCAAGATCCACCATAAACCTTGATAGAATAACCTTAGAATCAAGCACTATTAATATATTGCCTCGAGGGGATTGAACAACAAATACAAAAGCTTTTATGAAAATTGAATATCTAGATTAACTCAAGCCATAGGAAGATTATCCATAGCCACCAGCTCCAAGCTATACAACATTTGAAATGTGAGCTGCCCTAATGCCTGTAGATTTCTCAAAGACAGATCGTTTTATTATTAGTACACGTATGCTTGGTTGTATACTATGGGCAGAAACCACATCTCCTACACACATAAACATACATGCTGCTCTCTCAACATCATGTATTGGAGTTTCCTAGGTCTCTTCTTACAGATCTAGTGACGTCATCCATTGCTATGGCAACCGAATAGTATACACTCTTCTCACTAGGAGTCAGGGTGGTATTGGGCAATTCGTGAGGACCAAGTCCGATTACTGCCAATAGGGGGCAGGCTAGTCCGCAACCTAGGTCTCACGGAACTAAATGTGGCGCCATCTGTAGTGTCATATACCTTTCTGTCCCGAGGTGAAGGGGATGCCAGTCTCTGAGTGGCTGATAATGGGATAAGATAAAATGATAATGCAGAATTAGAATTCACATGATACCCCCTACTATTTCTGAGTTATTTAATAAAAAAAGATCCATGATATGGGGTGTTTGGTAAATGTCAGTGGGGTTTTAAAATGGGCGCTGTGCTCCATGAATTTGGTCGCTGCAAAACTGCTAAAATGAGGGTAGGTCAACATCTGGGACTGTTGCGAAAAATTTTCACGGTCAACCTACCCTCAAATTTTGATATTTTGTCTCCCAAAGAGGTCTCAATAGGTTACTGAGTGGCTTTAAGGTGTTGCAATGTTTGGGATATTATTTTTTTCAAGATATGCTATATTAAACTATACAGGAAAACATTTGGTTCCGTGAGACCTGTAGTTTGTGCAGCCGAGGTGGCTAAAATGAATTTGGGCTTCCAAAATTGCCTTTTTTAGGGTTGGTTTATAGACAATTGCTGACCCTTGTTATGTTTTTTTCATATCATAATTTTTTTGTAGGTTTTAAGCAGAAATTTAGGTTTTGGGGTTAAAAATAGGGACTTTAGCGATAGGTGACGCCTGAAAAATATCGAAATCCCTCAATTTCCCTATTTGGTCCTAAAATGTCAATCAGGGCATAATTCTCATCTCATTTGGCCGATTTCAAGTCATCTGAGTGCTGGGCATTGTGTCTTGGGGCTCGCTTGGGTTTGAAAATCGGTCAATTTTGGTGTAGCGCGACAAGCTGAAAATGGCCGGATGGAGCTGAAAGTTAAAAAAAATAGTTGCATTCACTTCAAAGTGTCTGTACAAGGTCTCTACATTAGCAGCAACTATAATATGTACATTAGAAAGCCCTCCTTGTAAGGCTCTCAACAAAAAAGTCAGGGTAAATTGCAATTTTTGTCCATTTTCTGAGTTCGGTCGGCCAATTTTCCAAACTTTTGCCTGATCCACACAAAAACTGGGCTGAGCATTCCCTCAATGATCCTTGTTCCTAGCTTAGGCGGGTCATAGCAACATGTATGCCAACTTTCATGTCTCTGCCTTTATTATTTCTATAAATCAGGGTCATCTGACTATGTTGATGCAGTGTCCGGAAAAGGCCTTGTTGAACGCTGGTCATTTCCTATAGACAGGGGCTCAGGGCAAATAGGATTTCTGGAGGAAAGACTGATGCTATGAAGGTAAAACTGCACAGTATTCTCAGAAATAGGTGTGGGAAGTGGAAATAGAGGTTTTTATAGGCTTATGAGGCAGTCATGTGCCCTTTGTAGGTCTCACGGAACTAAATGTGGCGCCATCTGTAGTGTCATATACCTTTCTGTCCCGAGGTGAAGGGGATGCCAGTCTCTGAGTGGCTGATAATGGGATAAGATAAAATGATAATGCAGAATTAGAATTCACATGATACCCCCTACTATTTCTGAGTTATTTAATAAAAAAAGATCCATGATATGGGGTGTTTGGTAAATGTCAGTGGGGTTTTAAAATGGGCGCTGTGCTCCATGAATTTGGTCGCTGCAAAACTGCTAAAATGAGGGTAGGTCAACATCTGGGACTGTTGCGAAAAATTTTCACGGTCAACCTACCCTCAAATTTTGATATTTTGTCTCCCAAAGAGGTCTCAATAGGTTACTGAGTGGCTTTAAGGTGTTGCAATGTTTGGGATATTATTTTTTTCAAGATATGCTATATTAAACTATACAGGAAAACATTTGGTTCCGTGAGACCTGTAGTTTGTGCAGCCGAGGTGGCTAAAATGAATTTGGGCTTCCAAAATTGCCTTTTTTAGGGTTGGTTTATAGACAATTGCTGACCCTTGTTATGTTTTTTTCATATCATAATTTTTTTGTAGGTTTTAAGCAGAAATTTAGGTTTTGGGGTTAAAAATAGGGACTTTAGCGATAGGTGACGCCTGAAAAATATCGAAATCCCTCAATTTCCCTATTTGGTCCTAAAATGTCAATCAGGGCATAATTCTCATCTCATTTGGCCGATTTCAAGTCATCTGAGTGCTGGGCATTGTGTCTTGGGGCTCGCTTGGGTTTGAAAATCGGTCAATTTTGGTGTAGCGCGACAAGCTGAAAATGGCCGGATGGAGCTGAAAGTTAAAAAAAATAGTTGCATTCACTTCAAAGTGTCTGTACAAGGTCTCTACATTAGCAGCAACTATAATATGTACATTAGAAAGCCCTCCTTGTAAGGCTCTCAACAAAAAAGTCAGGGTAAATTGCAATTTTTGTCCATTTTCTGAGTTCGGTCGGCCAATTTTCCAAACTTTTGCCTGATCCACACAAAAACTGGGCTGAGCATTCCCTCAATGATCCTTGTTCCTAGCTTAGGCGGGTCATAGCAACATGTATGCCAACTTTCATGTCTCTGCCTTTATTATTTCTATAAATCAGGGTCATCTGACTATGTTGATGCAGTGTCCGGAAAAGGCCTTGTTGAACGCTGGTCATTTCCTATAGACAGGGGCTCAGGGCAAATAGGATTTCTGGAGGAAAGACTGATGCTATGAAGGTAAAACTGCACAGTATTCTCAGAAATAGGTGTGGGAAGTGGAAATAGAGTTTTTTATAGGCTTATGAGGCAGTCATGTGCCCTTTGTAGGTCTCACGGAACTAAATGTGGCGCCATCTGTAGTGTCATATACCTTTCTGTCCCGAGGTGAAGGGGATGCCAGTCTCTGAGTGGCTGATAATGGGATAAGATAAAATGATAATGCAGAATTAGAATTCACATGATACCCCCTACTATTTCTGAGTTATTTAATAAAAAAAGATCCATGATATGGGGTGTTTGGTAAATGTCAGTGGGGTTTTAAAATGGGCGCTGTGCTCCATGAATTTGGTCGCTGCAAAACTGCTAAAATGAGGGTAGGTCAACATCTGGGACTGTTGCGAAAAATTTTCACGGTCAACCTACCCTCAAATTTTGATATTTTGTCTCCCAAAGAGGTCTCAATAGGTTACTGAGTGGCTTTAAGGTGTTGCAATGTTTGGGATATTATTTTTTTCAAGATATGCTATATTAAACTATACAGGAAAACATTTGGTTCCGTGAGACCCCTACCATGGGGAAGTTTTCCTGGATAACGTTAGTGTGTGAAACTCTCACTCTTGATCATTGAGCCATATATAAATGATGGGGGAAGGTTAAAAGATTGTCATGGCTGTATGGTTTATTATTATTGAGCTTTGAGGTTTATAAATCGTAAACTTTTTTTATACAAAATACTAATCAAATACTGAATGAAAAGACAAAAGTTTATTTTTTCGGTCACCAAAGGCTAACATTTAGCTATTAAAATCTGGATGGACATGTATGGGAACCCCTATCGTCCATGTATAATAATTGTGATTATGTAGATGATGGATTGACTTGCAATTGTTTGACTGTGAACGTTATAAGGGAACTGGGACAACCTCTCTCACCTTGTATATATTATAACACGAAAATGATGTTTTCCTCTGTAAAAATGTATTATCATTTCCTATTTTCTATTGTCATATTGCAAAACATGAGGAAGTTGTGATAAAAGAAGCGTCTCAATTGAAATGACCGGACTGCCTGGGCAAATATTCAGTGTCATGCCTTTTTATGTTGTTGCAGCTGCAGGTTCATTTCATAGTCTACTTATTAACCTGAAACTGGTGCATCCATAACCGCCTAAAAAGGCCCTGAGCACTGGGATTTGAACCCAGGATCTCCTGTTTACTAGACAGGCGCTTTGCCAACTAAGCCACAGAGCCAGATGGTCATGCTTCACTGGCCAAGCCTACATAATAATAAGCATTGATCAATTGATGCTTTGTGTCATTGTAATTTATGACCTACATAGCAATGTGTTGTGTCATGACAACCCATGGCCTACACAATAATATTTAAGTCTACAAAGTAATGTGTCACATTAAGATGTTGTCTGAGCTCATGTTTGTAAGTTTAAGATTGCAATAATTAACCATACATATGGAAATCTTAACTTATTGAAGGTCCAGTTGAAAAATCTAAAAAGGCCCTGCTGGGATTTGAACCCAGGATCTCCTGTTTACTAGACAGGCGCTTTGCCAACTAAGCCACAGAGCCACATGAACAGTGTACACGTTGTCCTAACAGCATATATACGGATAGTTGAGCAGACCTAGAGAGCTTATATATTTAAATGGAGGTTGCTATAATAGATATTCAATTGCAGGAAACCTAAATTGCCGTTCAAGGATCCTTGACATGTAACATCTTCCCGAACATCATTATCATTCTAACTGTTGTCATTTTTATTCCAATTCGTTTTTTAAAAATTTGTATCCACTACATAACGAGCAAATACCTAATGCCTGGTTTAGTTTTAAGAAAGTTAGTATGCGAACGGTAACATTGTGAGCATTTTGATAGAGGACATAAGCCAATGATCTCATGTATGCTACATTGCCGTTTGCCAATTTAACCTGTTAACCACAGAGCCACAAGAACAAAGTCTGTGATTGATATAGTTTTCAGAATTAATGAAAACATTGCTATTACTTATCTAGTCTATCTAGTCCATAAATTTAGAGTCTTTCATACCGTATACCAAATTACTGGAAAGAATATATACATACAGATTGACAACTCTATTGACGTAGCTACCATGATGCACAAACATAGACGTGTACACTCAACTATCAAAATGTCACCAATTGCTATTGGAAAAATGACAGAAACGACAAGTGCATACAGAAGAATTCTGCATTATAATTGTTATTTATTTTAAGAACCCAACGTATGTACACTAAAATTGGGGATAGCTACGCCCCTGTCTGTATATATCAGAGTTTTGTCAACAACGAAGCACATTAACCTTATATTGCAGAATCAATGTGTCCACATTTTTACTTCAGGATGGACTGTTATCATAGCCAAACCATGGTAACAATCTATTTGTTGATATTTCACGATAAATATCAGTGCAAAGCCTCCACAACAATAATAATTGATCTATGTATTTTGTCATCAAAATTGATGAACTACATTGCAATGTGTTGTTCTATGATAATGTACAGCCTATATAATGACTTGCACTTGGTCTACGTTGTCAATTGTTACATCGAAATAATGTCTGGTTAAAATGTAAAAGGTCTGTCCTTAGCCAATCTTTTAAATGTTACACATTCAACAATAACCAAGTGCTAGCAAACTGAGGCCTTACTTATTTTGAAGGTTCAGTAACCAAACCTAAAAAAAGGCCCTGCTGGGATTTGAACCCAGGATCTCCTGTTAACTAGACAGGCGCTTTAGCCACTAAGCCACAGAGCCAGCTGGTTATGCTTCACTGCCCAAGCCTGCACAACAATAATCATTGACCTAGCTATGTATTTTGTCATCATAATTTATGAACTACATAGTGATATTATGTTGTGTTATGATAATCTATAGGGTACATTGTCACTGCTGACTGTAAGACATCCCTGAACATAAGATTATCGAAAGTTTGTATCGGAAAAGCTGTGTGAAAATTAGCTGATTTTCTATATGTATAAAATTAAAGATTTCTTTAGCCTGTCTGACAGTTATGGTCTGAAACATTGATGTACAATGGACTAAATTTTCTTTATTTATACGCTTCTGTTTTCAACCTATGTGAGAATTATAATCTGAAAACTTGATGTACAACTAGGAGGCTACTGAAAATCAGCCACTTGGGCTGTGCAGTCCCTAGTAAAAGAACCATGGATGAAAAAAAAGAATCCAGCAATAACCAAATTGAGACCTTGCTTTTTGAAGGTCCAGTAGCCAAACCTAAAAAGGCCCTGCTGGGATTTGAACCCAGGATCTCCTGTTTACTAGACAGGCGCTTTGCCAACTAAGCCACAGAGCCAGATGGTCATGCTCCACTGGCCAAGCCTCAACAGTAATGATTATTAATCAATTCATTACCTACATCGCAACTCGTATTTTGAGATTTCCAGCTCATAAATATATTAGCTTCTCCAGCCTGTATAACAACATGTATAATGAGAAGTTAGGGCTAAAACAATTCCTTTTTAACAATGTCTAAATGGCCGTTTCTTAACATAACTTTCTGAAAATAAGACTTTTAGGGATTTTCTTTATTAGACTTGAAAGATTAATACATTTGGATCTAATTTTCATCTTACTCCATCTTATTTCGCATTTTTGTTAAAGGGAATTATTATTGTCTAGGCTGACATCATATTTTTATACGTTGTAACTGTGGTATCATTAAGCTAATGAATGTGTATGTGAGCCTAACAACATAAGGATGATACTGTCGCTTTAAGCAGTTGAGGTTTTGAGGACAGTCTTAACTTTACAGATACCCCCATCCGTGTCTGTTATAGTCCAGGAGCCAAATCTGAAAATCCTGATTTACCCTCCGTGGTGAGCCCCCTGGATTTTTTTGATTTTTTTCATCTTATAGCATCCTAGGGACCATGAATCAAGACGGTTCCGAAGAATTTAGGTATGCGAACACTGTGTAATTACGCGATTTGTGCTTAATTAGCAAAAAGTGAAAAACGCGTTATTTCTAAATTTCTCTAGAACTATGTAAGATATGATAACATGCTATATGTCATCTGAAAGGTAATTTTTTTCCTGATTTTTTGATATATTGTTTGATGTTGTCATTAATCATGGCAATGAGTAATCAAAGAAAAACTGTTGATTCAGTCAAAATCATTAGAACTTAACCACTTAACTGCCATGCTCCTTGGGGGAAATTTAGGCAAAATGGATGTACTTTTGATCAATTACATTTTTCATACTTTTTCACAGATGGGCATGTAATGTTATATCATTCTTTAGCTCATGACCTGAAAATTTAGGAAACTGCAAAAATTTGAATTTTCGGTTGCCGTGGCAACCGTTTTGTTGATTTTTCTTTATATTATTTCAAATTCTTAAAGTGATCATATAATGTTTGGCCAAATTTTCAAAATCATTATAAAAACATCATGAACACTTGAATTAAGAACTATATGAAATTCTCTAAATTTTGACACATTAAGTGCCTCCATAGCTACTTTATGTCAAAAGATATTACATATCGAATAATGCATGTATTTTTCTTAGAATAATGTATAAAAATGCACAAAATTAGGGAATTTGACCATGTAATCAAACCGTTTCCATAGCAACACTTATTTCTTAGTAATAAGCTATATTTCTATACATTTTAGTTTTTTATAGGTCGTTCTAGAATTTAAGGCCATAATAAAGATTTTAGAACACCGTTACCATGGTAACCACGCCATTTTGTATTTTTCTTGAATTTAATTGACTTTTTACCCTAAAATAAGGTATATTTATTCCAGTTTCCATGGCAACCAATAATTTTAGTGCACCAAATTATTTCTTTTCCAGAACAAATTGGAAAATTATCCAGAATTTGACCATTCAATTGATTTTGAAAATGTTGGCATGTTCTTTGCAATTTTCCTGGATTTTTTGAAATTTTGAAATTGGTTGCTAAGGAAAGTGTTGCCATGGCAACCATACAGAATGAGTGGTTGTTAAAAAAAATAAGCATGAGAACCTTGCAGCCAAAGGGATGACCTTTCCAGCGATACCTTACACCCCTAACTTTCCATAATATGTCAAAATGCAAACTTTTGATGATTTTTGGTCTATTTTTCACTAGAATTGCTCAAAAAAGGATGCTGCTCCCGAGTATACTCGGGAGCAGCAGTTAAGTGGATTCAAGGTCAAACTCTGGAATTGATAAACCAAGTCCTAGGTATACTTAAAGGGCATCTTTAGGCTGTTTTTAAAGAAATTTGCATCTGATTTCATTGGAAATATAATGAAGAAATCATTTTTTGCTGATTAAATTCTAACCGACTACAGGCTCATTTTGCACTTATATTTCAAAAGGAGAGATGATATCATGAAAATAACACAATATATCCTAGAGAGATAGGAAAATGATTATCACTGTCTCCCTAAGCTGGTATGTCAATGCTTTCTGATCCATTTAGTCCATTGTATACAACATTGGAGCTGTAAAATAAGTAAACATTAGCAAGAAATATGTGTCTATATAATTTGCAGACAAGCTCATCTTTGTTGCCTGATCAAACTAGTATAGTCATTGATTTATTTACTCAAAATGGTATGGATGGCTCCTTATATTGCCAAAGATTCACACATTTACAATGTGCAGGAAACGATATGCAGCAAACTTCTATTTACATACCCCTGCACCCACTAATCTTTAAAATGCATGTTCCTATAGGGAGAGTGGGAGTTGTAGGCTGTAATACTCTTTTAAATCCCCCTATTGCTGGCCCCAATATCTAATGTTTACCTCACCCTGGCGACAGGCCTGAGGCCTGGAGAGACAGAGGAATGATAAAGATGGCAGACTAGGGTTCTTATCTCCCTGTTGCGTGAGTTAACCCATTGGTAAGACACTGTGCTTACAACCTAATAAAGGTTCCCTCAGAGAGAGGGGCAGGCTTAAATTTTGGCTACTTATGACTGTCTTATTATTCAATTTTATCACATAATTCCACAAGGAGCATGGGGTTCATCACTGCAGCTGGTTAGATAAAATGATAAAGTTAACTGTTTAGACAATGTTGCCTTCCAGCAGTAAAATGAAGGTAGTGGATCTTCTGAACCTTATCAGTGGTGGAGAGGTCTAGCCTTTCCCCTGAGCGACCTGAACTGGGGGATAAGGGCAGCATCCCATGGTGCAACACACTACAGGCCTATATATAGTGTGCCATAAACTGTGGGATTGCTGACCACCTGCTGTACTTTTATTAACATCCTACCACCAATCTGCCAAATTAAACTTTGTTACCCTTTTGCTACTAGAGGGTTTACAGTTCCAGGCTGTATGGGTTCATTGCTCACTTAGCTTTATACCCTTTTGTATTATAGACTAAGTATTCAGTGTTGTATTATAAGAACTGTTCATAGACTAGAGGATTATTCATATATTTGAATAATGACTCCCTTAGTTTTGGGTCTCTGAGTATTTACTATATTGACCTTTCCCTTAGTATCTAACTATAAGCTGTCTCTTGCTGTTGGTTAGGGAAATTGGATCCTTGTTCATAGCAGTTGAGAAATGAAAATGGTCAGTTATATTTTGATAAGGGAATAATGTTGTTCCTAAGGTTTATATAACAGAAAGCTTGAGGTTACAGCTAGAATCACAGCAATTTGTTGCTCTTGTACATTCTCCCAATACCGTAGTGCCTTGGTTATGGTCCCACAGCAAGGGTGCTGTGCACATGCTGCTTAATGTGGTAATGCTACTAGATAGTATTGGGAAACCAGTAATGGCTATACCAAAATTTTGTAATTTTGAAATAGAAAGATATATCACAAACTTCTGTATTGTTTCAGGTTTTGATATTTGTTTGAGGTCTTGCCAATGATATTGATATGTATGTACACACACAGAGGTCTCAGTTCCTCTGGTACACTTCCTAATAAAATTGAATATATGGCAAAATCCTGTTAGTTGATAGGATGAATCTTAGTGAAGCATGACCAAAGGCTAGTCATAACTTGTATTGGTAATTTGGGAGGATTGGAAGTTTGGCTCTTAGAAATGAACTGTGACCATGATCATAATTTAATATCAAATAATTAATACCAGTAACCCATATATAGAATAAAATATAAGATATCCATTTTGTGTATGGTCAAGCTAAGTTACTCATTTATATAAGCACATGGGTCTAGAATCCAAGAGTGCAATCTAGTAATTCATTAAAACCAACAATTTGGCAGAGGTAGCACACCTATCAAGTTTACAAGTTTAACAAATAGCACACTTGGTCTTTTTGCAGTTGGCATATTGATACAAGGACTCTTTTCTAAATTCAGAACCTTTGATATATGACAGCATACTTTTTGGGATTCATCTCTTCTTTAAAGTAGTATACCCTCAGAAATCTGGATTGGGGTCAGGTAATGGGTGAGTCTGCTACAAGCTATTCTTTTCTTTTTGTAAACAAGAAGTAGAGGGAACTATAAGGGGCCTTCCATTTAATAAGTACATACATTTTCAAAAATCTCAGATCCCCAACCCCCTTTGGTCATAAATATGCATTGGATTTGTACTAGAAAGTACACACATTTTCAAAGATTTCATACCTCCCTCCCCCCTTTGATGCATACAAACTTAATGCAAGGGCCCTAATAAGATGGTTAGTAATCAAACTGAAACATTACCATGGTATTATGCTGAGGAAATAAATCTTACTCAAACCATAGTTTTATTGTGACACATCTTTCACTGTAATCCAAAATGCTCTCTAAACAGCTACCATATGTCATAATTATGCCCAAATGGCTGTGAAAGCACTGAAATACCAGCCTAGGGAGATAGTGATTATCATTTCCACATCTCTTTAGGATATATTATGTTATTTTCATGATATCATCTCTCCTTTTGAAATATAAGTGCAAAATGAGCCTGTAGTCAGTTAGAATTTAATCAGCAAAAAATGATTTCCACATTATATTTCCAATGAAATCAGATGCAAACTTCTTTAAAATCTGCCTAAAGATCCCCTTTAAGTATACCTAGGACTTGATTTATCAATTCCAGAGTTTAACCTTGGATCCTTAAGTTCTGATGATTTTGACTGAAACAACAGTTTTTCTTTAATAACTCATTGCCATGATTAATAACAATAGCAAACAATATATCAAAAAATCAGGAAAAAAATTACCTTTCAGATGACATATAGCATGTTATCATATCTTACATAGTTCCAGAGAAATTTAGAAATAACGTGTTTTTCACTTTTTGCTAATTAAGCACAAATCGCATAATTAGACAGTGTTCGCATACCTAAATTCTTCGGAACCGTCTTGATTCATGGTCCCTAGGATGCTATAAGATGAAAAAAATCAAAAAAATCCAGGGGGCTCACCGCGGAGGGTAAATCCTTATTTTGACTGATTTCAGGATTTGGCTCCTGGACTATTATAGCAGGTGCCATGAAATGGAAGTTTATCAACCTACGTTTCAAATCTTATATTACATCATAATGTTACATTATGAAATACACAACTGGCCTACATAACACTGTGTTGTATCATCACAACTTCTGGTCTGCACAGTCAAGAGTTTATATTCTTTACATCTCCCATATTAATAAAGAGTAAAATGTATTTCGTTCCAGTGATATAGAATATCTTCTCCCCTGTCATCAAAATTATTCTCAGCTTCGACTGTTCTTACAATTGCAAGTTCTCATAAGTTTTATAAGAATATTTTTCATCCAATGATTCTCCTCAAGTATATGAACAATATGAAAGAAAAAGGCCCTGCTGGGATTTGAACCCAGGATCTCCTGTTTACTAGACAGGCGCTTTAGCCACTAAGCCACAGAGCCAGCTGGATACTGACACATACTTACTGTATATAATACATCGTGTGATGGTCTTTGCTCAGGTCCAATATCAATAACCGTCCTCAATCAGTGGGGAAACAAGCTTCAGATCAATTTGGCGAGTATGTGGTCTGGATGATTTCCATAGGTGGCGCCGCTGTGGCGACCATTTTAATAGAATGCAAAATTATGCAATTACTATAAACAAACCTTTTTTCATTCATTGAAACATCATTCATTAGTATGTTCTCATGTTAAGAAAGGATTGTTTGTTTTATAGATAATACATTGGTTACGAAATGGCGGTATGCATTCATGGTCTGTTACAAACAATTCTATTAATCTATAATTAGATTATGAATAAAGGAAGAAACTCCTTTCAAGTTATCTGGAAATTCCCAGAAACGTTTTGTTATAGGATCTACATCATCATTGTTTACATTATACCTCTTTATGAACAGTCTTATATATCAACCACGACCCTATCGTATGCCCCTTAGCCAAAAGGAATATCTAAATAAATACATTAATATCAGAGAAATATTATAATGTTTCAAAATGATGTAAAGAAAAACGTATTAGGACAGACTCACAGATTCCCTTCTCCTTATCTTAATGCCAAATATTACATTCTACTTAATAATAGAACTAGATGGTCTTACATATGCTTCTAGTATGAATGTGTAGTTTCATCTGTTGACGCACCCTGGTGTTCAATGGTTACCAACAGATAAGATGCCAGATAAGAGACCCCAGGTGGCACCATAGTAGTTACATCATAGCACTTCGTTCTCCTAGGCTTAAAGAGAGGGGATATTGCACCACTCCATGTACCTTAACTTTATAAGGGAATTCCAACAGTGAGGGTCGATGTTTGAGACTGAAGCAATCTTCCTACACCCAACAAACCTCCATAGCCCACAATGGGCATGGAGGGGGTTGCCCCCTCAGCTAATTTGACACTCGCCTTTTGTCAAAATGATGTTGCTGCAATTCTCGCAACTACAGAAAGCCATTCTCTTGATTTTTACCTGCAGGTTAGCTTAGATTAAAATGCATGCGGGGAAATATGTCGACAAACGATAGGGCTTAAAGGCAATCGCGCCATTATAGAAGTCACATTGAGAATTGTTTAAAACTTCACACAGTGAAAGTTATACATATATGTAGGTACCAAAAATACAAAAATAATCAGGGGTCACCATGCAAACTTTTCAGCTGCAGCAGTCTAAATATATGATAATTATTCAAAAAAAAGACTTGCAAACTAAATTTTGAAATTTGATTTTATTTGCTAATTATTTTAGTAGTATTAATATGAGGACCATCCTTATGCTTCTGATAAATGTGTTCATGTTTGCTCAGGTGAGAAAGAGGGACTTTTGTAAAATTTGATGATGTGATATATATTTTTAACTAGAAATTATGAAAAATAAACTATTTAGAAAAAAAAGAAATTTTAAAATAAAGTATCATGCAAAAAAATTGAACATTGAAAAATGCTCTAAAACCTTATATCACATGCCTATGGGGTAAGATTGGGGGTCACTGTGCTGATTTGGTCAGCATAGCTGGAAATTCATTTTAAAAGCCAAAAAGGGCAAAAAATGGGTAGTTATTTGTTTTCCCATAAAATCACCAAAATGTTAAATCTAAAACTATTTTCAGTATTCTATATTATTCCTGAGATCCTAACAATAATTTAGATGTATAGTATACGTTTATACAACCTCTATCAAAAGAGAAACATGAGAAAATATAGTTTTTCTCCTAAAATCGTTTTTCAGCATTAATAAAATTTCTACAAAATGAGCCCTATTTGACCAATTATAACTCAAAAAGTTTTCATTTGGGTAAATTATATTTTTTAATTTTAGGTCAGGCATATATTCATGAAAAGTTTTGCAAAATACGAGGAAGATTGAAGAACTTTCAATTTTGGGCTATTTGGAAAATGGCGCGATTGTCCTTAAATATAGAAATTTTCACTAATCATGGCATTATTTGTGATTTGAAATTGTGGACATCAATATCAACTATTTTTCATTTGTTATCTGTATACATTTATCTTTTTTTTTGGGTTGGTCTAAAAATATATTCATTTCATATAGAAATATGGCAAATATTGTTATATTTTCTATGCATTTCCAAAATTAGCCTGATGGTGCTTAAAATACTGTAAATCAGCTTTTTGTGGTAGGGAGAATTGTAAAATGTGGCACCTACCTAAGAAGTTTTAAGCCTGGTCCCCACTTGGGCGACTAGATTTCCTTGGTCGGTGGACGACTAAGGTTGTTAGTAGCCCGGCAACCAACTACACACTGGCACCCTGATGTCTGGCAACTATTTTTCTGTACCCACTTGCGACTAGTTAATCGTCCGGCGATGCACTAGTGTCCTCTAGTCACCCAGCAATTAACTACAAGAGTGTTCCAATGTGGCAATTGGTTGTTTAGTAGCCCGGAAATTAGTTGGTCACCCAACAACATACTAAATTCTCTAATCGATGGGGGATTAACGTTAGTTGCCAAAGTTAGTCACCCAAGTGGGGATGCGGCATTAAACATGATATATAGAGAATGTTAAAAAGGGTTGAAAATTGCATGAATTGACTAATAGTTGTCCATGTTACTAGTGTAATAATTGGTTGAATCATTATGTGAATACTTGAAAAGTACCTCAAAAAATGTTATGCGAACACTAAAAAAGTAACTCAAATTGTGTGAATACTCAAAAAAGTAACTCAAATCATTTGAATTCTAATAAAGTAACTTGCATATTATTAGGCAAATACTAAAGATATAACTTGAGGGTGAGATTTATGCGGTAAAGTCATGTGATGCGTTCTTAGCCAACAACCAGTGGGTGGTTTTCCTGCTACTTATAAAATGTGACTTGTTATCCTGAAATGAATCAGTGTCCCCTTTGGCCCTCAACTGTTGGCCCTCAACTTCTGGTTGGGCAAATATAGCAGCAGGATGATAATGAACACCCAAGGATGGGTCTTAGACGAGACCCAAGAATCCTAAGGCAACTCGAGCAACTGACAACCCGAAGGTGGCCCTGACCGAACGCAAGGATGGATTCAGTTCTTGAACCTAGTCACAACTATGTAACTCATTAGATAACCACAAAAAGCCACAGGTTGATCTCTGAGTCCTGCGAGCCCCAAACATGAGCACCCACACGCACCATAAAAACCCTCGAGACACCAAAATATCTCAAGTCCACAAAGTCCCATATACCCCTTTTTCTCAAGCGAATCTAGATGACAGGCTAGGCATTTACACTTGTTTTATGAAGGTTCCTATCATATAATTTTTTCTTTACAATGAAATCAGACGCCTTTACTATGAGCTAATGGTTCAGATAATTGACTCTAGGTGGCTCCATATTATTCAAATCATTTCATTTTACTCTTAAAAGCTACTTTGGTATTGCACCACTCCATGTGCCACTACTTTTTATAGGAGTTAAAGCAGTGAAAGAGCTAGGTGAGCCGTGGCCCTGGGGGTTGATGTTTGAGACTGAAGCAATCTTCCTATACCCGTACAGCCAGAGATTCACACTGGGCACCCCCATATTGACCAACTTGGGCCAAGGGATGGTCCTGATGGCTGGAAAGTCGTGCTTGACAACCCACAACTATAGTGGCACCAAAGAAACACGCATGCGCGAACCCAGACACCCAAATGTGGTATACTCAACCAAACTCCATGGCTGTTAAAATAGGCATGGAGTGGGTAGCCCTCTCAGCTAGTTTTATACTTGCCTTTTGTCAAGATAATGCAATTGACAAATTTGGTATACCTAGGACTCAAGAAAAACCTGTATCAAGCGTCGTAACACAATACATAGAGAAAGTTAAAAAATGCTCTGGGTCAGTAGTAGTGTGATTTGAAAATGTCCATCTTCCATTACGAGGTCGGTTTATTTAAGATAAATACAAAAACATCAGCCGTTCGTGCACACAAATTGAAAGTTTTCCTCTTCGTTTAGGTCAAGTTTTCAAAGAGGGAGGGGGTACGTATCAGGACCCCCTCAAGAACAGATTTAGGGGTTACGTACGCTCCTTTTTTTGTTCAAAGAATAATTTCTTGAATGAGAAACTGGCGCCTTTTTAATTATTTGTATAGCATTGCCCCCCCCCCCCCCCCTTTCAGAATTCCTGGATCCGCCCCTTCCCCTGACTCCCTTGACACCGCCCACCCACCAGGCTGATGCAGAGTATTATACATATTCCGACACAGTCAAGGAAAACTATTCTTTCATTCCGATCTGTTTAATTTGCAAATCTTATATTCAGTCTGAATAAGGGGCATTAATTCTCTCTACCATGAATAGCTGATTTTCAGTAATTTAAGCACCCGCAGGCTAATTTTGACTGGTCTTGTCGACAAAACCCCTCGAAAAACTATAGAAAATAAACAAATAACTGTGATATATACATCAATAATGAATTAATTTTCAAACAACTTATAAAATGTTAAATCTGTATGAATATTAATTAGGAAAATATTGATAGCTTGATGGAAATTACTATGCTTAAGCTTTGTCATTTGTCGACATATTATCCAGAATGCTTCATGATTTTGGCTAACCTGCAGGTAAAATTCAAGGCTATCCGTGGTTGGGAGAAATACCTATGTCAGATTTTGTTTCACGATGGCTGATTTCAAAAAACTTTGTTGTATTAAACTTAGTGACCAGAGCTATGTGTATTATTTTTGTTTCTAGCTTGTCCGTAAAAGGATTTAGTTAGTCATTTCAATGGGTTAACTCAGTTAATATATGACACTAATCAAAAAATCTTGTGAGGTAAATATTATATTTTGAAATTAACCCTGTTGCACGCTTTGTTCTCTCGTTTCAGTGCCCATGATATTACCTTTAAATAAAAAATCTTTATAAATTATTATTTCTGACAAACAAACCAACCCAACCTCTTTCCCGTTTGAATATTATATGATATATTCAGTCCACAATATAATGAAATGCTTTCACACAGTAATTGATCCGGTTATCATGTAGGACCGTCATTGCCATCTGTTTAATCTTGGCAATTTATCCCTTAACCATAGAAATAATCGTTAGAAAACCTGGAATCATCATAATGATAAATCAAATTTATTTGACATAAAAGAGGAGAACATCCCAGCAGATTGGATGGAAAACGTAAAACAATGCATTCTAAAGTGGCTCCGGACTTTGCAAAGAGAAAAATATGTCCTGCGCGTGCACATGAATGTACACGCTGTTTTAGTACTTAACACCCATGCGGAACCCCCATTTCCGAAATATTGTATCTGCGCCTGTTGTCATTCTAAATTACTAGCATTTTACAAAGTCCAAGGCGTCCAGGCAAATAGTTATGACCGTTGGTAGATGAATTAATCTTGTTGGAAATTGCAAAGGAATGATTAAAATAACCGTACCAACTGAAGTCAGTATAATCAATCAGGTGTAACCTTATTTCTTTCTTAGAGGACAAAGTATTGTTATATCATAATGAGACTCTCCCAAACTCTAGAAATAATCATGTTCTCTTGTATTTATCCCACAGTGTAAAGTCATGCATTAGTTCTTAATCTAAACTACAGATGGCTCCTGCTGTATGTCTTTCACAACTAATGCTGACGCTGGAGGTATTGCACCACACCAGTAATCTCTACTTTATAAAGCAGTTCCACCAGTGAATTAACCAGGTGAGCCGTGGCTCTGGGGGTCGATGTTTGAGACTGAAGCAATCTTCCTACACCCAACAAACCTCCATAGCCCACACTGGGCTTGGAGAGGGTTGCCCCCTCAGCTAATTCGATGCTCGCCTTTTGTTTGAATGTTGCCAATTTATGATTATGAAACATATCCACTACATAATTCCATAAGTTTAGAAATTGTATAAACAAACATCCCGTGCTTTTTATGAATTATCTTTAATCAGGAAAGCTATTATACGCTATCATGAGAATCCTTTCTAGTCATATTAGATGTTACATAATTGTTGAAATGAATATATATGTTTTAGATTCTGCTTTTGCATCACCTTCAATGTCACTACATGCATGGAGCTGGGGCGCCATCGTCGCTCGCACCTTAGAACAAGGCGAGGAAATGTGGAGTAGGTGTTGATATTATTGTTGCGAAACACAACATTGTATTTTATAAATGTCTATTGATATTTTCTCTACATATTGTACTAAACGCTATTTCTCAATGCGTCTCATTTGGACGCTACATAAAAATGTCAGACCGCCCTTAAGGCAATCCCATTAGGTGTGTTTTATGATCATGGTGCCCGCCCCCTGCTCAGGTCGCGGGCGTTCAGAGGTCGCCTGAGGTGACTCCACCCCAAACGCGCACCGGGGTGAGCGGCTGACGTCACCGCCTGCTCAGCGGACGCTCACCGGACATTCGCCGGACGCGCATATCCGCCGGCAGCGCGTCCTCCTGTTAATAGTCGCAGCGCGGCCTGCGGCAGTCATTCATTGGTGCGCGGTGGAGGACGATGAACGTGTTCGGTAGCTGAGCAGCAGACCTAGGCTTATAGGACCAAACAGATTATATTGTATCTGTTGTGTGTGACTTGGAGAAACCAGGAGTTGGACTTGGAAATATTCTAGGAACATTTTGGACTCAATTCTAGGACTTGGAACCCCTCTACAGGCATTGTGTTAGAAATTAGAATCATTCATATCACAGGACTCAATTAGGCAAAGGAACATTTAGGACATTTTAGGACTGTTTAGTTTAGAATTATTGAAAGGTTTGTACGAAAGGTTATTTGGAAATTACTTATTCATTTGTGCCACTGGTTTAATATCAATAAAGGACGTACCTACTAATCACTGCAAATTTACACAGCGAGTTAAGCTTTACCCCTTACTACAATTTGTCTCACCAACACGTTGTTTAACATAACCATTTACCCCTAGGTTTACCACTCTTAGTTCTGGTTAGAACTTCTCCCCTTCCTTATTAGATCAAACTTTATTCCATGTGAGGAGCCTGTGTTTGGGAACATTCTAAAACCCTGACTCAAGACTTCCTCACATCTGGTGATGGGACTTAAAAGATATTAATTGAACTAGTGGCACTTATCTGGCTTTTTATTATAACTCTAGGGTTTCTAGTCACTTCAGAGAATTTATTACCAAGGTTGTCGCGACATTGGCCGCACGCATAAATTACCTCCCCCAACCCACGGACCCATTCTCCACAAAAGGCCCGCATTCCTAATGAGAGGGGCAGCTGTGATGTGATTGCCGATTCAGCGCAACCCACTTTATAGTAGGCAGTGTGTAAACTTGCTTTTCAGGACAATTTTGCAGGTAGGAACATATTGTGCTTATAGATAACTACAAAAGGTGCAGATTTCGATAAGGTACCTAAAATACCACCAGGTTTCATGGCAGAGGGACACTTGTGTCGAACTCCTTGACATTCTGGTGGGATATATACAGTACATTTCTTTATAGAAATACAATTTATCTAAAGGTGTGCATTTCTAATTAGGCATATGTTCTGGTGGCCTTGTGGTGTCGCTCAGGGACTGCTCTAAGTATAGTTGGATTCGTGCTGGAAGACAGCCGGAACATTGCCTTACAAAATTATGAGAAACATATTTTCTCTGAATTTCTGGTTTCAATACAGAAAATAATACTGTTTGCTTTTCCATTCTGCCTGTGGAGCGCTTGGGTCGTCGAACCAGTACTGTTGTACCTAACTCAGAAATTTTTCTGAGGTCTAAAGGCTAAGCTAAATCTGGTCGTGCAATCTGAGAAGCTCCATAAGGTATACCTGGTTAAGCAAATAGTTTGAAATATTCTTATATTTATTGAAAAGAACTCATCAGTATTAAAATTTCTATAGGGGTTGTTACACCTAGGCAGCCTCATATAGTATCACTGATTGACACACCATTTTTACTTATTGGTAACAACTTGTCCATTTTTCAAAATTAAAGACTAACAGTTGCCTACACGTACCACCCTAAAATTATCTGCCGACCTCCCCTTTCCACCCACCAACAAACGGCCCGTAGACGCCCGGCAGCCCCGGACCCCGACCAAATAACCCCCAAACCCCATATCGCGCACCATCGAGAATCTGGTTTTCTAAATAGCGCGGAGATCTGTTCACACTGATTGGTGAAAAGTGGCCGGTTTTTTCTTATTCCCTTAGCTAGTCCCAATGTTCTAAGGAGGTATAGTGAGGGTTTTTACTCGATAGGCGCCAAAAGAGTTGATTCTTAGCTATTTGCCCTTGGATTTGGATAATGCTTTGAGATATTGAATTAGGCTATGCAGAGGCATTGTGCTATGAGATCAATTTACTGATCTGTGTTTTAGAGTTAGGGATAGGTTTATTGGGACGCCGATTTATCTTTCCTACCTGGAACTGTGAGAACTTATTGGTGAACGGCGTTGCTTTCTGTTGACCCATCCAGTAGGTGAACATTATAGACTTATATATACAAATTTCTCTGTGATTTTGATATATATAATTACTGATCCTTCAAAATGACTATTATGAGAGACTATGTCCAGTCGGTCAGATTCTGAGGAAGACATCTATCACAGTCCCTCCACACACACACAGTTTATTTCGGAAGAAGAACCAGTTGATAACCCGTCTGGGACGGTTCCCCCTTCTATATTAAGGACTCATACGAGATCACAGGGACCAATCCCGGGGATACAATTGGAATCTGAACGTTTAAGAACTTTCTCTATTCATGGAAAAGTCTTCACAGCTGAAGAAGTAGCTGAGAGGACTGGTTGGCCTCCTGAGGTAGAACATACCTTGCCTGGTTTTCGCTCAGCAAGTCCCCCTGCTCAGCATCGGGACAGCCGAACTGTTCGTTTTGACTCGCCCTCTGCTTCTCGCGCTAGTGTCTCGGTCCCAGAAGTGAGACAGTTTCTATCACCGGAAGGTAGGACATTACGCCCTATTTTCCACGCTGCAAGTTCTGGTGCTGGGAGGCTTCCTCCACGGCCCGGAAAAGCCGGAACTTCAGGTCAGCAAGGGGCCGCGGATCTCTTTCCGACAGATGATTCTCGGTTAGCCTCTGATTTATTAACTGTTTCGCGCATCCTCTTCCCACACTCTGAAGGGGAGCCCTCAGCAAAGGGCAACGCTGGGACCTTAATTCAGCGGTCAAGGGATCCTCCATCATCACCTTTATCTATACGGCTTCAGGGACAACAGGGTCAGGGAGCTGATCCTGCATTTCTTAGAGACGAAAGTGGATCGTCTATAGCTGCAAAGTCTGTGGAAACACCTGCAGACAATCTGAACAATCTAACCGAACAGGATCCCACCGCTCAAGGACAAAGAGCCGAATCTCCTCCGTCCTCACCACAACGACGGGTCAATCCTCTACCTGTCCAGCTCGTACCAGCTGGGCAGATTCCCCAGGATATACCTGTCCTCCCACAAATACCAATTAATCAACCAAATTTCAACATGGCAGCAAAACAACCCGCTCTAAAATTACCCACTTTTTCTGGAGAAAGTGATGAATTTATTAATGCTTATTTTGACGAAATTGATTCTTTGGCGGTCCTTTGTGAATGGTCTGCCGCGAATAAGCTCGCTATGGCCAAACACCAACTTAAGGCCCAAGCTCGTGATTGGGTTTCTTCATTAGATCCCACTGACGTAGACACTTATGCTAAATTAAAAGCTCGTCTTACAGACATTTATGGAGATGTCAGGGCAGCCTGGCAAAAGCATCAAGATTTCTTTAATTATAAACAAGGTAAAGATCAGACTGTCAGGCAGTTTGCTGGAATCTTGCGACAGGCGCAGGCTCGATCTGGGGTGGACGCAGGTGTCCTCCTCGCCGCCTATATTAGGGGTCTAAAAGCTCCTATGTCAAGAGAGGTGGCAATTCAAAACCCTGCAAACTTCGAGCAGGCAGTTAACATTGCATCGAGGATGGAATCAGTGGACAGGCCCCAAAGAGCCCTGGCCGCTCTGCAACCATCTGAGCCTGAAAGCATGTTGAAACCCCCGGCAGCGGCCGGAGGGGACAGCACTCCTGACAACGTTCGTGAACTAAGAAAAATGACCGATACAATTCTGGCTGCGATTGCAACTCAGAATTCACGCCAACAATGGACGCCTCCGAGAGGAAACGGTAGGCCTTTCAACAACAGCCCCAATTATAACAACCGCTCTGGCTTTGGTCGTGGTCAGGCAATGCGTACAACACCTGGCCGGGAAACGCGCTTTCCGTCGCCGAACGCCTGGACCCACGCACGACAGACCAGAGCCGAGGACGGAACACCGTGGTGTGTAGCCCACCAACGGTATGGGCACGATACAAATTCGTGCAGATTCTTACAGGATATTTTGCGTACTAATAGACCACCATCTTTTGGTCAAGCTCAACAAAAATATTTCCCAAATAGAAACCAATATCCTCCAAAAAACTAGATAGCCTGCATGGTGAGATTTGCGTTTCACTGTGCACGATAAAAGCAAATCTTAAAGAGTCACACTCTAAAGTTGATCCAGTAGCAATTGATCTCTTATTCAATAATGTCCAAATTAATTCAATTATCGATAGTGGAGCTAGTCACTGTTTTATAAGACAGGATGTTTTCGAACGAATTCCTAAAGAAAATATATTACATACATCATTCCCAACCTCAAGTTCTATAACATTGGGAGACTCTTCTGAAATTAAAGTTATTGCAGACGCAAGAATTAGATTTACACTCGCTAACGTTGAAGTTGATTTTAACTTTCAAGTTCTCTCAGACCTTATCTATGATATAGTTATTGGCCGTGACTTTCTAGCGGCAACTCAAGCTCATATTAACTTCCAAGATAATACAATAACATTCTTTCGGAATAACACTGTTACACCCATGGGATCAGAGGAAATTATGCCTATGAGTGAGGTTATAATCCCCGTGAATGTAAAGGACGTGACGGACGGCCAGCCATGGATCCTGGAACCGGCTGTGACAGCACCAGTCTTGGCGGAATGCTGCACATTCGCTGGAAAAGGTTTGGCATGGCTGAAAGTCATGAACCCTACAGATTCTCCGGTTAAGCTTTCAAAATCAACTGTCTTAGCATTTGCTACTGATGAATATTATATACCCCCTATTCAAAATTCTGAAGTGTCTGCAGTTTTCAAACAAACCGATACTCCTCAACCAATATTGACATTACTTGAAAACAAAATTTGCCCGGAAACAACACGTTCTGCTAATCAAAATTATGACACTAAAGTCAAGGATAGAGAGCTAATTGATTCAATCGATCTATCAAAATCTTCCTTGACTGAGGTTCAAAAGGAACAACTTCGTGAACTGTTATTGAAAAATAGAGCAGCTTTGGCTTTTTCTATGGAAGAAATGGGAAAGTGTGACATTGCTCCAATGAGTATTAAAGTAGACGAAACCAAAGGTCCTGTAGCTTCTAGACCTTACAGGTATTCACCACAAAAGATGGACATAATAGATGAACAAATCAAACAACTTTTAGACCTTGGTATTATAGAACCTTCTTCATCTGCATGGAGAAGCCCATTAGTTGTCGTTCAAAAGAAGAATGGAAAACCGCGTTTATGCACTGACTTTAGGCTACTGAATGCGATAACTTATAAGGATAAATTCCCAATGCCTACAGCTCGTTCTTTGTTTCTATATATGGCATATAAAAAACCAACAATTTGGTCAGCTTTGGATCTCCTAAGTGGTTATCACCAATGCAGTATTGATAAAAAATCGAGACATTACACAGCTTTTGAGTCACCAATGGGTCTATTCCATTATGCAAGAATACCATTTGGCCTTGTCGGAGCGCCTTGGCAGTTCACCCGCATCTTAGCACTTGCTCTTAGAGGGCTTGTGCCGAGAGTTTGTCTGGCATACCTTGATGACATTATAGTCTACGATTCTACATTTGAAGAACATTTGGCTAGCTTGCAACTAGTGCTACAAGCTCTTATCAAAGCAGACTTGAAACTTAAACCTGAAAAGTGTGACTGGTGCAGGGATGAGATCGATTTCCTGGGTCATACGATTAATGCAGAAGGACTTAAAACGCAACCTCATATTATTACTAAAATTCATCATTTTGGAAAACCACATAATGTCAAAACAACTCAAGCCTTTCTTGGACTCTGTAACTATTACAGGGCTTTTATCAGTAAGTTCTCTGACATTGCAAAACCATTGTACGACTTGACTAAAAAAGGAAGAAAATTCCAGTGGACTAAAGAAGCTGACGATGCATTTTTGACATTGAAAAGATCTTTTACAACAGATCAAATTTTGATTCATCCAAATTTTGGCCTAGACTTTTACTTGTTGACGGACTCTTCTGATGTAGCTGGTGGTGCAGCTTTGTGCCACAAAATTGATGAACTCTATCGCCCTATATCATTCTGGGGTTCAGTGTTAAATGATCGCGAACGTAATTATACTGTCTCTGAGAAAGAAGCCTTAGCAGTGATACAAGCTCTACATAGTTTTGAAGACATAGTACAAGGTTACAAAACAATTATTGTGACAGACCATAAACCACTTTTGACACTTTTGAAAAACGCTAATAAGAGCCCGACTCCGAGAATCAGGAGATGGGGCCTTTATCTATCAGCTTTCGACGTTGACATTATTTACGAAGCAGGTAAGACACACTTTCTAGCGGATTACTTATCACGCACACAAACAGGTGAACCAAATGCAGAGGAGTTTCTCCCTTCTGTAGGTGGCGAACTAATGCCACTGGCACTTGAGGACGATACCAATGACCCGCTCTCATTGGAAAGTATCCGCAAACATCAAAAGAAAGACACTGAGTGTGTTACCTTGTACCAGTACCTGAAAAACCAAATTGTACCAGAGGACCCAGACCAAGCTCGATCTGTGGTCGCTCAAGCTAATTTTCTTGACATTATGAAACCAGGAATTATTTGTCATTTTAAAAACATTAAGTCAAAGAAGACATCGAATGATATTTATTGCCCAAAACCACAAATTCTAATACCAGTTACATTAGTGTATCATGTGTTATCACGCTTACATGACGACATTCTCTCAGGAGGTCATGTCGGACAAAACGCTCTAGCTGCTAAAGTGACAGACAGATATTACTGGAAAAACATGCATCGTGACATTGTTAACTATGTGAGATCTTGTGATAGTTGTGCACTACGGAAACGTGTGCCCCATCCTAAGGCATTAGCAAAGTCGTGGGATGAGCCTACCCGTCCTTGGGAAATTGTTTCTTGCGACTTTATAGGACCTTTGACACCTGCTAAGGATGGCTCGCGCTATATTATGACGTTCATCGACCTGGCTACAGGATGGCCAGAAGCATTTGCAACTAAAGACTCTACCGGGTCAACAGCTGCATTTGCCTTCCTAACTGGTATAGTTGCCAGGTATGGAAGGGTTTCCAGAATACATTCGGATAGAGGACAATCGTTCTTATCAAAATTCCTAAAGGCTGTCACTCAGAGATTAAACTGTCATCATACTTTCACCTCTGGTAGAATGCCTACAGGCAATGCCAGGGTGGAGAGGTTGCATCGTACCCTGGAGGACGTGATCGCATGTTATGTCACTCAGGACCACAAAGACTGGCCACAGCTGTTGCCAATTGCCTTGTGGGCAGTGCGTTCAACTAATTCGGCACGTACAGGTTTTTCTCCCTATCAATTACTTTTTGGCTGTGAACCTGTTTCTATGGGACTTTCTGATATACCCATCGATGTTGCAACACCTGAAACAGACAATGAAAAATATGCTTTAGCAATGAAATTAGTTAACATGTTTACCAAATCAGCAAAGCATGTCACCGAACGATATAATAAAGACATGCGTGAACGTTTGGACAAAAAGGCTAAACCATTGGACCTACAGGTAGGCGATTTGGTGCATATTTATGATCCTACATGTGCCGATAACCGACGATCCAAATTTTCTGCTAAATATAAAGGTCCATTTAGAGTAATTCAAACAAAAGGTGATCATTTAGCAAGATTACTTTCTATACATAACCAAAGAGAAATTCCTCATTTAGTTAACGTTTCTAAACTTAAAAGAGCTTATGATTCTTGGAGTCCGGTCAATGCTCCTATACAGGATCTAAATCAATCGGGTGCTGACCATCAACACGATAACTCTGTCCCTAACGAAGCTATGATTAAAACTACCACTGAAGTAAAGGCGCCTGCAGGTCTAGAGGAAGCATTACCCTCACATACTCAACCTGACCAAAGAGTCGACGCTTTGGTTCAGGGTCCTCGTGGACGTAGTCACACGGGGAATGCGTCGCGACGGATTAACAAAAGCAAAACGGTACAGTTTGATATTCCTAGGGTCACCCCAGAGGGACCCGCACCATCGCCTAACTCATCAAAGCCCTCTTCTGAGGCACATATACCAGTGGTAAAGCCCACCAAAGAGGTGGCAAATTTCCCTGCAGACCGTGCCACTACGGATCAGGGAGCCGCTAAGGTGCAAGCGGTACAGGTTGGTAAATCCGACCCAACCAGTGACTTAAGCCATGGGAAGTCGGATCCTGTGCATTCCTCTAATTATTCATGCGGGAAAGTCGGATCCCAAGATGCTACACCGGACATTAACATTACACATAAGAAGAGGTGTGGATCAACCGACGGTGGCAGATTGCAGCCTGCTGCCGACGTGCCCACATCTTCTTCTACAACTACACCTGATGCTGAGACTGGAGATTACTACGGCATTAGGTTTATCTCAGGAAAAAGAACTCTACCATCTGGGGAGGTGAAATACCTCACCAAATGGGTTGGTGTCAAAAGGAAGAGTTGGGTTCCTGCATCTGACTTCCACCCATCGATTGACCCTGAGGACTTATACTTACAATACAAAAACCGGAACAATTCATAGTTGATGATTTCCAACTATTGTAGCATAAAGGACTATTGATGCCTTCCGATAGCCCTACACAATTAGTAGTTGATGTCTTCCGACTACTTTAACATAAAAGACTGTTGATGCCTTCCGACAGTCCCACATACACATTTCACAACCCTACTAGAGGCGGATCAAACACTAACTCTCCCCATATTGTGAATCCCTTACATTTGCTGACACCTCTTGGCAGGAGATACTTACAATGTTGACTGAGTGAGTTGTCCTGGACTTCCTTCTATTTGGGAGGAGGACTTATGTCCATCTCACTACATAGGTTACGCCATACGTCATCATGGTTGGTGGCGAGACTCAGTGACACTGGATCAGGTGACGACGGATCAGTTAACGCCTTGAACAGTATAGGATGTTGAGGATGGCTGCCCAACAAAGGGTCAGCGTACCTTGACACCGCAATGTCCATCGTCTCGACTACGTGCTGTGGAGTTGCAGTTTCATCACCTAGCTCATCCATTAAGGGTGTGTTGGGTCCCTGACAATCGACGCTGGATGGATCTCTAAAATCGCCACCGGTAAAGTTGTTGGTGTCTCCGGAAGGACCGGGGACGTCTCTGTGCTCCATGCCGACAGCCAGACTTGGTGATTCCTGACAGTCTTCTGCGTAATGGTGTGTTTCCTGACCACCTTCAGGTAAAGCGAGTGTGGGAATCTCTTCATCATTATGACCAGTGGAGTTGCTGGTTGACAGCGGCTGGCTGGTCGCGGGACTTATCGGGGATAATACGAGCATTCCCTGCTTGTTAGGAGAACAGTCATCTCTCCCCGGGACGGTGGTGACAGCTTCCCCGCAGGGCCCAGCAGACCTGGTCCCACGGGCATCGGCCGGGGAACGCCCCGACACACCTGGAGACGCAGGCCGGCTTGATGCGGACCGGCCCTCCGTGTTGACGGCCCCCTGGTCAAATTGGCCATCCACCCCTGAGCCACCCCCCACCGCCCCCCGACCGCCACGACCGTCCCCACTCTCATCATCTGGTCTGTCACTATCATCAGAATCATCATCATTTGTGCTTCTTCCATCTTCCCCATTACTATTCCCGTCAGTTATCACACGAAAACCAAAACTGTGAGTACAGATAGGTATTCCCGATAGAGGTAACGGTCCAGCTTGAGACGTAACATTATGAAGTATCACACTTCCATCGGCAAAGTCGCCATTTACCACTAGCACGTGGGTAACTCCTCCAATTCGTATAGTTGTACAAGTTATACCTTCACTAGCCATCTTCACTCTCTGCCACACAGTACACAAATGCAAACCGATATACATTAGGTACATACAAAACCCAGATATTCCCCAACAGACAAATTTTTATTTCTCTTTTTTACGTTTCCATCTATTGGGACTGCTTCCCCATCTTCTCGTCATAAAATAGTCAACACAACACAGAAGACATAAACATGTCTGTAAATTTTCCCTACACTTCTGGTTGGCCACCTGGCTTGGTGCCCCTCCTTGTTCTGTGTGTCGCTGGCCAAGCGGCTTCACATGGACAGGGTGTGCTACATGCAAAGCCTATTATGAGAGAACAATACGGTGTGGTGTTCCTGCCAGGTAGGCTGATAAGCACCGCTGACTCAGACCATGTTTATAGCGGGTTTAGGGTTCACATCCCGTGGCTGAATGAGTCACTCTCCCTAAACAACCCGATGGCTTTTTGTGACAGCACGCGTCATTTCACCACGAGACATGCACAAAGGGCACATCATGACATCTGTGCTCATACTAAAGAAATAATTGATGTATTGCATGGCATCATTGCCGAGCTTTACAAACTCCAAAAATCACAAATCAAAGAAATACTCGAGTCAATCCCAGGTAGTGCCTATGTCTTAGATCCGGCAAGGCAAAGACGAGGTCTTCTTGACTTCGTGGGTGAGATCTCATATCACTTATTTGGGACAGCAAAAGCCTCGGACGTAGACGCAAATAAATTGCTTGTCTTAACAGCACAGCAAGGAGTTAATCTCAATGCTGAAAATCTTGCAAAATTGGCTAACATAACTGCAGTTAATTTTGAACACGTTGATTCGTCTCTTACCAAATTACAGACAGATATAAAACGCATACAACAGAACGCATTTAATTTGCGTTCTGCTCTGAATGACATGGCTAATGATATGGAAAGACAAAAATTATTGCAAATTTTAACGACAACCATTCTCACAAATCATCTTTCCCTTATGGCATACATGCAAAACATGTTGCGGAAAACGTCTGACTTCGCGGATGGCATACAAAACCTTCTGCGTGGTCAACTTACACAAGCAATAATACCCCCTCAAGATATAAAAAATTCTTTACTTGAATTAGCTGATACACTAAGAAAAGACTTTCCAAGATTCAAAATCGCTTTCCAATCGCCAAGTTTCTATTATGATAATAGCAAACCGCATTTTATGATTGCAGATGACCAACTGATTGTTTATGTTAAGGTTCCTGTCACAAGTGATGTTCATAAATTCCAAGTGTACAGAACAAGAAATTTTCATGTTCCAGTGCACGTGCACAATTCTTCTTTCACAGACGCGACAATTACGAATAACTTACCATCGGAAATTGCACTTTCTTTAGACAATAGATACTATATCCCTTTGGAATCTTACTCATATCACGATTGCACAGGTGACGAAATTCTCATCTGTCCACATATCCCTTTTAGGAAACCAATAACGAGTGCGACATGCATAGCTGCACTGATTAGAAATGATAGGGAAGACATAGGAAAACTTTGTGTTTCTACTTATGTAGCAAACCCAGTCTTTCAAGAATTTGCAGTTTACCTTGATGAGACGGATCTCTTACTTGTTAGTAACAGCAAAAAGGCAGACATTATATGTAAAAATAGAAAACCGGAAACACTTTACATACATCACTTTGCAGTGGTAAAATTAGGTTGTCAGTGCTCGCTTCAATCATCAGATCTGTGGCTCCCGTATCAACTGAAGGGATGTGCACGGACAGCGACAGACATAACAGTTAGATTTCCCGTTAATGATGCTTTCTTAATGGCGTTTAACCTTTCAAGTAAACTTAAGGCAGCAATAGGTATGGAACCATGGAGAGTTCCGAACCCGATACCAGACACGAAAAGAAATCAAATTTTACAAAATTCGGCGAATAATCAGCCTTTGATCGACCTGAAATCTTTGGCAGGAAAGATTCAGGAAGACGCTTTCAAACCCAAGAGTCCGGTCACGAGCCAGTGGCTTAGTGACGTGGCTCAGTGGGGAAAACAAACTTGGACAGTGTCTATTTCATTTTTGGCTATGCTTGCATTTCTGTTCATCCTATGCGTCATCTGGCGTAAATACAAATCGGCATTGATTGCCCTTGCATTACCCAATCCACAACCTGCCTCAGCAGCGGAAATTCCCAATCCATTAGTTCTTGAAGCAGATAACAACATTTCTATCTCTGGTTTGATTTTGATGCTAATGTTAGCTATAATGGCTATTACTTTTGCCACTTTGATCATTATTCAGATTTGCAAAATTTACAGAGAAGAACTTAAGGATGGATTGTACCTACAAATAGTTATGCCAAATGACCACTACTCTGTTTTCCTGACAAGAATTGATTTTACTGGAGATTGTACATTTACACATACAGGACCGATCATTTCATCTTGTGAACTGAAAACTAAACTGACAAAAGCCATACTAAAAATTAACTGGGGTATACAGATCATGGTTATTACACCGGGTGGCACAGAAATTATTAAGATTCACTTGCCGGCAAAAGTTATTATACCTTTAGCTTTAGCTAGGGAAATGACCTCCACTACTGAAAGAATCAAGGTCAGGGTCGTTCGCATGGCCCATAACTTCCCAGTCCCCATTCGAAAGTATATGAACCCACCCTCTGACTTGGGGTGGTCATTCATCAGACCGACTCAGCCCACTTCACATGGTAGGCTGGAGTTACTACCAATCGACAATCAAGGTCCTAATATAGATAGCGGCTACAACACTTCTAATACACAACCTCATCCCATCATACACTCATCCCAAGAAAACATTACCCATTTGCCCTTACCTCCTGATCCCGATCAGACTGTGGTTGTATGCCACACCTCGTCGTAGAGCTACCATGACGTCTCTACCCCTGAATGAACATTTATCTCTTAACTCAGCAACACCTTCTTCGACCTCTACAACTGCTGAAGATCAGTGCCCTACTTGGCGCCCCACTCCGCCCTGTGGGGCAGACTATTCCACCAACGGAGGGGCAGGGACTGACCACGGCACCCCCTGCCCACCCGCACCCTGCCCAAGCGCAGGCAATGCCTACAGTATGATGCCAACAAATCATGTTCTGCCCGCATTTACCAGGCCCGTTTTCCAAAATGTTAATTCAGCGGGACAGAACCAGTGGGCAACGTCAACAACAAATCTTCAGAGGAAGGAGCCCACCCCCCTCACACTGACCCCACCGCAGAACATTCTACCAACGTACGGCCGGGGCGCGATGATTGCTCAGACGGCAACCTGGACATCCTTCCGGCCACCGCGGCCCATGCCCCCAACGACAACCATGTCTCGTGCGGGACGAGGAAGGGGCGCTCTGGGACTGCGGCCGTCGGCGACTCCACCGCCGCCGGGCTTCCTACATGTGAATCCCCCGGAGGATACGCTGTCGCCGGCGGAAACCTGGAGGATGAACCACAGGTTTGCCTGTACGGTGTGTCATCGCCGCTACAGGTACGGCGCCAGGTTGATGCGCCACATGGACATATGCCATACTATCGGCATATTTAAGTGCTTGCCGTGCTCTGCATTCTTTACAACAATACAACAATTCTTATTACATAGGGCTCAGGCACACCCACGGGCGCTTACGCCTGATTAGGAGCGACAGTACCCAAACTATCTCCTGACTATCTATTCATTGGGTGACCTTCACCTTGGCCCTGGGCTTGTATCTTAATGTATATAATCTAGTATCTTTGAACTCATCGATCAGTGCACATCAGGTCCGACTACAGTCAACATGTCACTGGACTGCCCTCTCTGCACCACAATGGACTCGTTGTCTCTCGAAGATGCTCCTCGAGTCCGGCCGCGTGGAAACCCTGGCTGCTGGGCAACACCTTTACGGCACCAACTTGTACGAGAGAGGCCTGCACCGAGACCCAAGGTCAGGTTCTCCCGTCGTCCCGTTGCCCTACCGGCGGTTATCCGTAGGAGACACAGGACAATCCCACCGGCCTGGCTATTCTACGTCCAGGCCCAGTCCTATGGATTTGGGCGTCCGGCCATAGAGTCTGTGTGGTTGCGGATGAGTGACAGTCTACGCTCCCCTTGGAAGATAAGGAGCTGTTCCCTGCGAGACAACATAGCGCCCCCTAAAACAAAGGATCCTCCTATTGAGGGTCGGGTGCTCAAAATGCTGAAAGAACAATCTATCGAGGAACGGACACGACGCGATGAGGTGCTGGAACTGGCCCTCAGAGACTGTAAAGAACATCAAGGATCTGACTATACTTTATCTGATTTTGTAGATCAAGTCGCTAAGAGACGTTATACTCTGTCTCGTTTTTCTTCACTGTAGAATGCCCAGCTTTATATTGTAACTTATCTTTAAGGGGATCAATAGGTGGATTTCCCCGGGCAAAAAATTACACACACACGTACAATGTAACTCTTTTGGAAAAAGTAATACACATGAAACTGAAGTTTAGAACTAGCAAAGGAAAAGACACTGAAACAGAAATTGTAAAAAGAAGTTGTAAGAAATTCTATGCCAAGTGACGGTGTCACTTGTCAAAGAAAACCCCGGCGAGTGTTGCGAAACACAACATTGTATTTTATAAATGTCTATTGATATTTTCTCTACATATTGTACTAAACGCTATTTCTCAATGCGTCTCATTTGGACGCTACATAAAAATGTCAGACCGCCCTTAAGGCAATCCCATTAGGTGTGTTTTATGATCATGGTGCCCGCCCCCTGCTCAGGTCGCGGGCGTTCAGAGGTCGCCTGAGGTGACTCCACCCCAAACGCGCACCGGGGTGAGCGGCTGACGTCACCGCCTGCTCAGCGGACGCTCACCGGACATTCGCCGGACGCGCATATCCGCCGGCAGCGCGTCCTCCTGTTAATAGTCGCAGCGCGGCCTGCGGCAGTCATTCATTGGTGCGCGGTGGAGGACGATGAACGTGTTCGGTAGCTGAGCAGCAGACCTAGGCTTATAGGACCAAACAGATTATATTGTATCTGTTGTGTGTGACTTGGAGAAACCAGGAGTTGGACTTGGAAATATTCTAGGAACATTTTGGACTCAATTCTAGGACTTGGAACCCCTCTACAGGCATTGTGTTAGAAATTAGAATCATTCATATCACAGGACTCAATTAGGCAAAGGAACATTTAGGACATTTTAGGACTGTTTAGTTTAGAATTATTGAAAGGTTTGTACGAAAGGTTATTTGGAAATTACTTATTCATTTGTGCCACTGGTTTAATATCAATAAAGGACGTACCTACTAATCACTGCAAATTTACACAGCGAGTTAAGCTTTACCCCTTACTACAATTTGTCTCACCAACACGTTGTTTAACATAACCATTTACCCCTAGGTTTACCACTCTTAGTTCTGGTTAGAACTTCTCCCCTTCCTTATTAGATCAAACTTTATTCCATGTGAGGAGCCTGTGTTTGGGAACATTCTAAAACCCTGACTCAAGACTTCCTCACATTATATTGACCAGGCTGGAGCCACAACCTTGGTGTTGTATACCTTTTTAGTGTTCAAAATTAATGACTCTTTCATAGTTGCTTGACGTTGTAAGAATAAAAACGTTAGTTGAAACGTTTAACAATAGGCCTATACTGAAAATATTGTCAGACATTTCATTTAGACATCCTATCAATTTATTGTCGAAAAATAAAACAGCATAATGTTCCGTGGGATTGACAGACCGTGGGATTGACCTTGCCCCATTTTGGGTCAGGGGATTCCGTTTTTTTATGCGCATGCATATATGTAGTGAATATATTAACATTCTAACTCTTGTATTATTTGTAAAAGGTGATGGGATAAAATATTTCCCTTTCACTTTTTAGACAATAACCCTTCCCAATCTAAACCATAACGTTATGTTTTATCCAATGAATATTCTATATTCTTATCAGCGCTCTTAGAGGTTTTCCAATCAGGTAGAACTCCCTACAGCCAATTTCACAACAAATTCTACTGAAGTATGGGGATCGCTCTTATTGCACCATCCCAGCTGAGTAGGTTTATATAGAAGTTATTTTACCAATACAAACGGGTGAGCCGCAGCTCAGGAGGTATAGTGTTGGGACAGAAACAATTACTTCACCACCTCACAGAAACCTACAGGAGTAGGTGGAGTGGGGCGCCTCCTGTGCCGACTCGATACTCACCTTTTATGATTATTACCATTACTCAATTAATTACTATAAAAAAATATTTTTTCAATCTACCACGTCAATCACTGGTCTTAATTCCCATACCTAATCAATTGCACTTTTAGTAATAGTTGCACGGACACGAGCTGTTTGATATTATATGGAGGTCTACTATCATAGGTATGCAGATGGAGGTTAAAACCATAATATGGTTTTTCATTTTATATACCGGTATAGAGATACATAAGTCTTATGTATGTCTATGTTAAGACCTATCCTATAGGGACGTTGAATACCGGTATAGAAATTGATCTTGTTATGCAGACATACAAATATATAGACGGAAATAATTTCTGTATAACTTTATCATGTAAACAGAAGTTATGCTCATTAAAAATAAAGTATATCAATGCAAACATGTGGAAGCTTGGTGTCATAAAAACATTCATTGTTATAGACTTGCATACCCTTGGCTATCAATGTACCTTTAAAATATCGGTGTATGCAATATGAAACGTTGCCGTTGGCAATGCCAACTACCGGTTGCCAGAAAGGATCGAAGCTGAAATCCCAATTTTCAGCGTTGACTTTCAACTTTTTTCAAATCATCATTAGCTCGATGGTTGTTTCAATTTGTCGCTTTTGGTCTGAACGTCGCTTCAATGAAAGCATTAGCAGTGTGGAGTCACGGACTCTAGGGATGGGTCTACACAATATAGATCGAAAAAAGAATGCCGTCCCTGGGTGGGCTCGAACCACCAACCTTTAGATTAACAGTCTAAAGCCCCGGCTCCACTGCCCAACTCATCTCAACCCGATCGTCGTAGCTCAGGAAGGCGCCAGAGCCTACGACTGTCTGGTCGTAGTTAAGAAACCCTACCATGCCATAAGGTACGACCCGATGGTCGTAGTATTAAGTCATAAATACATGTAGCTAAACCTTAGGCACGCCCCCCTAAGACCCGACAATCGAGTCTTACATCTTCTACAGCTCAACATGTAAGACCCGACTGATCAGTCTTAGCAAAAGGCTAGGACTCCTGTCGTAACACCGGCTCCACTTTAAGACTGAGGCCAACTCAACTCAACTCAACTCGATCGTCGGGCAGTGGAGCCGGGGCTTAACGCGCTAGCCGATTGCGCCACAGAGACGAGGTGGCCCGTAATTATTGCAAATCTTTTTTATTTTTTAAACCAAAAACTCATGTAAGTTTAACGGATCCGGGGGGGGGGGGGGGGGATCCAGAGGTTTTTAGTACTTAGACTATTTGCAGGCCCCTGCTTTGTGTTTATTGTCTGCAAACCTATAATATCATAGCGCGTTTTTATCAAGAATATTGGGTATATTCAGAAGAGAACCAGCTCTGCGAATTTCGGGCCTACTAATATGCACTTTGAAAGGTCTATAATCAATATTCACACAAAAATGACAAAAAAATATAAGATAAGCCAAATTTGACTAAAAATCAAGTTTTGTGTATCTGTACTTGTATATGAAACTTTGAAATTTTCTAAATGTTACATGTTGTTGTCATGGTAACTGGAATCTATATCCATAAATGCTGTCAGGCAACCATTAACAGACAATTTTGAGAATTAAAAATCCACAATAAATCAGGCTATGATATATGTACCAGGCTACACAATGCCGTAACTAATGCTGTTAAAAATACCGGCTGGCGGTGGGTTGGTCATTTTAGCACACAGTTTAGTTTGGTACCTGTTCATAGAACTATCTTCACCATCATTCCAAAGAAAGAAACACAATGAGTCTTCTATTCTACAACAACTTTAGCAACCAACCTGGGGTAACGTTCAGTAAAAGCAAGTGGCATCAATATTTTGAGACTGTCTTCTGTTTTTACGAGGCAATATAACAATGTCACGAATAATTGCAATGCACATGACAAATATAATCATAGACCATTACCATTATGATTCTATCACTTCTTTCTGTATTTACTCAAAGTTGAATGAAATTTCACATTTCCCCCTACTCTTAGAACAACACCTTGTGGTTTTCATGTCTATTTCACAATAGGCCATTCTTATATTTAGCATCAGGTGACGCAACCATGCAATTCAAGGGACTGTTTGCTGGACAGTATCTATATCTAATTATTTGATTATGAAAGGGATACTTTATAATAGAGATATCAAGATATTACTCTAACAAAAAGGCCCTGCAGGGATTTGAACCCAGGATCTCCTGTTTACTAGACAGGCGCTTTGCCAACTAAGCCACTTAGTGTCATAACAACCTTACTTATTTACCTGACATATAATTTCACTTGGTGATACATTCATTTTGGTATCCATGATCATCAACTTCCCTAATGTGCAAGCAATGGCAGTTCTCTCTTCAGCTGATATGCTTAAGGTCAAGAACACAGCAATTACCCATGCAAATAAATACCTTATTTCATTAAAGGTTCAGAAACCAAACCTAAAAGGCCCTGCTGGGATTTGAACCCAGGATCTCCTGTTTACTAGACAGGCGCTTTAGCCACTAAGCCACAGAGCCAGATGGTTAAGCCTCACTGGCCGAGCCTCCACAACAATAACATGAGCCTCCACAACAATAACATGCTTTGTGTCATGTAATCTATGACCTACATAGAAATGTATTATGTTATGATATTCTATATCCTAGATAATAACTTGAAGTCTACTAAGTCATGTGTCACATTGGAATAATGTCTGGTTAGAATATGGCAGGTCTGTCCTCAGCTGATCTTGTGAAGGTCAAGAATTCAACAATAAGCAAATGAGAGCAAATTGAGACCTTATTCTTTTGAAGTTTCAGTAGCCAGATGTAAAAAGGCCCTGCTGGGATTTGAACCCAGGATCTCCTGTTTACTAGACAGGCGCTTTGCCAACTAAGCCACAGAGCCAGATGGTTAAGCCTCACTGGCCAAGCCTACACAATTCTTATTTTAAATCAATTCATGGCCTACATTCCAATATGTTGTATCATGAACATTCTTAGCCTTAATGTATATCTATTTATGAGGCCTGCACCATAGTAATCTTCTGCAAGTAATACAGTCGGAATCAAAGTTTTTCTTAATGACAACTCTGCCCTAAGCTGGTCTTTACAAGGTACATAATACAATAATTAACCAAACATTAATAAAGGTTCAGTACCTAAACCTCAAAAAAGGCCCTGCTGGGATTTGAACCCAGGATCTCCTGTTTACTAGACAGGCGCTTTAGCCACTAAGCCACAGAGCCAGATGGTTATGCTTCGCTGCCCAAGCCTGTACAGCAATAATCATTGATCCATGCATTTTGTCATCATAATTTATAAACTACATAGCGATATGTTGTGTTATGATAACCTATAGACTAAATAATAACTTGTAGTCTATAAATTAATTTGTCACCTCAAAATAATGTCTGGTTAACCCTTTTCTGACTGTGAGGAATGAGCAATTGACAATATGACAAAATTGACATTGGTATGTTGATGTTAGTTTTTAAACAGGAAAACCAAATATCATCGTTATCTTTCAATAATCAGTATTATGATAATGAATCAAGGAATTTCAACAAACATTATTTTTAGAAAAAATTGTTGGTTGCCATGGTACCAGCTACTTTAGTGGATCACACGACACGTTCATTGAAAAAGAGTTTATTTTGACCCTAAAAATAAAAAGAAATAGATCAAAACGCAAGAAACATTGTTTTCTGTGCTTAACTTTGTATTGGACATGTTCCTTATGTTATTCCACACTTTTTGATATCTAGATTGGACTTAGTAATAAATTGGATGGGCATGACACAAAACACGGGGACGGGTGGCATCAGAGTGTGAAACACGGGCATGAGAGGACTGACTGACACAGGCACAACAATGATGAAGGGCATAAGGCACAAGATGTTAGGTGAGTGGCTACCACGCTACCACTTCATCTTCAGGAATGGCGACTCGACGTCCAGGCACCAAGAAAGGGAATCCGTTGGCAGAGAGCACAAGTTGTAGACAACCCTGACCCAATGACGAGTGAGCCACTAATAGACCCTAGATCCCCCAGTAATAAAATGCCCTATCCAACCCTAAATGATTGAAGGTGATACCACCACCACATCCCCATCTTTTTCTTCATCCCGAGACAACCCGAGACTTTGAGCAGCACTCCCATCTAGTTGTGTTTCCATCCCCAGGACACAGCCAGACAATTACAAAGGAACAAATCTCAAAAGTCAAGAGCACAACAACTGATCCCCGCATCCCTTGTCATACTTTCGACACATTTTCAATGAATTTATGGCACATTTGATTGCACAAATTCATCATTTTATTCCTGGGAAATATGATAAATATCAACTTATTGGTTCATTGGTCCTAAGTTAATTTAGACAAGTTCTTATGATTCAAACACATTTAATTTAAAAGAAATCTGACGTACAGTCGTAGCAATATTGCAGATTTATAACATTTTCAGGTCAATGGATAAGACAACTGAAATTGGACCCCTAGGTTATATTTGATTAAAACCTGTTTTAATATTTGAAAAATACTTTTCAAATTATATGGGATGAAAGTGGTGCATTAGTACCATCGTAATATAGTTTACGATTTAACCATTGGCAGTCAGAAAAGGGTTGAAATATGGCAGGCCTGTTCTCAGCAATAACCAAATGCAAGCAACGTGAAACCTTACTTTTTTTAAGGTTGAGTAGCCAAACCTAAAAAGGCCCTGCTAGGATTTGAACCCAGGATCTCCTGTTTACTAGACAGGCGCTTTGCCATCTAAGCCACAGAGCCAGATGGTTATGCTTCACTGGCCAAGCCTATACACAATACTGATTTTAAATCAATTCATGGCCTTCATTCCAATAATTATGTTGTATCATGACCATTCTTAGCTTAAATACATATCTAATTATGACGCCTGTACCATAGTAATCTTCTGCAAGTAACTACCGTTTGAATCTAATTTTGGTTTATGACAATTCTCCCCTAAGCTGGTCTTTACAAGCTAAATAATGCAATAATTAACCTAACATTATCAAGGGCTCGGCACCTAAACCTCAAAAAAGGCCCTGCTGGGATTTGAACCCAGGATCTCCTGTTTACTAGACAGGCACTTTAGCCACTAAGCCACAGAGCCACCTGGAGAATGCATGATATCATTGAATGGGCAACAACTGTGCACAATATGTTCAATGAAAAGCCTCCATGGCCAGCTTACCAAAACAAGTTAATCAAATATTAAAGGCAAATAATTACATTAATTCTACATTCAATAAATATATATTATGTAGCATGAAATATTTCCAGGCTCCTCAGCATTTTCCCCACCATTCTAATTCCCATCTATTGCTAGTAGAACTTTCACTTGTCACTTATTTATACCAGTCCAACTATATAAACAATCACGCTATCATAGATCCTCTATTCAAATTGTTTGACACCTTCCGAAATAAAAGGTATACATCTATTATTCTAAGAAATCAAGAATTTGTAACATCATTTGACTAGTATTTGGAAATTGGTCGATTGGAGGTAATATGGGAGTATCCAAAATTTTATGATAAAATGTATACAATTTTCTTATTTTAGTTATAGTAATTAGGTAAGGACATAAAAAAGGGCGTTTGTTGGGGGAATTTGAAAAGTAAGGGGTATTCGGACAAACGTTGTCACTGCATTTGTGCTTTTTCATGAGTACCCACAGAGCCCTTCCCACACTTAATTATTCAGAAAATTTAATTTGGAATTAATCATGAGACCCCTACAACATTGTAAATTCTTCTTCTTCTTCTTCTTCTTCTCATTATTATGACAGGACCTTCCACGCATTACCCATGCATTATAGAGGGGAACAACCCCAATGCATATTATCATACATGCTTATAATATTACGAATTGGGGGGTCAAGACCATCAGAACCTGAGGTAAGTAAGCGTACACGACAAGCCTCTTACAATAACTAATGAAAAGGATACAAGTGAAGATTGTATCATTTCACCTCTAACAACAATATACTCTAGCATATATAAGATATTTGGTTATATTTGACATTCCGTTTTATCATTACAAGTATAACAATAGGATTGCTGAATTTGAAGGGATTATTGTCGTCACAGTAACCACGTTACAAGAGGCTTCCATGGCCAGGTATTACCCACAGGCCATCTACATCCCTCACCATCTGGGATCTTCAGAACTTTCACTCAACGGCATTGGTTTATCAATTTCTCCCCCGCCATCCAAAAAGACTAAGACTATTCACTTTGTTGGGCCAACACTGTCAGTGTTTTAGATTACATGTATATATACCATTTATTCAGGGGTATATTTATCCCCCTCACGTCTTATCTCCAAACATTTTAATAAATTGTCATATCAATTTTAATACTCTTGCTCCTTATCAATGTGGAACCTTTTAATTTCATGAGACACCCTCTTTAAGGGGTGGGGATGTGGATCTGAGGGAAGTTTCGGGAGTTGTGGTTTGTCTTTGGCCATTGCATTTACAATGACCCACAGCCTTTCCCATTAATAACTTACAACATTGCTGCTTCCAGCAAATTCACACCCAAAACACACTATGTGACCCCGACGTGATTTGAACACGCAACCTTCTGATCTGGAGTCAGACGCGCTACCGTTGCGCCACGGAGTCATCTACCAATCAGGCATGTCAATTACATTTTGACTGCATGACATGTTCCTGCTGACGGACCTTGCCCCCCCCCCTCCCCCCAAAAAAAAGGGAAAGAAAAGAGAAAGGACGTGGAGAAAAAAGAAGGAAAGAGGAAGATGGGCCTCCCGGCCCTTTATTTCCCCTCTAGAGTAGTGGCGTGGATCATCGCCACTTTAGGGTCTAATACATCAAATTATGCTAATTTTCCCTAAATGTTTATCATAACGTGTTCCAGCATAATATTATGGTCTGCATACCGATGAATCCCCTTAGGGTATAGTAAAGGATTTTCAGGAATCAATATGAAAAATATTAGTTTGAATATGTTTTCATGTGTTGGAGTGTATTATCGGCACCTGATAGTATTATCGTCCCCTATCATGTAGATTATCATTTATCTTTATGTACAAAAAGAATTAATAAAAAACTTCTCCAAGATATTTTATTTACAATGCAAATCATCATAGCCGGTCCTGAGTTCAAGATGGTATTTTATTTTGTAGCAACATCAGTTAACAATAATTCAAAACAAATTTGTGTGTCCCTATGTGTCCCCTCCCTGCCCTTTGTGTTCCCTCCTATCCCTGTCTTTCCCCTCCTGGCTATTTCTTTCCCTCTCGGCCCTTTCTCCCCCCCCCTGGCCCTGTAATAGGGAGGAAGGGGGCCCTCTCTTTCCCCTCCCAGCCCTTTCTTTCTACTCCTGGCATTTACTTTACCCTCCCGGCCCTTTCTTTTCCCTCCCGGTCGTATGGGTCCCTACCGGGCCAGTGTGTCTCCTACCATCCCTTTCTTTCTCCTCTTGGACATTTCTTTCCTCTCCCGTCCCTTTCTTTACCCACCCATACCCTCCCCACTCCCCAACCCCTGAAAGAATGGAAATGCAAAATGAAAATGTTAGGGAAAAAACGATTGTCCCTTAAAGTGACTAAGGTACCTCAGAATTCATCAGATTGCATGAATGAGAGGTTATTTTTTCAAAGATTTCTGTGGGTGCCCCACCATACCCCCCTAATAGGAGGGAGTACCCCTCCCATGCCCTCCCCACCCACATACACTCCCACTCGTGACCCCCCAACCCCTGGAAGAATGGAAATGCAAATTGAAAATGTTAGGGAAAAAACGATTGTCCCTTAAGGTCACTAAGGTACCTCAGAATGCATCAGATTGCATGAATGAGAGGTTATGTTTTTCAAAAATATCTGGGAGTGGCCCCCATACCCCTCTAGTTGGAGGGAGTAACCCTCACATACCCTCCCCACCCACAAACACTCCCACTCTCCAACCCCTGGAAGAATGGAAATGCAAATTGAAAATATTAGGGAAAAATCTACTGTTCCTAAAGGTCACTAAGGTACCTCAGAATGCATGAGATTGCACGAATGAGAGGTTATTTTTTCAAACATATCCCCATACCGCCCTTAGCCGCCCACAAATGCTGTCATATCATAGCCTACTACTACCATTTTTTTCCAATCTTGCCCCCCCCCCAAATCCTGGATCCGCCCCTGGTCTGTTGTGTTCATTTAAATATAAGGGGATATATCTATATACCCTCCACTGGTTGTCAATTTACCGTATTACAGTCCACCGATATGGGCGACTACCACGCATGACACCACCGGGTACACTCAGTCTCCTGCCTATCCTTTAGCATTGGCAGCACCATTTTTTCCTCAATATCTCACATACTGCTGAAGATTAAACAATAATTTTTAGCATTCTATAGATTAGACATCTGTCTTGTCATCAAAATTACATTTTACCATAACTTGCCAGAGGTAAGATTGTCAGAGCCCTCCCAAAATGTTTTAACACTGCCAGTATATATGACCCCGGCATATGACCGGAAAATGCTCCAAAACGGCAAATCGTGAGGCATTATGGGCAACCGTAACAAGATGAATAGAAGCAAGGGTATCTAAAGGCGAGGGATGCACACCCTTGTGCTACCCTCTGTGACCTGTTAATTCCATATAGGACTCACCAGCTGCTCACAGATGATACATGGACATTTTCGTCGGTTTATTGTGGTTGGGGGCAGGATTGGACCCTTGTCCAATTCGTGGGCATTTAGACTAGAGGACCCAGGACACCTATTATGTTGGACTTCTTTATACATACACCGGTTGGTCCACACGGCGCATGGGCAGACACCAGGGGGGCATTCCATAAAATTTTTGCGATAATCCAGGTTGAAGAGATACCACGATACCAGCAAATGTTATCGCCATATACAATTTTTGTTTTTCATTCTTTTTTGTTCAAATTCTTTTTCAATCAAACTTAAATTTTTCAGGCTTCTTCCTTGGTCACATATACATATTTTGATATGTTAATATTTGTGAAAATATATATTTTTAAAACGGAGATATTTTGTAATTATCACCACAATACTGATTTGAGGCATTGGCGATAATATTTTGAGTATCGCCAATCTTTTATGGAAGTGCCAAATTATAATTATAATTATAATTGTAATTATCGCCAAATCTTTATCGAATGCATACCAGGCCCCACCAAAGCCCGCCACTTCTTCATCCAACACTGGACCTATAACATGTATTTTCCTGCCCGCCAGCCCTTCTTACAGACGTTCTTATATATTTATAGGGCTCTTATATTGGACAGCACTATATCTTAAACGGTCAATTAAACACCGTCCAATTTTACATGTCTTAAAATTGTTCACATGTTGTTTACTTGTTCTCCAAGTCTCAATAAACACTGTGTCATTAAATTCCTCTCCTCCTATAAATGTTTCATGTTGTGACTGTACATGGGGTAAAAGATGCAAAATGCCAGTACGCATAATTATTTCAGGAAAAACATCTCTACTTAGGTTCCGCCGGGTTTCGAACCCAGGACCTTTCGCGTGTTAGGCGAACGTGATAACCACTACACTACGGAACCTGCTGGCTAGAATAAAATAATACGAATTATTTTTTCAATATTAATATTCTGTCCGACAAACATGGCAAGGCAATATACAATCAAAATACAACCCGAATGACTTGGAATAAGTGAAAAATCTCTTGAAATGCCTATACGACCTAAGGAAATGATACTAACCTATCCTATGGAGGAAATTTAGCCATCTCCCCATTATCAAACTAGAAATACGCATGTATGAATCACTGTAATGTCAGGGGCGGATCCAAGAATTCTGGAAAGGGGAATGGGGTGCCTGCCTATTTAAAAAAGTCCGTGCATTCCCTCTGGGGGTGCCAGTTTTGAATTTTGAACAAACATAATTATTTAACCGAAAAAAGGGGCACACGTCCCTTGCGCCCCCTCCCCCAAATCTCCCTACCACGGATAGCTGACTTACCTATATTTTAGGCACCTGCAGGTTAATTTGGGCTAATTCTGTCGACAAAAAGACATCAAACACTATAGAAAATGTATGATTATCTGCTATATATCAGTGTATTGAATGAATTTTCAAACCAACTCAAAAAATGATAAAGGTATACAGATAGGGCCTACTATAGAAAATGAAAAACTTGTTCATATTGATCTTCATAATTTTTAAGCACAAATAACGACATGATTAATGAAAATCTCTATAGTTAAGCCAAGTAGTTTGTCGACATATTTCCCAGCATGCACACTGATTAAGGATAGTCTGCAGTTATTATCCAGGAAATATGCTATCTCACCTATCTGTGGTAGGGAGAATTCAATCATGATAATACTCTGAAACCAAAGCAGCATTGCATTTTTTAAGCATGGTGTATACATACACTGTAAAAACAAGTGTTTAGAACCTAAACACTTTCCTAAACACTTTGTTGTAACCAGTTTGACAACATGTTTAGACCCTAAACATGTTTAGAAATTTATTATGTTTAGGTTCAAGTGTTTAGATATTCAACATGTTTAGGTTCAAGTGTTTAGATATTCAACATGTTTAGGTGTTTAATGTTTAGGTTTTAAACATGTGGGATCCCATGTGTTTAGATAATAAACATCTGTAATCAAAACATGTTTAGAAAATACAAGTGTTTAGGCTTTAAACATGTTTAGACCTTAAACATGTTTAATTTCTAAACACCTTTTTAACAGTGTATGAACCACCTAAACACAGAATTCTTAAGGAATATAATGGTTATACATGTTAAAGCTTACAAGTGCATTCCAGGGCCGGGAGGTGAACCCAAGCCACGCACATGGCAGTCTGACATCCTTCCCATTAGGCCACCACTGCTGTGACCGTGTGGTAGGGCAACAGTACTAGTGTGTATTTAAACAGGTCATTTTGCGGGGTGTTGATGTTCTACCCTTTATTTCCTAGTGATATGTTAGTGTTGATATACCGGCATTCATCTCAATTGGCACTCTGCCTCTTGGTCTCGCTCACTCTGTGTCCCATGGTAGCTAACATTGAACAGGTGTGGATAGGTGAAGATTGGGAGCAATGCTATTTTGATATAAGGAAGGTAACAATATTGAATTCCCCAGACGTTCTTGAACATAATTATTTTACCTAATATTCAGCAAAAATAACCTGCAAAATGGTGTAATTGCCTTTATGTTATGAACATGTCTCCTCCCAGACTATCTCTAGAACTCCAACTCCTTAAAAGGACTATTGATGATGCACCAATACACCATGCAAAAAAAAATCACCAAAAAAGGCCCTGCTGGGATTTGAACCCAGGATCTCCTGTTTACTAGACAGGTGCTTTAGCCACTAAGCCACAGAGCCAGATGGTTACGCCTCACTGGCCATGCCTCCACAATAATAAGCACTGATCAATTTATTCTTTGTTTCATTGTAATTCATGACCCACATAGCAATGTGTTACAAATCTATAGCCTACACAATAATTTTTGGTGTACCTAGTAATGTATACATATTATTCTGAGCTGATGTTTCTAATTTTAAGATTGCACCAGTTGATTATAATAATTATTATAATTAACTGGTGCAATCTTAAAATTTGCATGGTTATAATTATTATGACCATGCAAATCAGAACCTGATCTTATTAAAGGTCAACGTTCAATAGCAAAATATAAAAAGGCCCTGCTGGGATTTGAACCCAGGATCTCCTGTTTACTAGACAGGCGCTTTGCCAACTAAGCCACAGAGCCAGATGGATTACTCCATGTCACATAAACTACTGAAGTTTACCATATGGCTCACACTGAACTCACTCACCATTAATGATATGCAAATCACATTGTATTTGTCACATAAAATTATATGGCATAGCTCAGGACAATACTATTGAAATGGAACGGGAGTTTACTTGATAGTTATAAGTTTAGTGGTGACTGCCTGTCTGGGAAATTATTCTGACTATAGTATTTCAATGATCAGAGCAAACCTGATAGTAAGAATATAACGCCTTTTGTACCATTTGATCCACTAGTCAGGGAGAGGTTGCACTATGAAACAATCTTTTAGTCAAGGGGAGGTTACACTATGAAATAATCTTGAGTTTAAACTAAAAAGAAACTCGTATAGGACCTACTGTAAAGTGATGTGTTGAAGTATAGAAATAGATGTAATTCTGAAATGATGGGCAAATTATCAGATTTTGGAATGGTTGCACACGATAAAACAGATTTTTAAAGAAATTATCAAAATGTGAAAACGACAATTGTGAGCGATGTTAGGATTAAATTGAAAGAGATAATTATATGCATTTACTGATAGATTTGCACTACTTAGATACATAACACTATGTATGCAAATAACAGCCAAAACATTGCTCTTTCAAAAAGTATAGTTTTACATGATATTATACATGTAAGTGTACTGGATAAGTCAAACTTAGGGTAAAAGTAGGCCTACAAAAATACACAGAAATATGATAATAGATTCGTCAAAATAAAAACATTGTATAGGCCTAGGGTGTCATATTTTATACCTTATTCATTATGTTTTTATTTCAGTTTGCGGGTAAAACGTGTGAGGCACTTTAACCTTATGCACGGCAGACATGTATCGTATTAGATAGCTAAACGTACAGGAGAAACTAAAATTTGAATTTAATAATGAAACGATCAACAATCACCTTATTTTATCAAATACATTTATACTTTTCGCCTTTTAATAACGTTTCCTTGCATATGTTGAGTTGTTGAAAATATATCCGATATGGAAAGCTTAGTTTTGTATATTGATCAGTTGATACCTTGTTTGTAAAAATATTTTACCAAGACTCCTATTGAACAAAAGGGCCAACATGATTGCTTATTCAATCATTACGTCATGCAAATGGCTTTGGCTGCATGCCACTTAACAGCTTATACTTTGACTTAAGTTGTCATATCTATATATGTTTATCCTATTTTTACACCAAGAATATACGTTATGCACTTTACAAGCTTTGCTCTATACCGTTAACGTATTATATTTTCGCGCTGCTAAATTTTCGCGAATTCAGTACCATGTAGCCTAACATTTTCGCGTAATCAAAATTTCGTGCATTTTGTGGCTATTTCTTTCTGGTGCCATAATATTATCTTCTAACTAATTTGGCTGATCAGGGAAAATTTGATCAGGGTCCCATGATCAGTGATTTTACCTTTTCCAAAATTTATTGTGTTATTTCAAAACAGTGTCAAAGAGGAATTATTATTTGCAAAATGTATTCATGATTGACAGAATTTCTGATCATGGGACCCTGATCAAAATTTGCATGATCAGCCAAATTGATTACCAAGATATGGGCCCTGATCCATATTGCTTTATTTTTTTCAATCATATCACATTTTTGTGCATTTAAGGCAAAGCGCGAATTGCGCAAATATATGTGCAACGCAAAACTTAATACGTTCACAGTATACATGCACAATCAAATGGTGCTTCAACTTCAAGACTGAATGAAATAAATGAGTCACAATGAGAGTGCGCCATCCCTGATTTTGGATATATGTAAAACCATTCATGTCTTGACAAAAGCAATACAAATATGCGGTCACGACCGACATTTCTTCAACCCTTAACGGATCCAGGTCAAATGCCAAAGGTCGGGTTATGTGGTAAGACCAAGCAACATCTGTAGTCGAGCTGTTATCACAACAAAACACTTACTATTTGTGCTGTGGTAGGATATCCTCCTCCCGGACCTCTGGAAATGTACCCTCCTCCCGGACCTCTGTTGTCCAGCGGATGTACATGGGAAGGAAATGGTGGCAGAATGATATTCATTTTTTTCCATGTTTCTCCAATTCTATTTACTTAAGTTCTTCATTGGATGTTGATGATAATTATATAGGAGATAAAGTAACCAGCATACCTTATTAGATATAATATATCTAATAAGGTATGCTGGTTACTTTATCTCCTATATAATTATAATAAAAATGTGATAACTGAAATATTGATTATATTATAATCAATATTTCAGTTATCACATTTTTAAATCATATAATATCATCTTCTAACAATTGTAAGTCTACAGGTATCACAGTCCATGGGTCTATTCCTCGTTAGTAGCAGCTATTCTGTACCTATGCTAACGATATGAATTGCTATCTGGATTTAACCTTGTTGCTACTACCTGTTATAACAGTTCTCTTAGTATCTGCAGTTTCCAGGTATCAATCATAATGATTTTGTGGTGAAAAGGGTTTTTCGAATGATATCGTAGTGTAAGGGACTTTTGGGTCCAGCAGCTGAACCACTTAGCAGCAACAGGCCTTTTAGGCCTACACTCCTGGTTCAGTAGAGAAAATATATGTTTAACATCACAACATCTCCTGCAGCTGCCTCTAAATCTTCAATCATTTTATACCACACAACAAACCTAGAGCCCCATACCCACTAGGCGATTTTTACACAATCGGCTGACTCATCAGTGCTTAAATTGGCTGATTATTCCAGGACAGATGGTAGAGTCGGCCGATTTTAGCACCAATTCAGATTAAACATACACATTTCCATATACCATAATGACAGGTGACCATAATAATTGGCCAATTCTCCCAGTTGCCCGTCGCCACTTGACAGTAAAATCGTCTAGTGGGTATGGCCCTTAAGTCTCACAATGGTGACAGAATCCGGGTACCCTCCCTCTACATCTGCCAAGCGGAGCTCTACGTAAAACCAAGCTAGTAACTACCTCAGGTCAAGACAAATGAAGGCAGGAGACAAATTCCGATAAACTTATGGGGCAGAGGCCGGAGAGGGCTAGGTGTTATGACACTAAGTCTCAAATGGCACTAAGTCTCAAAATTTTGAGACTTAGTGTCATGTGGAGACACTAAGTCTCAAAATTGACACTAAGTCTCAAAAAAGATATGAAGCCTAATAAATGACACTAAGTCTCAAAAATGAAATAAAGCCTCAAAATGACATTAACGTCTCAAATAATACTAATGGTGATAGGGACTAAATGACAAAACCAGAAATCAAGTGACAAAAACCTAACTGACACTATGACAAAAATGTTAAACGATAAATGTTTTGTGAGTTAGTGTCAAAGGAATGTTTAAAAGAAAATGTGTGGCTATTTAATCTTGAGGTCTAAATGTTATCACTTTCACAATTTTGGTGTAATTGATGAAAAAAAATACCCAAAATTATTAATTATGAGAATACTTTAAATAAATGATAAATAGATCAAAATAACTGATTTTGATAAGGAATTGATGAATAAAAAATTAATGAATAAAAATAAAAGTGAATAATGAATAATGAGAAAAGGTAATACATAAATCATTGATTGATTAATAGTTAATTAATAAAAAAAGGAAATGATAAATAAATATAAAATCGATGATGATAAGTAACTAATGATAGCTATATAATTATGTAATTAATAAACATGAATAAGAAATTAAAGAGACAAAAATGATAAAAAATGTATTAATAACCATATAAATAGGAATAATAAATGAATGACTAGAATTTATAGTTATAAGTAATAATTAGAAAATATAAATAATAACATTAATAAAGTTGATAATAATAGATAATAAATAGAGACATATATTTTATGATATTTTGAGACTTAGTGTCATTTTGAGACTTAGTGTCATTTTATATTTTGAGACTCAGTGTCATTTCATGATATTTTGAGACTTAGTGTCATGTGGATGACACTATGTCTCAAAATACAGGTTTTTGAGACTTAGTGTCATTTTGAGACTTAGTGTCATAACACTAGGCATCATGAGGTTGTGCATATGTTACACACACTTCATGAGGGATGACTACTGTTCTACGAGGGTTCCACTCCGGGACCAGGATATAGGTCTATCACCAATAAAAGAAGGTTGGTATAGCGTGTTGGCTGTCCACCCGAAATCTCATTCCCTGTGCCTGCTGGTAGATTCTTGCTATCCCCCATTTGTGCCATGTTCCCCATTCTTGTGCCAAGCTAGCCAGCAGGTGTAAATTTAATGGGGGCTACTACCTTTTTTGGCCCAAATAATATATTTTGTAATGTAAAGTTCCTGGGCCCCCCTTTTGAAAATTCCTGGATCCGCCCCTGGCCAGTATTAAATTTTAGTGTAAGTCCAATTGCCACTTTAGCCTTAACTATGGTATTCCTCATTCTCTTGTTCTTTAATTGTTCCACGCTTTCTCGACCAATTCTAAGTTGTGAACTGGTTCTGACCAAGGAAAGGGAGAGGTGTTGACACATTGAGTACCATAAAGAGACTGGTCATTTCTGGTTTCATGCTTTTCTGTGGTACTCATAAACATTCGTTCTTGATTAACACCTCTAGTGTCATCATGTGAAACTCTCATGCTGTACAACATGCGCTCATTATTTCATTCTACCGACTAATTACAAAATTAATAATACACAACAAAATTGATAATACACAACAATAATCAGTTAATGAAAAACTATTTAATGACTTTAGAGTATAATTAGTGCTTAATTGGATACTCCAAAACTCATGCTGCTAGGATTTCTAGGCTCTCAAACTTTTTATTGATAGATTCATCACACTTTGATCAGCTGTTGATTTAATATCATAATTATGTTCATACACCTGTGTCCATACAGTGTTTGTATATCTATTATACAGATCATGTATGTCATAATGATAGCAACATAAATAGTTTTCAGTGCCATTTCTTGCAAATTATCCAGTTTTTCTACATAGTTTTTATTGGCACCATTAATGACAGAGCTTGCATATTCAAATAATGGTCGAATAGTTTGCTTGTAGATTCTTTTCAATATAGACCCTGACAAATATTCAACATTTCCAGATATTTGTTATAAAATTATACCATTTTCCATATACATTTGAAATAAACTTCTTAAAGCACAGACATAATAATTACTTTTGCCTTGTGAGGGCTCTGGTAGGCGATGGAAGAAAATTCTCAATAATTACTGTGAAGTAGTTATGTAATCATTTTTTATTGTATCGTGTAAAGACTTTTGTGCAAATCTTGTTGCGAAACCCCCAAAATATTATCTGAACTTTTAACTATATTTGCGTTAAAAATCGTTATTTTTTCATTAGTACTGTTTTCACAACAAATTCAATACGTAATTATCGTGAACACTCATTACAATAACATTACGATTCTCTTTGGTCCCGGCTCACGTTCTTATAGTGTTTGGCATGGATTTGAAGAAGCATGACTTTTTTGTAATAAAGGTTAAGGAAAACGAAGATTTATCAATAAAAATAAATACCAAAAATACAACACAATTATCTTAGCCCCTTTTCCACTGGGCGATGTTTTGCTGGCAAAAAGTAAAATTCATAATTAGTCAATGTAGAACATGGTGCATATTCATTTATGACTAAATACAATTAATAAAACTATGCTTCTAAAGCCCAGTCTTTAAACACCAGAAGCAAACGAACACATGAATCCAACACTCCCTATTGTTGTAAAAATATATACTTTTCCTCGTAAGTAGGACACCATTTTGTATACAATAAAACACTATGCGGACACTGTCCACACTTTACAGAGTCGCATGGTACCCTATAACAAGTTGGCGCGCTCTCCAAGCAGAGACTCCTAACCCACCAAGGGGCCTGAGGACATGAGTCATTGTGAGAACATCTGCTTGGAGAGTGGAGAGGACGAGCAGGTCAGACACCATTAAAAGGGGGCGTAGCTTTGCCCGGGCCTCTGTCTCCGGTCTGGTCCTTATTTGAAACGTTGTGTACACAGAGTGAAGGGTCTGGTGAGAGTCAAACTATACCCAACAGGACACGGTCGTTCTCCAAGAGTCAAGGGAGAGTCAAGGCGTTCTTCGAAAATCAAGGAATCCACCCAGAATCAAGTTCCCCGACTTCTTCCAGAGTCAAGTCGTTGGCATTGCTGATTGCATAAAGTATTGCAGTTTGCAGGTAAGGTTAATGTAAGATAAAAGGTATTTGGGTAATCTATGAATTCCTTTAGCATAATTATCATATGAGTATACCAGGCGTGTTGTGGGGAATATTGCATGTTCAACAGTCGAGCATTCGAGTGACAAGAAAGTGGAATCACTTATTTTGCTACCAAAGGCATGTAACTCATCTATTATTGAGAGTAGATGTAGGTCGGGTAATATGGGCATAGCAGGTAATATGGGGACCCCAAATATTTCATATTTCTGTCAGATATTAGTCCTGTAACCTCTCATCAGAATGTTGGGAACCAAAAAACAGTGACATAGACCATTTCTTTCCAGCAAATTACTAAATATTTATCAAGATATGCTACAAAACCTCTAAGGGGGTATCTTAATTTGCTTCATGCTGTCACATAACCATTCATAAAATATGAGTGAGTAGGAATATGACTGTTGACCATTCAAATACCACATTGTAGTGAAACTTCTTAAGAACAAGTAGAAACTACAGTCAAAGATAAAGGAGAAATAGCCTTTATTCTATAGAGGATCTATGAAAGACTGTTTTTTAGGGTAAAATGGGCATCCCCCAAAATCCCATAGTATCCTATGGGAAGTCTTTCTCAATAATTATATTAATTATCTCTTGACCTAGATGGTCAAAAACCCACTTCTTTCTTCAATTACTGATAGCAATTCCATAAAAGAAAACATAAGTAAGTTATGATCATTTCTCTTGATTTCACAGACATGGGTCCTTAAGGTGCCCATATTACCCGACTTTACCCTACTTTTTCCATGCAAATTTATAAATTGCACGTATGTCCGGATGTCTTCTTTAGAATACCTATTTTCCTATAGATGGTTTCTTCATTTTAACAATAATTTTCATATCGTGTTTAACAATGACTACATGAATGATAATAGGGACCTATGAAGACATCGTAATTACAGCGACGTATATCTTTACTGCATTTACAACTTACTTTTTTCTATGGTTGAAACTAATATAATACATTATATAATATAATATATTAGTTTCAACCACAGAAAAAAGTAAGTATGTAAGTATAAGAAAAAGGTATATATAATATACCGTTTCATTTTCGATATTAGATAACAACTAAGAAAATGAAGCACGTTGCTTGGTATTAGAGCAAACATGTTTTTAATTCCAGGCAAACGTCACATTGTGACCATTTGAACACAAGAAGGTCAGGATTGGTAAGTACACTAAGAATTAGCATTGTTTGCTATTTAGACCCTCTAACTTTTCTATTGCAAGTTTGAGCTGTATTCCACTAGCCGAATTTACTCCTGATTTCAAAAGTCGACAATGGGAATATTAGTTTCGTACTCATACGTTATAGATACTATTATAGAGGGGATTTGATTCTCTCTCACGTGATTTGTAGGGTCATAGACATTTTTATGTATCTCTATGGTAGGATGTATGGTCATTTGCATAATCATTGTTAACAATCCAAATCGCCAGTGGTCAAAATCGGCTAGTGAAATACAGCTTTTTGTATGCTACTTTTCATAATATTATATACATAGCCTATTCTGAAGAATCATCTTTGGGGTTTAGTTTGCTATGCTTTAGCCGACAAAATATATGAGTGCTAGCCTGTAGATGCATGAAATGCAAAAATACTGTTATTTACAACCTGAAGATTATACTGTCTTACTAAACTAAGTGGACCTTCTTCTAAACACGAAACATGTTGACCATAGTCACGTGATAGTGTTGTAACGATCATTCTACCAACCACCAATGCATATGATAACCTTACCGAGCAATACTATAAAAGTTGCATCCTAGTATGAACCGCACCCCCTTTTTTTTGTTACCTAGTTTTAGATCGACGAAGTATGTATGAATTGTCCGTGCACTAGTGATTAGTATGCATAAAGTAGTAAACTTCTGATGTAAAGGAATTATTACACTATATAAATCACATGTTTTCTTGGCTAGAAATTGAAGGAATAACTTAGATGCGCCTTATAGGAGTAAGGAATAGTAGGGATATTACAACCTTTCAAACCTACTCGAGGCAAAATTACAAACGGAATACATCGACTCTGAAATCACATGTCTCTGGATAGGAGTAATAATTTGACAGTATATCCTTAAGATATAATGATGTAAACATGAAGGAACTACGTATTCATGATCATCTCACACACTCATTTGTCACCGATTGATTTAAGATATACTAATTTGCAAGATGTCAATCCACTGCATAAGTGTTAGCATATATAAGTACACAACAAAAAGAGCAAAGTAATGTGGTAGTTTAAAGTATGGCAGGCAATTAGATGAATACTGGGGAAACCCAATCTTATGGAAGGGTAAATAACATGTTTAAAAACGCGTTTAAAAAATACGAAACAGTGAGCTTCTAAACAGGAGTTTGTATGATAATATACGACGGCAATAAAACAGTGAGTTGTCCAAAATTAATAACGATTTCAAACGTTACCTCTAACGTGTGCTACATCAGAGGACTTACGGTAGACAGTCAATATCTTTAAGAAGGGGCGGAACCAGGATTTCACAAAGGGGCGTTTCTGTCTCTTTTTGTGAGATCAATTCCCCTGGATACGCCTTTGTATGACTAGGCAGATAAATTTGCCTATTACATCAGATATACAAAGCAATTCTATATCACAAGGCATTCTTTCCGTCTGACTCTTGTATTGAAAGAGTTTTTATATTATATAGATATTTCATTGATTGAATTATATAAGAATCACTATTCTTATAGTTTTAAAGACCCAGAGAAGTTAGTAGACCGGAGATAGAAATCTAGCCTTTTACCATACAAAGCTTGGTTTGTATAGACCAACTACAAAGTAGGTGGTTTATACAATGTCGTGGTGTTGGGCTACAGGAGGGTGGCGTCTAGGACGCGTACGTAACCCAAATCTCTGACCCTTTAGGGAACAATATCCTGTTGCAATTTTGTAGTGCTAGACCCCCATTTGAACAGGCTTAGATCTATTGGTAACACGTTTCCCATTATACACCAAACCAGTAAACAGCTTTTTTCAAGCGAAGGTTTTGGGGAGAGAGTGTGCATTTCCAAGACATGGTGAGAGGGTTGGTTTCCCATGAAAGAATGATCAGCTTAGAAGCATAACTCGTATGGCGATTTGTAAAGAAGTCTATTTGCGATTTGTTTGATAGAGACACTTTTTTAAGTTGAGTGATCGTTTTTAGAGAGAGAGGGTTTGTATTTCTCAGACATAATGAGAGGGTTCGTTTCCTATGATAGCACTATTGGCATGTAAATCGTGTGGCAATTTGTAAAGAAGTCTTTTTGCGATTTGTTTGATAATATAGGAACAAAGTAATTTGGTAGAAATGGAGAGCAATTATCATCAAGCGGTCCAGTTATATAATGCCTCTTAAGATAATGCCGCAAGGGACTTTACATTACTAAACGTAATATCAAATCATTAATCGTTATACATGGTTCATCAAGAGGGCTCGGTAAGGTCTTTCAGCTTGTCAGTTATATAGGCTATTTTGGAAATGAATGGTGTTTACAAAAGTATTGCTTTAATACGTTTGAATTTGGGGTCGACCGCTACTTAAAAATAAATCAAATAGTGAATAGAGAGTAAAAAACAATTTCGTTTATATCCTTTTAGTTGATGATGTTTTTGTTTCTCGTCAATTCAATTTGATTTTCTGGCATAACAAGGACGGGATTCAGATATTTTATTTTTCAAATGGAATTTCTCTTAAAGGGAGCCAAAACCAATACATTTAATGAAATTTTCCAAACTCAAATAATGATGGAAATCCATTCCTTGAGCCTATTCCTGGCCTATGTTAAAATCTAAACCCTGAAATATGGTTAAAAATAATTAAAACCACATTTTTCTTGCTCAAATCAATGAATGTGGATCTGCAAAACTAGGGTTTGTTTACAAACAAATGCAAGTATTACCATCTCTTGTGGCATTTTACTTTAGTTTGAGCTAGTTTTCACATCTTATACTTTACCACTGACCTTAACTGGACTCATCTAAAATATATCTATACTTATCTCAGTTTTGAAAATTTTGTCAATTATATTGGTTTTGGCTCCCTTTAAGGGAGCCGGGGGGATCATTATCATTTTAATCCCTCGCCTACGAAGAACCAGCTACGGGCCTTATAAAACTGATATAGGGAGTGCCTTAGATCAAGTCTAAACTTACACTAGTAACACTTTTTATATAGGCCTAATGCCAGCTTGATGGCCCTCCATGGAAATGAGATGCTGGTACTTTTGTGGATTATGACACAGATTGGGAGGTTTATCACATACATTATACCTTCCCCATAATGTTTTTTTCCATATAAAGACCTATTTATAACATGACATAGTGTCCGAGTAAAAAAAACATTGCATTGACATTAATAGGCTGACTCACTCTATATTCTCATTGATAAGTATTATAGCATAATAGGTGGGTGTCCTTGAGCGTATGGCTTAAAATAACACACAGGTCACTTCACCCAACAATGCGTATTAGATTGAGTTCAGACTATCCCTGTAAAAACTCCCTCTTATTCTTTATGGCTTTCTGATAAGCATACCAGATTCACAACTTGACCAATAACGTCACCGGATTATGTCCTAACATTGCAAAATACATTACGGCATACAACATCCTTATGCTAAGTGTCTGAGCCCAAACAATCACAACCCACTGACTTTGAGCTATCTTACCTCTAGAAAGTCCACTTTTTTTTAAAATGGTCACCCTCCCATGACAAGTTCTGCATACGGGCCTGTAGGCAACCATGCATGGGTTTTGCCTGTTACCAGTTACCATTGTCGTGGCTGACTTGTTAACATAGCTTTTTAAAGGACCGGTGGGAACCAGCAAACTAGGTCATGACACCAATATTTAGTTCCCCTCTCATCCTCGATGTGGCTTCATAGTGTAAGGGTTAGCACAGTCCAGTAGCGGATTTAGGGGGGGGGGCACCCCCCCCCCTATTTCAGGACCAAAATAGTTTTTTCTAATGTAAAACTAGCACCCCCGGAGGAGGCGCCGGGACCCTTATATAGGCGCCCCCCTTTCTCAATTTCCTGGATCCGCCCCTGCAGTCCATATCTATATTCAGATATAAATTTGTCAGAATTTCTCAGCACCATTATTTTTTTTGGTGGATCCCCTAAAAAGAGATGGTAATGCAAGGTGTGTGTACTAAAATGCGTGAAATTTTAATACTTAGCCTAAATGCAACCACACCCCTCCCTTTCGCAAAGACTCAGTCTACTACCCCTGAAAACTACAAAGAAAGAGTGAACGGGTACATAAACGGATTGTCTCTGACCTAGACCAGAGGAAGGAATGAGTTATAACAGGACAGAAGGTCACTGACGAACAATAGGGGGTGTCTGGCAGGGGACCTAGATGGAACTACAATAACATGTAGGGTAAAGTCGGGTAATATGGGCACCTTAAGGACCCATCTCTGTAAAATCAAGAGAAATGATCATAACTTAATTCTGTTTTCTTTTATGGAATTGTTATCAGTAATTGAAGTAATAAGTGGGTTTTTGACCATCTAGGTCAAGAAATAATTAATATATTGAGAAAATAAGTTTTTACATTTTCCAAACCCATATTACCCACCGCAGGGAAATATGGGCACCCCCTATTTTAGGGTAATATGGGCACACCTGCCCATATTAGCCCTGTAGAATTACAGTGACAAATGAAGGAGGCTAATATGGGCAGGACAAGAACCCTGCCCATATTAGACTTCCCATAGGTTACTATGGGATTTTGGGGGATGCCCATATTACCCTTAAAAACAGTCTTTCATAGATCCTCTATAGAATAAAGGCTATTTCTCCTACATCTTTGATTGTGGTGTCTACTTGTTCTTAAGAGATTGCACCACAATGTGGTAATTGAATGGTTAAGATATTCCTACTGACTCATACCTTATGTATGGACATGTGACAGCATGCAAGCAAGTTCAGATACCCTCTTAGAGGTTTTGTAGCATATCTTGATAAATATATAGTAATTTCATAAAAAGAAATGCTCTAACCCAATGTTTTTTGGTTCCCCACATTGTGATAAGAGGTTATAGGACTTATGTCTGACAGAAATATGAAATATTGGGGGTGCCCATATTACCTGCTATGCCCATATTACCCGACCTTACCCTATATATACTGGAGAACACGACCCGGAGCTTATATATATATAGCATGCCCTATTTAGGGTCCACATGTCATATAGCATTGTATAGCTGTCCAACAGTTACACTACATTATACTTATATCATATAGTCCATCTGTGGCAAATCTAATGATAGATATGTATACATGTATACATGTATGTTTCCATAATTTGATTTAATCTGGATATTACGTATTATAGTTCTTATTATATGACTGTAGACCCTTGGATAGGTTTGTAAAACACCAGATAGACAGATCCAAAGCAGGGACGGATCTAGACATTTGTGTGTGTGTGTGTGTGTGGGGGGGGCTATTGTGATCCAGGTCCGAGAGTTTTACATACAAAAAATCTAAATTTGGCCAAAATAAGGGAGGCCGCACGCCTCAGGCCTCTAGTCTTGATTTTATTTCCGTTAATACAAATTACCTCCTTTATTTTTTATTTTTTAGATCCACAACTAAATTAATATGCCTTAAATCAGCATTTTCCAGTGGTAGATTCAGGGCCCTAGACCCTTAAATTTGACACGCCGACATGGCCATTTATTAAAATTGATACTGCGACAATAAGGGACAAAGTGGGACTTGAACTCTGTTGAAATTCCAAGCTTTTTTTTTTTTTTTATCAGATTGGACATTCTAGAATAATCAACTTGTTTCAATTTCTGTTTAGGCTTGAATTTACTTGGAATAACTTGCTAGTATTGGCCGCTTGAATATTCAAGAATATTCATGGAACTCGAACCTATAGCAGTCCATCTTGTATTTCCTTGGATGTTCAACCTATGGCAGGCCCAGATTAGATTTGCTTGCATTTTCTTGTATTTGAATTGCAGGTTGGATTCCCTTGGAATAACTTGTTGGTATTTGCCACTTGAATATTCAAGAGTATTCAAGAGATTTCTTATAGATACCTGGAATTTCTTGCTGCCTGCATTTCAGAGAAATTCATGCATATCCAGGCTACAGTAGAAATACTATAAAAGCCTAAACACTGTACACATACTGGGTAGTTAAATATATAGCAAAATCCTCCTTAAAAAATACATTTTATAGTAAATTAATGATAATTAAATATCTTGGATAAAAAATAGTCCCATTGGAATCTCTCAGAATTGTTTTTCCTTTAAATTAGAAATTACAGGTACTTTTCATTAATAATATTTCATATGAATGTAGTCTGCCTTAATTTTCATATTTGAAAATCCATGGCCCAGTGACTATTTCAAGTATAAAAAGACAATTCTCCTAGAATTTTGAGGGGCAGTTTTCACTGAGTAAAGTGTTGGCCTTTTCTGGAGGAAGTCTGGTAGCAACTGAGTGAAGAAATGGGGAAAATGACCTCTCTAAAGATAGCCTATTGCGGGTTTTCCATACTAGGAAGCTTTTAAGGCTTCTGAATACACCACAGGCAACGTCCCTGATGCCTAGTGTGAACTCAACAAAGCCTTAAACATCTTGTCATAATTTTAGTGGAGTTGCACTCTGCAATCTATCCGTGCATGCACAGTGAACAAAATGACACAAATTCTTTGAAAACCTACTTTTAAAATATAATCTGTTTCCTATGTACATACTAATGTGACAGGCACGACAGAATCACCCATATTTGCTTGTATAATCACTTATTTCTCCTTAATTCTTCACACTTCTTTTTAATGTCTTTCCTCTCTTTGCCATTTTTTTCAATATGGCTGCTGTTTTCCCTCCAAAATATTTTAAATCTCAGGGTCATGTGGCCATCAATGAGAAAAATTTGAAGCTTGAATAACCTGGAATAAGGTTGAATTTCTTTGGCTAAATTTTGTTTGCATTGGAGTTCAAGAGTTTCCAAGCTACTCCAAAATCACTCATTGTGTCTGAAACAAAAAGTCCAAGTTAATCTGAGCACCTTGGACTTATTGATAGCACAGAAAAATATAACTCAACATATTTCAAGAATACTGGGAATTATACAGGGTTGAAATAACTAGAATCTTCTTGAAATCCAAGCTCTGATCAAAGTCCAAGGAAATTCAACTTAATCATACAATGCAGAGGTCTGTCTACATTGAAAACAGAATACATGTATCATTTCTGGTTGAAAAAAATAATTAATACAATTGGGTTTTTTGATATTTACTCACAGTTATGATAATTTATGCAAAATCTCAATAAGTACAAGAAAATCAAGCTTTTCCTCATTTTCCGCTATCCTTATAGTGTTAGGTTTAAGGGCCCATAACTTGCTTAATAATGGTCGGATTTGGACATGCTTGATATCACTTGAAAGCTCAGAACATGCCCTACAACATCAGTATAATATGTCAAATCTCGCACGGAGTACCCTTTCCCCTTGGCTGTCCACAGTCATGTTAAACATTTTGAAATTGTTCACTTTGTGCATATCCTCATGGAAAAAAGAAGTAAGATGATATGAATAATAGACTTGCCACTCAGACATGCCACTCTACCCCCTATAAACTGTCCTGTTCTTTCAGGATGATGAACGCTAGTGTTATCTAGGGTCTTTGTTATTATGTATGGGGAATACTAGGTGTTTATCTCTTATGTCTCATTATTAGTCAATACCATTTCTTAGGGTGGTCAGTGGTAGAGTCAATCCACGAGTTGGGCGTTCAGATCCAAAACGCAGACAACACTTTGCAGAGAGTAAGTTTATTGTGGAATATCAGGACGCCTCGCAAATGCCAGTGTAATTCAGAAAAGATGTAAAGTTCCTATGCATAAATGATGTTCATAACCATGGAGCCAGGCTTCCCTATCACTAGTCCACCTGTCTCCGTAATTGTCTCACAGACTGTAGTTGTTCCAATGTTAGTCACCAGATGTCACCAGACGCTATGCGTCCCACTACCAAAACCCTTGTATTCTTCTAAACGTATATCAGTTCTACCCGATACTGGCTATTGCCGTTCTTTTATATCTATGATTATTGATTTCCCCAGGTAGTGCTGCCACTGATAGACTGGGCCTTCCCACCGTTGCTCGGTATAGGTTAGCCATACCTATCTGAGACACCACCAATAGTTACTATTAAGCTTTATAGAATTCCTTTGTAATTTTCGACTGTTAATGATATATCTTTTCACAGTCTGGTGATCTTTCCTTTAAATTTAACTATCTATCAATCTACTTAAATATTACTGTCAATTATATGTGCGAGGTATTTAATTACTGCCTCAGGGCAATAGGCATTTTTCATGGCATGATTTTTGTAACTTTAAAAAGATTAAAATCAATAGAAAAAACTAATGATAGAATGTGAAAACACAATGATTATTTTGATGGAAAAGATGTGTTCTACTATTACAAATCATTTTCGAATTTAGCAAACTCCTCTTTTTCTGAGCATTTTCATTTATGTAAAAATATTAATTGTGAAATTACTGGTAATGAAATTGTCAAAATGTAAAGTGTTGCACAAAGGTAGAAATTAACTCATTTACTTTGCGTATATCAATTGAAATAGTGTAAAGGTCACCAGTTGAACACAAAGGGATAATCAGAATTCTTCCAAATTACATAGCTTATGATGGTACACAGTATAAATATGGCAGGTGCCGCTGGTAGGTGTAAATATACCTGATGGACGGTGTTCAGCAGGGTACACCTCCCAGCAGGTGTCGATGCTCGGGTAAAAATCAATACCAGACTGCTATATGAAGCGAGAGCGCGATGTAAGGGCAGAGAGAGAACCATTAACGTTTGGACAATATGGATCGAGAGATTCGAGGGGTTTAGATAGCTACACAAGCCACAGGGACATCTGGTGACTTACACGAGAATTACTGCAGTACTGTTGGATGTGAGATTAGGCAGACTCCGAGGAGAAAGCTTACTCTTCACTGGATTAGAATTGTGACACCTAGAAGACTTATCATCTCTTCATTGGCAAATGTACACATCATCGTATCCACAAATAAACTTGACCTACTGCCAAGCTACTACTGAGCGTCCATCTCGTGAACTCACTTACCACTTGACTAGCACCCATTAGGAATAGTAATATCAACGATAGTGAATATCTCGGACAATTCCCAGTAATTACAATTAACCATAAAAGTTACACTAGCGTTCAGTGTTATGTAATTCATGTTAAATGCAGAATTTTTGTATATTGCACATGTAGAAGTATTATACCATGTTTGTTTTATCATTTATGTATAATGTTATCTACAATACAGTAGGAACCCACTTAACGACCACTTCACTAAGGAGACCACCCCACTTAAAGACCACTTTTTGGTCAGAACGGAATATATCCCTTTATTTCATGTTTAATATAGCTTCACTTAAGATACCGGTCTCTAAGTGAGGGCCTCACAAACAGACCACCTGAAATCCAGTCCCAAATGCCCCCCTGTAATGTGACCACTAACCTCCAGGTCCTCTCAACACCTCCTGGCCAGCCCCTCTTTGTTCTAGCTACGACCACTCACAGGCCCATATACAGGTTCTTCTCTGTGTGTGTGTGGGGCGGGGGGGGGTGTCGAGCTTCCTTAAGTGAAACTTTTGCTTATAATTATTTTGAATGATCTGAACCTGAAAAAGGGGAAGGCGAGCACTGATATGTGGAACATTTCAATAATTTGTCTATTTATTTTTTTAGGGATTTTACAATGAATTGCGCAAGGAAGGGTGGAACTTTTTGAAAAAGTTCTTCATGGGGGATGTTGCACACCACCCTCGCCACCAAAGCTGTATGCGGGCCTGGTCACTCACCCTCAGGTCCTCTCAACACCTCCTGGCCGACCCCTCCGTGTGCGACCACTCACCTAGCTCCAGCTCCTACCAACACCTCTTGGCTGCACCCCCTCTTTGTTCTAGGTGCGACCACTCAACACCAGGTCCTCTCAACACTTCTTGGCTGTGCCCCCTCTTTGTTCTAGCTACGACCACTCACCTGCAGGTCCTCTCAACACCTCCTGGCCGCCCCCTCTTTGTTCTGGGTGCGACTACCCACTTCCAGGTCCTCTCAACACCTCCCGGCCACCTCCTCTTTGTTCTAGCTGCGACCATTCACCTCCAGGTCCTCTCAACACCTCCTGGCCCCCGCATCTCTGTTCTAGGTATGACCACTCACCTCCAGGTCGTCTCAACACCTCCTCATCACCCCTTCTTTGTTATAGCAGGGATGTAAGCTTTCAGATCTGACTGAGTTCCAATTTTCCCATTACAGTTAAAAGAATATCTAAAAACAATCAAAATCCCGACCTACTGACCCTATGTTTTTGGAGGCATGAAACCTGAACACAACTATTTTTTTGGCCTTGTATTTCAATCAAGGCTATCACTTCACTTAGGAGACCACCTCTCTTATCGACCACTTGTAGCTCAGTCCCTTAGGTGGTCGCATTAGAGGGTCTCTACTGTAGATAAATAATACACTTTTTCATAATTTCCTGGCATTACAGGACATGCTGATTTTATGGAACGTCCCATTTTTCTGTGGCATCCCCAACCTGATAATGAAATCTTTAAGCAGATACGGGGATGTCCTAATGCAGCAATATGGCCTACGAAGATGGTAGAAACATTGCACTTCATAATGATGTTACTGTGGCAATTCATTTGTCAGACCTATTTCAATTAAACTTTTAAGTTTTCGAAATCTAAGATGAAAAAGGATTAAAATGAAAAAAGATGTAAAATGAAACTTTTTAACATTTAAAAAGAGAAAGGACTAGTACTGTGGGATGACAGCTGCTATATTGGGGTAGGGAGACAGATAGATGTCCCAGACTAGAGCAGAACCTAAATAGATTTAAACTTGCTAAGCTTTTATCAGGACATCCCAAGAAAACATGAACACTCTTGTAATTAATGAAAACTCATCATATATCTATTACATTTAAACCACTTATTGCCAATATTCTTTTTCAATATAATATTAAGACATTTAGGAATACCAATGGTATGAAACACGTTAGCCCCAACCTCTGCAAAACTATATGCCCACTTTTGGTCTGATAAGCTTACTTGTTTCTCAGCTATTTGACAAGGCATGTATTGCTTTCATGTATCTTGTTTTTGTCTCTGTAATTTGCTTATTCACTAATAATCTAAATTTGATCAATCTTTCAGGTGGCTGATGCTCAGTCAAGAAATCCTTCCAGCATGTGGCATTCTCACAAAGATGAAGTAGCATTATCAATCTTCTTTCTCATACTTTTTGTATGTTTCTGTGCCTTCATGCTCTTCCTTCTGCTCCATGGTGATCATCGCCGTCAACTGCATTGTCAACTAGCAGCAAATGCTTTCTTCAGCCACATCCCTGCAATATTGTTCATCCATCCAACTTATATTAGGACTGTGATTGTCAAGAAATCTATAACAAAAGCATTGTGTTGGCTGCTTGTACATCTTGACAGCATATATACAGTGATAGTTCCTTATGTACTTTTTTCGTTCACTATTGAAAGGTTAATGTTCATCAGGGACCCAACTGGGCATGCTCAAAAAATCAAACGTGCTGGAGCAATTGTCTTACTTGTTTTTCCCTTGGCCTTTACAATTCTATTTGCACTCATAACCATTAATTCAACAACTGCAGAATATAAAATAATGCATGTATATGAACATAATGGAACAAATCATACATGGTATGGATGCCATCCTGTGAAAAGCGATTATTACATTGAACTGATTTTCAGGCATGTTCTTGCAGGTATGATCCCTTTCTGTGCTTGCATTGTAATAACAATCACTGTCCTCATCATGTGGTGCTGCTATAAATGCAAACGGTCAAGGGGTACTGATTATGCTATGATGGGTGAAGCGGTTGAAACAAGTGTGCGTGACTCTGTAATTGCAGTAGCAATACTAAATATTCTATATATTCCTGTGTTTATTGCAGAAGATGCAATCTCTTACTGGCTTCCTATCATGTATCCAATTCTAAGCATATATGGTGTGATTGAGGGTATTGTTTGGATAGGGACACTGCAAGAAGTGAGGAAAAAGTTTGTTGGATTATTTAAGTGCTGCTGTCCAAAAAAACATGTTGACTCTCCATCAGTTATAAATTATATGAGAGATGAAGCAACTGAAACATAAGCTGAGCCAGTGTTTTTGTATAATGTTCTTTAACCCTTTAGACCCCAATCTGGCCATGGCAGACCGAGGGTGAATTCCCCAATCCGACCATAGCGGCTTGGAAAAATGACCATTTTTCCTTAATTTTTTAATGTTTTTCCTATGAGAATACTTTCATAAGTTTTCAACGTAAAGAAAAAAGGCAAACATATCATTCAAAAGCTCATCGAATTCCCTATTCAATACTTCCAACCAGGTGTTAACTATTCTTGTGGCCATTGGTGGATGAGCATTTGAAATGCCTCAATAATAGAAATTTAAGGAATTCCTGAGGGAAATCCATGGAATTCCTGGGGAAATACAGCAATTCATAGTCGCAATATGTGGGGTCTAAAGGGTTAATATACTTTGACTTGTAAGGAAAAATCCTTAATAAAGAATGCTGTCAACATTTATGTCATTAATAATCATATGTACATAATCCAAGGTGTTGGACAATTTTTTCTATCAAATCTCATCTCACTCTCCTAGAAGTGATAGGACAGTGCAAATTTTAGTACAATATCAAACACACATATCTACAAAGATAAGGGATGAGATATAATCTTTGCACAGTTGCAACATTGTGTAGTGATGCAAGAATTTATATCTATAATTTCCCCTGATTTTTTGTCTCTCATTAATTCCGTGTGCATTTAGAATACATTCTGCCATGGTGGGAAATTTAAATGCAAGATGTGTTACCGTATAATGGGTGATGACGTTCAGTAGTAGAGAGGTTGAGATATTGGTCCTGTGAATGTTAAACTGTACGTCTGGCCTTAGTATATCCCCAACAGTGGCAGATCCAGAGGGGGGGCACAGGGGTGCGCGCCCCTCCCTTTTCCCAGAAAATTTTGCATTTTTCTAATGTAGATCTCGGCAAAAAAGCAATTAAGGAAAATCTTTTTCCAATAGCACGCCTCCCCCTTTTCAAAACCCTGGATCCACCAGTGTCCAAAATATCCCAGAGATAGGGAAAGACCCCTCTCAAGGCAGAGGGGCCTCACGTATAGGCCTAGGCCAAATAAATGTGCTTTAATATTCATGAGGAGTGACCACTGCCGTATGGCCCGGGCTGTGTGCCTGGGCCCTTTTAGTCCACTATGGGACTACATTAATATTGATCCATATTTAGCATTTCCCATAGCTCTTTGTCTTTTTTTGTGTGGGGAACATTATTGAAAATTATGTTCTTGAGACTATGTGGCCAAAATATCGACAAATATATGTAAGTTCTAAACATCTACCTCCAACATTGCTAACAGATGCAGTTTGCTGCACGATTCGTCAGAAAACATTTGTTCATCAAAAGATATACAGTTAACAAGGGGGTAACTTCAGTTCAATGATCTAAACCTCTTTTCTGTACATGTGCCTCACATCGACGTGACCCTTTCCCCACATTCACATTGCTCCTTTGACTATAGGTCTGCAGGGCAAGAAAGGACTGAACAACTTTAAATATCTGGTCCTTCTACCTGTCTTAACCCTTTAGACCCCAAACATTGCTATCATAAATAGCTGGATGTCCCCAGGATTTCCATGGATTTCCCTTAAGATTTCCTTAAATATATTGAGGAACTTCAAAGTTTGAACCACCCTTATAAATTAAGATGATAGAAACCTGAGTTGAAGCATCGATTAGGGAATTTCATCAGCTTTAAAATGATATATTTGCCTTTCTGTATGTTAAATAGTCTTTTTACTGTTCTGTTCTGGAAAAATATTGGAAAATTATGGAAAATTGATGTTTTTCGGGGCGGTTACACCTGGATTGGGGAGTACACCCTTGGGCGGCTATGGCTGGATTGGGGTCTAAAGGGTTAAAAATGTAACACTGTTAATAATGTTATGATAAAAATAAAAGTGGTATATTTAGATTCAGTATATTTTTTTCTATCATTCAGTACCAAAATTGTTGGTCAGGCACAAGTATTTTAATTTAGAAATGGGAGTAGAATCTGAGTTTTCAAAATATGAGCATCCTCCCATATGACATTGCTAATGAATATAATAATTAATGGGAACATAGGGGGAAAAATATAAAATACGTTCAGATGATAAGTGGCCACGAATGACACGCAAAATATGTTTAGGAAATTCAAAAAGTCATCAAACTTGTACTCCCCCATCAGTAAACTTATGTCATTGATATAAATAAACATTCTACAAATCTTTGGAAAGTAGAACTCAAAATAGAACCGAAAAACAAAACCAGCCCTTTCTTGCCCTGCAGACCTATAGTGGATGGCAGCCTAATTTAATGCATGCAGGCTCATTTTATTTATGATGATGTGCTATGATAAAGCTGACAACTTAGATCATGAGCTTCCCATGTGACTTATTCCCTATCTTAGATCACACTTTCCCAATTTACAAATATATTTTCATACAGTGTAATAGTAGAAGTGGAATAATATATCACATTGAAATCTTGCAACGGAGAATTGGTTGTATAACTGTTATAACATAATAAAATAACATATGTAACAAATGGAAAGGAATAACTGATTTTCTTTGTTCAAACAGTAGATATTTCAGTAGACTGGCAACATAAAATTGTAGGTTACTAAAAGGCCTGCTAGGCTATAAGAGAGTGAAATTGAGTGAAACTGGTTTTGTATGACACTAGCAATAAGACTAAGACAAAGTTCACATTTTCACATTGTGCACCTCATAATTTTTCGACCATCAAAAGCATGTCATTTTTATTGCTTTTATATTTCAATCAAAATAACATGTACATCTACTTATACACCAAACTTGGTAGCTCAGTTGGTAGGGTGCCCGCTTTGAGTGTGGGGGTCGTGGATTCAAACCCAGGCTGAATCACACCAAAGACTTTTAAAAATGGTATTGGTTGCTGCTTGCCTGGCACATATCATGAAGTAGGAACATGAAACATAACTGGTTGGCCTGGTGTCAGTATAATGCTCCTCCTGTTCCTTCCCCGAAACATCACAATACGATTGGATATGCTAGATATCCCATAGATAGACAATAAAATATATACATTGAGGGATGTACAGTGGAAATTCTTTTATTCTGTTTGATTAACATTTTCATTTATTATGCAAGATGGTAGTCATAAGGTCACTGTCAATGCAAATTTGAACTTCAGTTCCTTGTTGGGCTGCACGTACTGAGGGTTTCATAATTAGAATACTAATATAATGGCATTAGTACCATATTACATATTTTGAAATCGTTCACTTTGTGTATATGTTCATGGATTTGTATGCAAACACACCAAAGGAAAACATTTTCTACAATTGTTTTTATGTATAGCAAAATTTTGAGCTACCTGTATTCTTGTCCTATTGTTGAGAATAGTGGAATATAGGCTTTAGTCAAAAACCTGTTTTACAATAACATAACTCACAGAAAAAGTCTTATTTTATGAGAATTACCCATTGCGATGAGGTGGTGAAATATGGCTTTATTGGGTAGATGGTATTAAGCATGCATTAGAACCCATAAATGGCAATAACATTTATGGTATTGCACAATACATGGAGTACACACAATAATCTAAGGGAAAGTTACAGGTATTTCCTTACATGCCCATTCCGGTAAGATGAAGTGGGCTAAGCGATAACCATTTAAGGCTCCAGTATGAGAGCTTAATCAGAGTCTAGCAAGAGCCTAGAGACAATAATGAGTTCTGATCAGCCAAGCATAAAATTCAAATATACAGAAAACAGAAAAACAGACAATTGAAATCAGACTTGCAATTTTGAATTCTATGCCTATTTTGCTACACCTAAATTGATACTATAAAAGAAATTAGAAAATTGAAAGTGATGAACTATAGAGTTAATTATCTGTTTATCTTAGGTGTACTTAATTAGTCGTGTTAATTATGGATAATAGCTAACTCCTTATGCAGTCTCCTCCTCGTTCGACTGCTGTCGTCCAATACATAATCATAGTTCCACATAATGTAAGGCGTAACACTCGCGTGAAAGGATGATCTTCATTTATTTATCTCCTGTGTATTATCGTTCCATGACAAGATATCAATTGACAATGATCAGCTCCAAGGATGGAATCCCCTCAAACACACTCAGTCAACACTCCCGCCTTTCTACACAGTCTTTCTGCTTCTATTCCAAATCCAGGACTCACCTTCTAAGACTCAACCTTTCCCGGATGGTTACACACAACAACGTTCAGCTAACTCTGACTGAGCTCGAGCGCCGTATGCCCCTTTAGTATGATACGTCACACATAGACTCCTCCTCCAACTCCCCCACTGACAGAGAGTAATAGCTAAATTGTGCGCTGATATAAACCTAACGCTGCTAAGCCTAAACAAATATGGACTGGCCATCCGTGTCAGTACAGTGATTTCAAGTTTTTGTCACAGATATTTGTTTTTTATTGCTTACCATGTATCAATTTAAGAATTTGTTTAAAAAACAGAAAAAAGAAGTAAGACTATATGAATAACAGACTTGCCACTCTACCCCTTTGTCCTTATGGCCAAAATCTTTGTAAATCTAACGGGTTAACGGGAGTAATACTATTTACTGAGCTCTACTATCCAAATCTGTATGGATTATTGATCAGTGTGGTCTTGGACATATTCTAAAGTATCTGTTAGATGTAGCATGTCAAGTAAAACCCTCAGTATGTGAAGCTCAACAAGGAATTGAAATACAAATTTAAATTGAGAGTGACCTTTTCTGTGAAGCAAACGGAATAGAAGATCAAGATGGCATCAAAGAGGGCTAATCGAAACATCTTTATTAGGGGAATGATTATAATGCAGTAACAATTGCACTAATACAGTAAATAAATGAAAGAATTCCATTCATGGTACATATGTCATGTTGAAAAAGACAACATCCCATCATGTTATGAAATGCCTATGTGTTCCCGGTGTTACACTAAATGTTCAAACATTTAAAACAAAATTTAGACCTGCTATACACACAATGGAAGTCTCTGTAGGATATTTGGTCAAAAATGTTCAGAGTGTATAGGTTCTAAGATTTCTTCCGTACAGAGGCCCAAATATTTGTCTACAAATGAAAAGTATTACATCAATAGATCATTACACGTATAGAGATCATCACTTAGATCAATATAGGCAATGCCCTTATACTGTTGCAACTAAATGTCAAGAATCAAACCAGTCATTTGTCAGTCAAAGATTATGACACCGAAAATATTAACAGATGTCATAAATCTGACTAGAACATACCCTAGTTTGATCATCAATTGAAACATTTTTTGCAGTGCTCCCAACAGTGGGGTGATGATAAACAAAATTTACATGTCTGCCATTTAACATAATGAATGACAGACATATACAAGTCTTTTGATTACCCACCCACTGTTGGGTGCATTACATATTGGGAGAAATCAGTAAAGTTGTGCTGAATGTAAAGCTCCTTGTTTCATCATTTTCCACATAATTTCGATAATATTCTGATAATCAGGTTGGGGCTATGATGTGGAAATCGGAACGTCCTATTTTTTTCCGGATGCAACCCTTTAAATCATTTTTAAAACATTCCATTATCACTTTTTCAATTTCAAATTAATTATGACCTTGGTTGTTTTGTTAAATTAGAATCAAATTCCATCATTCTTGCACTGATGTAGGATTGTGCAACGATGCAAGATATGACAACTTTGCTAATTTGCCCTCAGACTTGTTTAATTACCTTTTAAATGCCTTTTTTAACTCACAGCTTTTTTTAAAAAAATGTTATACTTTATATTTACTGCAAAATATTTCAAAATATACCTTTAATATAAGAGAATGAGTCAAAAATGCTCAAAATGAGTAATGAATCATCAAGAAAATGCGCCATCTTGCTAACATTTGTTTATATCATGTGGTATAAATACTGTAACCCTATTGGTCAAAAATAATTAAACAAAGGTTCTAGAAAATCTGTATGGTAGAAATTTGTCTAATAATCAAATATTATCTCAATGTAATCGTTCTTTGTTTGCATACATTTGTTATAATTCGGCAACAAAGATTTTTTTCAATATTTATACATGTATTTACATCACGTGGTATGAATACTGCAACACTATTGGTCAGAAATGCTTAAACAAAGATTCTAGAAAATCTAGACAATAAAAATATGTCTCATAATCAAAAATCACCTAAATAAGGTAATTCTTTACTTGCAAACATTTGTTAGAATTCGGCAACAAACATTAGATGAATTATTTCAATTAGAACTTAAAATGCCTGCAGCGATGCAAGATAACAATACATCTGCGATGCAAGATCTAGCAATGATGCAAGATATGTCCATGTTGATAGTTTCAGTCTTGTCCCGAACCTAGTAATAATGGATCACAAAACTGTCCTGTTATTTCAGGATGGGCTGTTTTCATGGCATATTTTTTGTAACTTTTGAAAGATAAAAATCAATAGAAAAAACTTCAATGATAGAATGTGAAAACACAATGATTATTTTGATGGAAAAGATTTATTTTATGTTCTATTATTACAATCGTTTTCAAATTTAGCAAACTCCTCTTTTTCTGAGCATTTCTATCTATGTAAAAACATTAATTGTGAAAATACTGGTAATGGATTTGTCAAAATGGAAAGTGTTATGTAATTCATGTTGAATGCAGAATTTTATAAGTTTTTGTATATTGCACATGTAGAAGTATTATATCGTGTTTGACTTATTATTTATGAAGGATGTTATCTACAATAGTTAGATAATACACTTTTTCATAATTGCCTGGCATTACAGGACATGCTGTTTTCATGGGACATCCTATTTTTCTATGGTATACCAAACCTGCAGCTGATAATGAAATCTTTAAGCTGATACAGGGATGTCCTAATGCAGCAATATGGCCTACGAGGATTGTAGAAACATTGCACTTCATAATGATGTTACTGTGGCAATTCATTTGTCAGACCTATTTCAATTAAACTCTAAGTTTTTAAAATCTAAGATGAAAAAGGATTAAAATGAAAAAAGATCAACAATGAAACTTTTTAACATTTGAAATGAGAAAGGACTATGGGATAACAGCTGCTATTTTGGGATAAGGAGACAAATAGATGTCCCAGACTAGAGCAGAATCTAAATAGAATTAAATTTGCTAAGCTTTTATCAAGACATCCCAAGAAAACATGAACACTCTTGTAATTAATGAAAACTCATCATATAACTATTGCATTTAAACCACTTATTACCAATAGTTTTTTTTTCAATACAATATTGTGACATTTAGGAATACCAATGGTATGCAACACATTAGCCCCAACCTCTGCAAAACTATGCCCACTTTTGGTCTGATAAGCCTACTTGTTTCTCAGCTATTTGACAAGGCATGTATTGCTTTCATGAATCTTGTTTTAGTCTCCGTAATCTGCTTATTCACTTATCATCTAAATTTTCGATCTTTCAGGTGGCTGATGCTCAGTCAAGAAACCCTTCCAGCATGTGGCATTCTCACAAAGATGTAGAAGCATTATCAATCTTCTTTCTCATACTTTTTGTATGTTTCTGCGCCTTCATGCTCTTCCTTCTGCTCCATGGTGATCATCGTCGTCAACTGCATTGTCAACTGGCAGCAAATGCCTTCTTCAGCCACATCCCTGCAATATTGTTCATCCATCCTGCTTATATTAGGACTGCGATTGTCAAGAAATCTATAACAAAACCATTGTGTTGGCTGCTTGTACATCTTGACAGCATATATACAATGATAGTTCCTTATGTACTTTTTTCGTTCACTATTGAAAGGTTAATGTTCATCAGGGACCCAACTGGACATGCTCAAAAAATCAAACGTGCTGGAGCAATTATCTTACTTGTTTTTCCTTGGGCCTTTACAATTCTATTTGCACTCATAACCATTAATTCAACAACTGCAGAATATAAAATAATGCATGTATATGAAAATAATGGAACAAATCATACATGGTATGGATGCCATCCTGTGAAAAGAGATTATTACATTGAAATGATTTTCAGGAATGTTCTTGCAGGTATGATCCCTTTCTTTGCCTGCATTGTAATAACAATCACTGTCCTCATCATGTGGTGCTGCTACAAATGCAAACGGTCAAGGGGTACTGACTACGCTATGATGGGTGAAGAGGTTGAAACAAGTGTGCGTGACTCTGTAATTGCAGTAGCAATACTAAATATTCTGTATATTCCTGTGTTTATTGCAGAAAATGCAATCTCCTTCTGGCTTCCTATCATGTATCCAATCCTAAGCATATATGGTGTGATTGAGGGTATTGTTTGGATAGGGACACTCCAAGAAGTGAGGGAAAAGTTTGTTGGATTATTTAAGTGCTGCTGTCCAAAAAAACATGTTGACCCTCCATCAGTTATAAACTATACAAGAGAAGAAGCAACTGAAGCATAAGCTCAGCTAGTATGTTTGCATAACTTTGACTTACAAGAACAAATCCTTACTAAAGAATGCTGTCAACATGTATGTTGTTAATAATTATATGCGCATAATCCAAGGTGTTGGACAATTTTTTCCTATCAAATCTCATCTCACTCTCCTACAAGTGATAGGACAGTGCGAAATTAATTTTAGTGCAATATCAATCACATATATCTACCAAGATGAAGGACAAGATTGCACAGTTGCAACATTGTGTAGTGATGCAAGAATTCATATCTATAATTTCCCCTGATCTTTGTCTCCGATTAATTCTGTGGGCATTTAGAATACATTCTGCCATAGTGGGAAATTGATATGCAAGATAATAATCATAATTATGCCTGTAGAAATATTAATATGAGAAATACTTGCCATATTGATTGGGGCCGTTTACCATTTGGTATTATGATTTGATACAGAATCCCTATTGGTGAAAAATTATATTGCAACATGCAATGATTACAAAGTATTTATATTATAGCACAAGTTGTTTTTGATAGGAAAAATTATTCAAATTACATCAATCTTTACTTACCTAATGTTTTGGTGAAAACAATTACTATTCATTTCCATCAAAAAGTAATCTTATAATGATATTGAAATCAATAATATTATCATATCATAATATACCTGTGTTGTAATACTTAGCAATATGCAGGATATGACAACTTTGATAGTTTCAGGTGTGTTCTAGACCTGCCACCAGCATTATTGCTATATGCAAAACGTTTGAACGTTTTGTTGCACTTTGTTGCGGTCAAAATGTCCCTTATAATTATGCCAAAGCAGCACCTATAATCTTTAATTTGTTTGGGATGCAGTGATATTGTAAATACATTTTCATCTTGTCAAATATAACCAAAATCTGTTTGAAGTGTTCTGGCCAAACATTGTGATAATGTAGACTCATCATCACAATGCTTTGTACTATAATTTAAGGGATCACCACACTAGTCAACATGTTGATAGAGGATAATCCGGGTGAATTAGGTCCTCGGTCTGTCGGCCCCCCTGGATGGGAGGTTGTTTATACAACAATAGAAAGTTAGTTAGGTATTTCTTGTTAAAGTTTTGCAATTTTGGCGGTCTGAGGGGGTCAAGTCCTCAGTCTGTTTCATAAGAACCTGTCTAGCAAGATGCACAATGGGATCCACTTTTTACTAATTATATACCGTATAGTTTGACTGTGTCCCTATGGTTACCCATCGCTTAACTTAGTGTGGGCTGAACCAAGAGATATTACTATTGACAATTTACGATGTGTACAATATTCATGAAATACCTACATGGAAGAACATTAATTGTAATGGATGTAGTTAAAAAAATCTATGGAACTTGACCATAGGGGCTCTTTCAAGATGTGAACGTTGCTGTAAAAAAAAAAATTAAGTCTTTTTTCATTCAGCCATCCAGGCTGATAGTTATGGAAATTGTAATAATCTGGTATTGTACATTTACACCATCCGTTCGCTAGCAAATTCGTATAACCAGTGTCATCTAGTGTCATAAGTGTGAACATGGGGCCGTCGGGGGAGGTGTCAAAAGTTAAAGGCACTTGAAGGGGTGAAGGCCACCAAAATCCCAGGACCTTAGGACCGGGATGTAAGTGCAATGGGACCTACAGACGTGTTACTGTATAATGGGTGATGTCATTCACTTATAGTAGAGAGATTTAGATATTGGTCCTGTGAATGTTAAACTGTATTTGTGGTGTCATTATATCCCCGAAATATCCCAGAGATAGAGAAAGACCTCTCTCAACGCAGAGGGGCCTCAAGTATTGGCCTAGGCCAAATAAATGTTTTAATATTCATAGGGAGTGACCACCGCCGTATGGCCTGGGCCCTACGGCCCTACGGCGGATACAAGTTCAGCATTTCCCATAGCTCTTCTTTTTTTGTGTGTGGGGAATATTATTGAAAATTATGTTCATGAGACTACGTGACCAAAATATGGACAATTGATTTTTGAAAATATATGTAAGTTCTATACATGTAACTCCAACATTGGTAACATGCGCAGTTTGCTGCAGGATTCATCAGCAAACATTTGTTCATCAAAAAATATACAGTTAACAAGGGGGTAACTTCAGTTCAATGATCTAAACCACTTTTCTGTACATGTGCCCCACGTCGACGTGACCCATTCCCCACTTTCACATTGCTCCTCAGTGCCTGTTTAGGACCATGATTGTCATCACATTATTGTTTATATAGCAATCACCCCGGCCTAAGTCAACATAGGCCGACCAAGGCCAGGAGCCTGAACCCACCCTGACCGACCAGTCTTTAATCCTCTGTGTTATGATATGTTGACTAGTGGATGGCAGCCTAATTTAATGCATGCAGGCTCATTTTATTTATGATGATGTGCTAGAATAAAGCTAACAACTTAGATCATGCGCTTCCCATGTGACTTATTCCCTATCTTAGATCACATTTTCCCAATTTACAAATATATTTTCATTCAGTGTAATAGTAGGATGTGTAATAGTAGGAGTGGAATGATATATCACATTGAAATCTTGCGACGGAGAATTGGCTGTATAACTGTTATAACATAATAAAATAATATATGCAACAAATGGAAAGGAATAACTGATTTTCTCTGTTCAAACAAAAGATATTTCAGTAGGTTGGTAACATAAATTTGTAGGTTCCTAAAGGGCCTGCTAGGCTATAAGACAGAGAAATTGAGTGAAACTAGTTCTTCTATGAGACTAGCAATATTATAAGACTAAGACAAAGTTCGCATTTTCACAGTGTGCACCTCATAATTTTTCGACCATGAACAATTTTTCATTTTTATTTTCTTGCTGTTATATTTCAATCAAAATAGCATGTACATCTACTTATACACCAACTTGGTAGCTCAGTTGGTAGGGTACCCTATTTGAGTCTGGGAGGTGGTGGATTCAAACCTTGGCTGAATCACACCAAAGACTTTTAAAAATGGTAGTGGTTGCAGCATACCTGGCACTTAGCATGACGTAGGAACATGAAACATAACTGGTTGGCCTGGTGTCAGTATACATTAAATGTGGCTGGGGTATTATATAAGACATTACACAATATCTCAGTGAGGTAGCACTATCAATAGGACATTGGGTTTCACTGCTACAAAAAGGCACCGCCCTTGATATGACCCTGGGAGTTAATTAGGGTGTAAAGCAACCAATAACCAACCAACCAACATCTACTTATATCATGATCCAAGAGCCTAGACTAAACTACTATGTTTTTCATAACCTGCAGATGAAGAGGGAGGAGTATCCTCCCCTTATTAAGCAAGGGTCATGTTAGAGAGATAAGGACAATAATACGATTGGATATGCTAGATACCCCAAAGACAATAAAATGTATACATTGAGGGATGTTGTTATAATATCTTTGGCAAGACTCTTCTTTTCCTAAAGAATCATCCATTTTTCCATTAACTGATTAATGCTTAGCCAAACTTTTGTTGGGTCAGTCGTCCCACTCCTATGTCAAATCTTGAAAATATATAACATTTTGTGAAAATGGTGAAACCGAAATGTTTCCAACTTTTTGTCTTGCTGCCTAGATCTATGTTATATTAAGAAATGATACCTCAGACTTGTAATAATATTCTTAATGACGAAAAGCCAGCAGCGTTTATAGCATAGGCTACTAATCACTGTGGTCTAATTTACAATGTTATATTCATTCATGATACCCAACCTATAGGCTTTGGGCGTGGGTTTGACCTAGGGCCAGCAGGGACGGATCCAGAAATTGCAAAAAGGGTGGGCGCCTTTATGTAAATGTGTGAGGCGTCCCATCCCTTGGCTAAAATTTTTCATTAAAAAAATCTAAATTTGGCAAAACTTGGGAGAGGCGCGCGCCTTAGGCGCCCACCTCTAAATCCGTCCCTGGCCAGGCTAGGCTTGCTGCTGCTACCCTCTGCATATCCCCTTGTACCAATGGCAGGGATATCAAAGGCTGGTGGCTCCCTCTCTAGTGAACACTGCACATTTAAGAACACCTACCTCAGTCAAAGTGTAGGGGAACGATCTCTATCCTTTAAAAGATACAATCATATCGTAGATACATTCATCAAAGAGACAGAATTGACCAAACGTTGTTCTCTCCATGATATGACCATAGAAGTTGATACTACGTTAAACACCAATAAACAACCAACCCTGTAGGCTCTAGTGTTGCAATGGTGACAAGTGTTTTCTAAGGTAGGATCTGTCCTTTGTTATCATTTATCGTCATTGTGCTATTTTCCTCAAGCATGATTCAACGACAGATAGATGTTAATAGTTGAGCACCAAAGGGGACACTGATTTATTTTGGGATAACATATAGCCTTTTATAAGCCTCCTTGAAGAAACTGCTGGTGATTGGCTAATGACACATCATGGGACAATATTTCAAAAACATCTAATTTCAAGTTGCTCGAGGCCACCTAATTATTCGGGATACTAGACATAAACCATTTCCGAGTCACTTCTCAAGTGTTTATCTGACATATTTTAAGTATTCTTGACTACCAATAATTACTTTTCTTGTTATTTAAAGTTTTGAGTATTTTCGAGTTTTTCCCTGAATAATTAATTGAATTATTACGCACACATTGTTACATCTTCATTTATTGATCTTGGCTCAGTAACCTTACCAAAGCTACTAAAACCATGTCTTCTCCAACATGAAGTGTTCTAGCAAAATATGATATGAGCGGGAACCATTATACTCATACTTTTGTACATTCATGCTTTTGTACATTCATGCTTTTCTAGATCTGGCAATATTATTCATCCATTCTGCCATTTTCAGGCTAAGGTTTACAGAGAAATATATAACAAAGCATTGTGCTAGCTGTTTCTACACCTAGATTGTATCATATCAGAGGATAATAACATACATGCTCTTCATACTGACTGTAGAGAGACTGGCCCAACTGGACAGGAAAACCAACCAAGCTAGGGAAATTGTCCTTCAGGTTTTTCCCTTGGCATTAATGATTCTATTTGCTCTTAAAAGCATTAATGGCAGTTACTAAATACATTATTATGCCAATTGAATATAAAGATATGGAACACATTATACAATAAATAAATGCTACATTAAAACAAATAATTATGTTGACCTTATAGTTTGACAGTTTCTTAGTCCCCGCCATTCACATATCCAGTCTGAAATTTGTATAATGAAGTATACTGTGGTAATTCATTAAATTTTGTCAGACCTATTTCAATTAAACGTTTTTTTTCTGCAACCTAAAATGGCGTTGTTGTCCTTCTACAATGCTCATGCTATCTTTTTTGTTATTCTAACTTTTGTCAAATCCATCTGAAAGCATAAATTGAAACCAGTCAAAATTTCTTTAATAGTGTGATGTTCTCAGGGAAAGTTAGAAGCCGGGATGAGTGAGTGGCTCTTCCACGGTTTCCCTGCCAAGATATTCGTACTCTTGACGGTTCTCGACTCAGTCACACTCAGTCTCTTGAGAGCACGAGTGGGACGGATCATGCGAGCATTCGTCCGTGTCCGCTGCAAGCTGCAGAGGATGGGGCGGGCAAGTGGCTGTACTGTTCTCAGAAACGTGCCCCGTGCACGGGGTTGAAAGGGGGTCACAAAGGTCTTTGGTTCAGGATTGATCAGATGTTGCGATTCAGGCTGGGTCCAGGATCAGGGTCTTGTGCGGGGCGCCTTCAACCTTGATTCCAAGCCCACGACGGGGACCATGCCCAAAAAATTAAAAAGGTGGTAGCATATAGGCTGATGTCCCATGTTCTCAACCCTAAATTTGACAGTAGCCCGAGCTCGTGTTTCTAGACGTTTCGTCCCCATTTTCATGCATTGGAGTTTGTCCCTCGTGTTTTACCCCTTATTTTGTCTAAGTCCAGCCTCCCAGTTTTGGCATAACTTTGATCTAATTCTAGCTCGTGGACCTTTATCTCTAGCTGTCCTAGCCTTCTAAGCTCTTTCAGGGTCCATTCCCAGGAAGCTCCTGATTGGTTAAACAATATCACGTGGTCACTGACCTTTTGCTGGGGTCACTTCCGGTCACTTAAATAACATACATTACGACTTCGTGTTTCATTACCCATACATGCATTTTCATGTCGCTCGTACCGCACGAGCTCGTGTAACTTGTACAACACGATCTCGTGTACTTCGTGATAGCGTACCAAAACATCCAACTTTAACCATAATTTCCAACAACATTTACTAATCTTTTAACCTTTATAATTGACTGCATGAACTCGTGTCATGATATTGAATTGATTAAATTGATTACTATAAATTCATCACAATAGCAGTGACAGACTTGCTATGCCCACTTTTGGTTCTAATAACCATACTTGTTTCTCAGCAAATTGACAAGGCATGTACTGTGAGGGGTGTGCAAAGACTTGCAAATTAGCAACTTGCAAATTAGCATTTTCTATCATAATGTATGATATTGAATTAATTACATTGATTACTATAAATTCATCACAATAGCACAGGTTGGAGGTTGGGACTACTGAGCCAGGGTGAAACAGTTCGTATTACACAAATACCTATCTCCCTCCCTCAACCGTCCCCTCTGTTATAGAACCATTTATATAGAGTGGTGCCCACCTAGTGCAATAGGCCTGAACAATCAATTGAGAAATGGGTTTCGATGTGAATCATTAGGAACAAGGTATCCATGGAGGAGTTCAGAGTGCAGGTTTGTGGTAAAAGTGCATAAGGGGTTGGCCATGTTTGGACGTTACAAAAGTAAAATTATTTTTAATCATAATACTATTGCAGAATGTTTGTATGAGCAGAATAGATACAGACATGGTATCTAATAAAAATATATAATTGAATCTGTTTCTATTGATTTTTTAATTTAAAAAATAACCAATTTTTGTCAAAGAAAAATCAATGGGATAACAGCCACTATATTATTATAAGGAGACAGATAGATGTGCCACAATAAAGCAGAAGCTAAATAGATTTAAATTTGCTAAGCTTCTATTTGGACATGCCAAGAAAACATGAACACTCTTTTTATTAATGCAAACTCTTCAAATTCTATTGCATTTAAACCACTTAATGCCATCATTTTTTTTCAACATACTTAATTATTGTGACATTTAGGAATACCAATGGCATGCACTATGTTAGCCCCCACTTGCTATGCCCACTTTTGGTTCTAATAACTTTACTTGTTTCTCAGCAAATTGACAAGGCATGTACTGCGAGTGGTGTGCAAAGACTTGCAAATTTGCACAAATGTGTGAATTTTCTCACAGAATGTATGAATTTTTCCTTCAAATTTATATAGGAAAGTGAGAATTATATACAAAAGTATGCGAATGTATGGCTAAACTGCAAATTTAACTTTTACTTTTTTGCAAAATGTTTAGGGTCTGCACACCCCTGGCTGCTTCATAAATCTTGCTTTAGTCTCTGTAATTTACTTATTCACTAATCATCTCAAATTTCAATCTTTCAGGTGGTTGATGTTCAGTCAAGAAACACTTCCAGCATGTGGCATAACACGTATCACAAAGATGTAGTAGCATTATCAATCTTCTTTCTCATACTTTTTGTATGTTTCTGCGCCTTCATGCTCTTCCTTCTGCTCCATGGTGATCATCGTCGTCAACTGCATTGTCAACTAGCAGCAAATGCCTTCTTCAGCCACATCCCTGCAATATTGTTCATCCATCCTGCTTATATTAGGACTGAGATTGTCAAGAAATCTATAACAAAAGCAATGTGTTGGTTGGTTGTACATCTTCACAGCATATATACAATGATAATTCCTTATGTGCTTTTTTCGTTCACTGTTGAAAGGTTGATGTTCATCAGGGACCCAACTGGGCATGCTCAAAAAATCAAACGTGCTGGAGCAATTGTCTTACTTGTTTTTCCCTGGGCCTTTACAATTCTATTTGCACTTATAACCATCAATTCAACAACTGAAGAATATAAAATAATGTATGTACATGAACATAATGGAACAAATCATACATGGTATGGATGCCATGCTTCAAAAAGAAATGATATAATTGAACTGATTTTCAGACGTTTTCTTGGTGGCATAATTCCTTTGTTTGCCTGCCTCATTATAACAATCACTGTCCTCATCATGTGGTGCTGCTATAAATGCAAACATTCAAGGGGTACTGACTATGCCATGATGGGTGAAGAGGTTGAAACAAGTGTGTGTGACTCTGTAATTGCAGTAGCAATACTTAATTTTCTGTATATTCCTGTGTTCATTACAGAGATTGGACTCTCTTACATGGTTCCTATCAGGTATCCAATTCTAAGCGTATATGGTGTGATTCAGGGTATTGTTTGGATAGGGACACTCCAAGAAGTGAGGGAAAAGTTTGTTGGATTGTTCAAGTGCTGCTGTCCAAAAAAACATGTTGAGCCTCCACCAGTAATAAACTATTCAAGAGATAAAGCAACTGAAACATAAACTCACCCTTTAGACCCCAATCCGGCCGTAGCTGCCTGAGAGTGTGCTCCCCAATCCAGATGTAGCTGCCCAGAAAAATTATCAATTTTCCTATTTTGTTCTAAATTTTACCAATTAGAAAACTTTAATAAGTTTTCAACATACAAAAAAGGGCAAATATATCATTTAAAAGCTTATCTAATTGCCTATTTGATGCTTTAAACCAAATTTCTAAAATGATAACTGCTATTGGTGGGTGAAGTCTATTAGATAGTGCTGTAAAACTATTGTATTATTCTTGATTAGTGGCGGTTGTACATTAACTCATCTCATCATTTCATGTATCCAAGGAACAACTTATTGATGTAAGATTGGATTGTAATGAAAAAAAAGAAAAAAGAAAAAGCTTTAAAATCTCTCAATTAATGGAAATTTAAGGAATTCCCAAGGGAAATCCATGGAAATCCTGGGGAAATACAGCAATTCATATCCGCAATCTGTGGGGTCTAAAGGGTTAATATGCTTTGACTTACAAGATCTAAATCTTACTAAAGAATGTAGTCAACATTTATGTTAATGATAATTATATGTACATAATCTAAGGTGTTGGGCTGCTTTTCCTATCAAAATCATATTGCTACAATTGATAGGACAGTTCAGAGTTAAGTGCAACATTAAAAACAAATATCTACTCAGGTGAGGGACGAGATGTAATTCTTGCACAGTTGCACCATTGTATGGCGATGCAAGAAATTATATCTTTAATCTTTCCTAAATTCTGTATAAATTTGAAAATATAGAATATATATTTATTTGTATTTAGCTGTATTTAGTTGTATTATCCGAAACAACTCCCTAAATCAACAAATGTAACATTATGTAATAGCAAACTGATAAAGAAAATGATAATCATATGCATGTAATTACTTCATTTTAAAAGTAAGATTATATGTATCTGCCCCAACATATGAAATAGTTTGTTCTGAATTGGGAGAAATGTGCCTCACCACCCATAAAGGATGCTCCATGCAGGAATTAAGCATTATAGAGGATGATTTAGCTTTCAAATGATACCAGACAGATCAAAATTGGATATTATTCAAGGAAGTTACAGGGTATCAAACAGAGGACTCTCAGCCTTCCTGAAAATGGCAAAAAGCTTGGATATTGATTATTTTTCTAAATATTTAGTGATAATATCAAATTTTCTCCATAAATTAAAAATTAAATAAGTTAAATAAATTAAATAATATAATCAGGTCATGTTTTTCCAAATGGGTTACAATTTTTGACAAAATCTGCAAAATGTTGTTTCCAAGGTAACCAAACATCTAATGTTAGGTAACATATGGGGGAAAGCATTCCATTATCATTCCAAATAGAATGTGTTTCAAACAAAATGGAATGTTTTGAGTGTGTTAAGTGAATTCTACACAAAAGCTTGGTTTAGGACATTTTCATCCCTGTTTTTCACAAATCTACCCACATCTCCCTTGATATTAGCCTTAGAGTTTAAAATATAACCCTCTTTGAGCATCCTTCTCTGTGGTCACAAATATGTACCAACTGTCTGGGTACATTTTATCATGTGGTAGAAAATGTAATGCATATAAGTCAAAAGTATATTGCAACACACAATGATTACAATGTATCTATATTATAGCACAAGTTGTTTTTGATATGAAAATTGTTCAAATTATATCACTCTTTCTTTACCTAAAATTTGTATAGTGTGGTGACAAAAACAAACACCATTCAATTCCAATACAAGGTATTCTTATGATTAAGTCATGGTATTGAAATCCACAATGTTATATCACAATATACCAGTGTTGTAACAATGACCAGCATTACTGTTATAAGCAGAGTGTTTGAACATTAAATTTTTGTTGAAAATTGCAGCCAAAATTTCTATATATTTTCAAAACAGCACTTTGGCTATGGTGCAGTGACATTGTGAATAAATGTTCCTGCTCTGAGCTGTTAGGTGTAACCAAAGTCTGTCTGGCCAAACATTGTGATGGTATAGACTCATGATTGCATGAATGCAGGCTAATTTGATGGTTTGCTATGATAAATTTAACAATGGGCTTCCCATATGAATCAGTCCCTATCTTAGTAATCCAATTTACAGTCCCTATCATAGTAATCCAATTTACGAAAATATTTTCATAAAGTATAATAGTAGGACCTAGATTGGTATATTATACTGACATCAGGTGATCAGAGAACTAATTTTGCAACTTTTAAACATAGTAAAATATATATAATGAAAAAGAGTAACTGGTTTTATATGTTCAAACAGTAAATACGGAAAAAAACGCGAAGCAAATTGGCTACAAAGTTCTGCTCATGCATGAGCGTTGGTCGTCCCTCAGTAAACTAAAGGCCCTCCTAATACCAGCTAGAGGGCTATGTGTAATATGGGCTATAGGTGCTGACCACCACCACTCCTGCTGTCATACACAGCTCAGGGAGGGGTTTTAAAAAAGGGCCACTACTAGGTCCTAGTACTGAGTGACCTATCACTCACCAACCTGGGACTGCCCACCTGCAGGTGACAGTGGTGGTCCTAATTTGAAGGGGTAGGGGCTGTTTAGCTCTGGCATTGGTTATGTAACCTACTTCTAGTTTCTCACACTGCCTGATTCTAACAACAATTGGAGGACAATGCCCTTCAACTGCTGAACATGAAATTGTGGAACCGGTCATTGAGAACAAAGAGAATTAAATATGGTTAAAGACATGACTGATTGAGGGAGTCGCCACCATTAGCTACTATACTATTTAGATATAACTAGGGACTCCCAAAAACAAGTGTTAGATAGTAATTGACGTGGTTTGACTATGCGACTAACAAAAACTAAAGTCAACAGTTCAGTTAAGTCTCATCTTTATAGGTGGTACTTAAGTAGGTGGTATTTATTAAAGTAACCTAATTTACACATGGTTTTGTGCGCAACATGAAATGATAAGCTGATCGTGAATCATATTTAGTGAAACATTCCCTTGTACAGTTCTTACATCATTAATAACGATCTGATGAAAGTAGTGCCTGTAAAACTGAAAGAACAGAAAAATAAAGAAAATATACATTTAAAAAGAGTAAGTTGTCTTATAATTATCTTCAACAATACATCCCTTTCAGTAGGGTGGAGCTCCCCTAGGCCTGTGGCCCATTGCACAATGGATATTCGTTGTGAGGATCAAACAACGAAAGCACAACGAACTTTTGCTTAGCAACGAAAATTTTCATTGTAACGAAAATGCAATATCTCTGGTTCTAATGAATGAAATTTAAATCTGTTTTAAAAAGGGAAAAAATTAGAAAAAAATCAGTAAAAGTTCTTTGAGGACATTCTAAATATAGAAAAAAAAAGTGTCAAAACGTTCGTTGTTAAGATAAAAGTAACAAAGATATTTATTTGTTACGAAAATCATTGTGCAACAGACCACTGGTAACTTAGCCCCTTCAACGCTCTATTTCTGTGAATGTAAGATGAAAACTTTTCTTAAAGGATACAACATTACCTTTTTAATGTTACAAACCATTTAAGAATATTCCTGTTTTAAGCTGAAATATCATTGCATAAAAATCATTACCTCATATACAATAGAAACCCCTTAGTTTCTATAATCACCTTTGTCTATATGTTTCGGCACTTTGAGTCGAACTTCACCCATGGCCATACAACAAATTAATTTTCAAATTATAACAAACATGAAAAAATGCAATAACTATCGATGAAATAGTTTGTTTCACTTAATTATTGCAACATTGAAAAGATAGAACCTAATTCTATGTGATGTATGACAAATATCATTTATAATAATGATATTCTTTAATTGGTATCCATGGTAACTCATGCACCTTCAGTAAACTAAGAATTTTTACAGAAAAACGTTCCATTGCAAGTTTCACACAATGCATTAGTTATGAAAAGTAGAGTAATTTTGGTAATACCATTAGAATCTCTGGAAAATTCCATCAAATGTCAAAATCTTCGTCTAAGACGCATTAATTATAGGGCAAATTTCCTTGTACGGCCAAATGTTGCCTAAACAGGCCACAGTGGCCTGTATTGTCCAACCTGTCTTGAAAGAGCTTATTGTTATAGAATGATAAAATAAAGTGTGGGGGAAACCTTAGACCTTTAGGAATATTATGGCATATCTATCCAAGACGTATTTTAAATATTAATTTCTTAGTTAGTACACAACTGAGGAATTTTGTTCTACTGTATGGACCATACCCACATGGTGGCCAAATATGGCCTTATCGGGTTGAAGGGGATAGAGGGTGAACTATCCTTTGGAAACAAACCCTTTTGGGAGGGACATTCAATGCAAAGCTTTTCTTTATACCGACCGTTATTCTAGCTTTTTCTATATAAGTTATATCAATAGATATGATGTTTTATTGGCTATTCAATGATGTTCTCTCGTACGTAATGGATGAGAAATCAATTTTGCGCCCAAATCACAATGAAACCACTGCCGTCTACCCTTAAGTAGAGAAACAAAACACTCATACAAGAATATTATTGTTTTATATTGATGCCTGCTAGAAAGTTCAAGTCAAACCTATATATATACAGTGGAAATCATTGAATTCTATTTGCTTCGCATTTTCATTTTGTATACAAGATGGTAGTCACAAGGTCACTCTCAATGCAGATTAGTTTTTCAGTTCCTTGTTGGGCTACACATACTGAGGGTTTCGTAATCAGAATATTAATATAATGGCATTAGTAACATGTTAAACATTTTGAAATTGTTCACTTTGTGCATATGTTTATGGATTAATTCAACTATTGTTGAGAATAGTGGAATATAGGCTTTAGTCAAAAACCTGTTACAATGAACATAACTCACAGAAGAAGTCTTATTTTATGAGAATTACCCAATGCAATGAGGTGGCCAAATATGGCTTTATTGGGTAGATGGTGTTAAGCATGCATTTAAAAAAAAAAAAAAATTAATTCTGAAAATTCATTTACAGCATTTTTATGACCTCAGTGCAGTTAGCACTGGTCCTCCGGTCGAATGATATAGATATTGACATTGATAATGATATTAATAATGTGTAAAAATGAATGCATGGTTGAATGAATAAATATTATAGACAAAATGAGATGTCATGTTGAGATAATAGCAGTAAAAGTAATATACAAACCAACAATCTAATCACATACAGGTTTTGTAAAGAACATATATTTTTAGTACATTTGGCAGCATTAAAATAGGGGCCATATCACTTCACATTATTGAACAGTCCAGTGTATTTTGACTTTCCTTTTGAACTCAATGATTGAGTCAGCTCTTTGTGTAGATTCAGGTAGTAGGTCCGAAAGAGTGGAACCTAAATAATTTTATGACCTAAAGGCTTTGGAAATGTGTGGCCTAATAACCTTAAATTTAACCTTGTTAAATTGCCTAGTTCTGATTTCACGTTTGTCAACATAGTATTAACATTTAGACCTATTATACATTTGCACAAGCAAGTGCATAATTCTACGTTCACATAGAGTATTGAGATTAGCTGCTTTATGCAATTCAACTTCATCCATATACCAAAGTTATATACAATCTTTAACGCCCAGTTTTGTTGCTTTTGTAATTTATCAGTTTTTTTTTCCTGATTCCAAAGCATTTGAAAAATGTCTCCATATTCAATCATGGGCAGAATTGTTGCCGTATATATAGTGAGTGCAAACTTGGTATTAACAAGGTACCTTATTTTACCAAAGGTTTTGATTTTAAACCCAATCTTACTTGCCAACTTATTATAATGGGGTTCACCACTGAGACGTTCATCTATGAGAACACCCAGGTATTTGTATTCTGAGACCACATCAATTAATTTCGCATTCATATATAAATTGACATCCCTAGCATTTTTCCTTTAACTGTCCCTAACAAACGTCATGACCTTGGTCTTGCTCACGTTTAGTGACAGTTTATTGGCTATGCACCAGTTTTGCATATCATTTAATGCACACTGAATCTATTTCTTACTTTTTAGTGAGATAATTACTCAAATTTTAAGAGATTTTCACCTATCCCAGCCATTTTCAATTTGACCAGTAATATTTCATGATTAATCGTTGGCTGAGTAATAAAAGGTCGTATCTGAAAAACAGTCATTTTGAGAAATTGCTGATTGCTGATTAATGATATATTTTAAAGCTCTGTATCATTCTAAATATCTGATCAATCATCAAAATATCTTATTCTTAGGAAGAATAACATGCTAGATAAACTTTCGTCATAATTATGAATATATTCAGGTCATTCGAATGTTACTATGGTAACATATGCAGAGTTTTTTTCCAGATACGACCTTTTATTACTCATTTTCAAGGAGAAAAGTTGGAAATAAGTGAGTATCAAAAGGTTGTACATGGCATATATACATTTTAGATAAATACAATTTGAATCAGTGCAAGTGATACAAATTACACAAATAACATATCTGAACTACAACCAATATGCTATTAGTGACTTAATATGACTACTCTAAAACATTAAAGATTTATGTGACATTAAACCTATCAGGTTTAATTGCAACCCTAGATACGACCTTTTATTACTCAACCCCCAGACCACTTTTTCAGTAAACAAAGGTCGTATCCAACATTTTGGAATTGTATTCATGTATGTGCTACTGATTTTAAAAATTCAACTATAATATTTTACAATAAAGTTCACATGATAGATATCTTAAAAACTGAATCATAAAATATGTTCATTTTGCAATAATTGATACATTTTACTTAGAAAATGAAAATGGCTTCTTTCAGATACGACCTTTTATTACTAAACCAAAAGTCCAATTGTGTAGATACGACCTTTGTTTACTGGGTTATAACATTCCAAAGATTTGAAAAATTCAAAAAAATTCAAAATTTCTAGATACCTCAGAGGGGAGGGAAACATATTCAAAAATAAAAAAAAAAGTGATTTTTTTTTAGATACGACCTTTTATTACTCAGCCAACGTTATTTTATGGTGTCAAATGCCTTCTGAAAATCCAGGTAAGCAGCTATACTGAACTTAGAATCATTAAGTTCACACAGTACATCATCTAGAAAAATTGACAGGGCATTCATAGTAGATCTACCTCTCCTAAAATCAAACTGTCTATCAGTATAAAATTTAGTGTCTTCAAGATAGTTGTCTTTTCGGCTATTAATTTCTCTATCAATTTACCCGGAATGGGCAGCAACGAAATTGGTCTAAGGTCATTATTTATTTTAGGAATAGGTGTAATAGAAGCAACTTTCCATTTTCGGGAAAAATCCAATCTTCAGTATATTGTTATATAACAAGGTAACTTCCCTGACTGCCAGTGACAAAAGGTCCTTGAGCACTAGGCTGTTAATATGATCCAATCCAGAAGACTTATAAATCAAAATAGATTTTATAAGATCAAGGACCTCATCAGGAGTAATTGTATTTACCTCCAAAGCATCTAATACTTCTTCAGGCTGCACTAAATCCCGTAAAACACCTACATTCACCTCTTTAGGAATTTTTTTGGCTAATTTGTTACCCACACTAGAGAAGTGGTTGTTAATAAACTCCGTATGTTCATTAGCGTGCAAAGTATGACCTGTTGTAGGATCGACCAAATTGATTTTACCAGAGGATGTATCAGGCAAAACCTGTTTTATATTGCTCCAAAACTTTTTGGGATCTTTACTAACAAGTTCCTTTCTATCAAGATCATTTTCATTCTCTAGCTTATTACTTAGAACAGTGATTGCAGATTGTAGAACACCACTAGGAGGTCTATACACATTATATATTACAATGTTTTTCTGTACCACAGACCGAAGCTCGATTCATTGTAGTTCAATATCTCCATCTGAGTATTCCAGCAAGGGATCAAATATAACATCAAAACCAATATTATCCTTGACAAAATAGTAATCCGCCACCCTTCTTGAGTGACTTGCCATTCAAGGTATTTACTACACGGTCTTTCCTACATAGCTGATATCCTTGCAGATTGCAAATAGAATTACTTATATCAGGCATGAGCCAGGTCTCTGACACTGAGATAATTTCTATGTTAGAGCCTTCGAAGACCAATCTAAACTCATCAATTTTGGGAAGCAGACTTCTAATGTTCATATGACAGAATTTAAAGCCCTTAAGTCCTCTAATATCATCCATTCCAGTCATAAGAACAAATGAAATAGTTCTAGGTCCCTATTTCGAGAGCATAACTCAATCCTAAACATGTGTGAGCTATAGCCGCCTATAGTACTAAACTTAAATTTTGACTCATTACAAACAAGATCCGGAACTGACACAGTAGAAAAATAAATTATACGAATTCTAAACATGAACAATGTTAAGAAGAATAATGCGTTGAGTATGACATACTCAGTCATTGGTAATATGTTATACTTAGTACAGCGCAGTTGTATACAGAACTGACAGATGCTATTGACAAGACAGTCATTGATTCAAACCAGAAGGTGATCAGGAATCAATTTTACAGAGACTAACTTAAGCAGGTTGGGGCTATGACAGGAAAAACGGGACGTCCTGTAAAAACGAGACGTCCTGTAATAACAGGCAATTATGAACAAGTGTATTATCTAGCTATTTTAAAGGAATTTATACATGAATAACATACAAGATACACATGATATAATACTTCTGCATATCCAAAATACAAAAATTATGAAATTCTGCATCTAACATGAATTACATGACATTTTCCATTTTGACAATTCCATAAATAAAATTTCACAATTAATATTTGTACATGAATAAAAATGCTCAGAAAATCAGGAGTTTGCTAAATTCAAAAATTACTTGTAATGAAAGTACACATCTTTTGCATCAAAATGATCATTGCATTTTCAAATTCTATCGTTGCATTTTTTTTTTCTATGAATTTTTATTTTTTAAAAGTTACAAAAATCATACCAAGAAAACGGACCGTCCTGAAAAAACGGGATGGTTTTGTGATCCGTTTTTACAGGACGTCGCGTTTTTTCAGGCAGACTTTTACAAACCACTATAACCATTATTTTAAAGATGGAATTCAATTTTAATTTAACCAAATAATCATTTGTCATAAGGGGTCATATTTCAAAATTGAAAAAATAATAATGGAATGTTTTTAAAGGATTTAAAGGGTTGCGTCCTGAAAAAACGGGACGTCCCGTTTTTCCCGTCATAGCCCCAACCTGTTCAGTGCATGCTTTTAGTACATCATGAAAATAATGGTTCCTTGCTTAGAACAGTTTGATATTTCCCATGGCATACTGACTCCAAAATAGGAATTTCAGACCACTAAGGACGTCCCAAATAGCCAGAGCAGCAACTGGTTAGTTTAGTTGAAAATTAATAATCTGGCTTCTCACTCAAAATAGAGTTGAGTCACAATAAACAAGAACATTTCTAGTATATAATCAGGCCAGCCAGATCCCTTGAACCACCCGTACACACCGGTTTTTCCTGTCAAGGTGCCATCTTATATCAGTCCTTCCCGTCAGAGGTGTATGGTTCTCAGCAAGTAAGGTTAGCATAATACTAGGTTTAATCAACATACAAATAAGGGGAATTATCCCAAATATCCGTGAGCACGCATAGAAAGTGTTTTCACTAAACTACCACAAGTTCCAGTCTTACACTATTAAATGTTCCAGAGAGTTTCCGACTGTCAATCAGCAACTTATTTGGGCCAGCAGTGTAGCGTAGTGAATGTAGATGTAGGAATCAAGCCTCAGATGATTATTAGAAATTCGAACAGTCAACATTGGGTAGTTCACCTACCAACAGGAGTAACATGAGAAGTAACAATGTTCCATAGGTCAATATTCTAACAGTTGACCAGCGAATCAACCAAGCTTCGTTGTTTACCAGTGCCTTTCCCAGATTAAAAAGTCGCATTCAAGGAGAGGTGCCTCAAAATAGAGGTGACCTACCTATTAAAAGACATCAATAGTTGGGAATTCTTCACTCAGTTAAATTTTTGCTTTTCTTATCGACAAATTTGCGGGTTTTCTTAACTGCATTCTTAATTAGTTTTGCCCAGTAGATCTTTCCATCTTTGTCAAGGTAAGAGCCATCCATTGTGAACTGGATTGCATGATGATAAGCATCTGCATAATGTCGGTGAACATAAGACGCAGTGTAAGGAGTTATGACTCTATATCTCAAGTTGAACTAACAGATCTTTTTGTTGATTTCCAATACACTGTCATTCAGAACAAGAGGATGTGGTGTTTTGTTAGCGTGGTGCTCCTTGAACTCTTGAGCCGTCATCTTTTTACGATTAGGATAGTTATAATCAACAAGATCAACCCCAGTCAGAGGGGCAAACATGTGGCCAGATTTGTCAAAGAAAATTTCCAGTAGTTCCTTACCTCTTTTCACTTGTTTCATATAGTTTTCCACGACATCAGGGACATTTTCATGGAGAATAAAATATTGCTTTGTAATTTTGTTTTTGGACAGAACATCGCAAATGCCATTTAGCACTACAATCATGTCAGGCGTAGAGTCTCACCTTCTCTCGATAAGTAGCTCAACCGCGGCTTCCATACCCTTGCTTGGGTAGCAGAGACACTCTACTTGCATCCCCTCACAATCGTCAATGGCGTTAACAAGTCCTTCGCCACGTGAGTCACCTGATAGAAGTACCTGCAAATTCTTACTCGGCATCTTGGATACAGTTAGATCAGCGTTGACATTTGTAAATTAGGTTCCGATCAGCCCCGTTCTAATACGCCCGAGGATTTCACCAAGCTTGTCCTCTCCGGTCCACGTGAGCTCTTCACCCAGTCTCCGGTTTAATGGCCGCCCGATCCCAAAATGCAAGTCGCTCGTAGCCTCATGCAGAAGTTCATCACCTGTCTCGGCAAGTTTCAGCTGCAGTTCCGGGTTCTGGACGTATTTTTCATGATGCAGAATTTCCATTAATTCATCACGATAGGCTCGGAATTCAGGAGTTGTCTGCAATATTTAATATAAAAGAAGCACCCGATACACTTGGATTCTTTCTCTTTAAGGAGAAGACAAAGGGTTTCCCTCATCTTCTTGAAGCATACCTTTTACTCCCTGTTATACTAATGTTTGGCTCATTTGGTGAGGGATTTCGCTTCAAGTAAAAGAGGAAATACATGCACCCCCTGGTGATATACATCAATACTAAACATCTATGTGTCCAAGAAGAAAGCCTCACCTTATAAGCCTCATGTGAGATATAACAGGGAGAATGTTTGCTCTTAAAGAGGAAGAGGCTATACCTTCCTCTTCCTCTTAAGTAAGAAGAAAGTATGTGTATGGGGTGCACGAAATTAGAAAATTGAAAGTGATTTCAAGTTGTTGTCACAGATATTTGGTTTTTATTGCATACCATGAATGTTATTTCACGATTTTCTGTTTTTTTGAAAACACAGTGATAATTTAGATGCAAAAGATGTGGTCTTATGTTACAAATCATTTTTGAATATAGCAAACTCCTCATTCTCTGAGCATTTTTATTTATGTAAAAATATTAATTGTGAAATTACTGTTTATGATATTGTCAAAATGGAAAGTTATGTAATTCATGTTAAAAGCAGAATTTCATAATTTTTGTATAATGCATAATGCAGAAGTATTATATCATGTTTGACTAATTATTTATGTATAATGTTTTCTACAATAGTTAGATATATACTTTTTCATAATTGCCTTGTATTACAGGACATGCTGTTTTTACGGGACCTCCCATTTGTCCGTGGTATCCCCAACCTGATAATGAAAATTGAAATCTTTAAGCATATACAGGGATGTCCTAATGCAGCAATATGGCCCAGGAGGATTGTAGAAACCTTGCGCTTCATACTGATGGTATACCGTGGCAATTCATTTGTCAGACCTATTTCAATTAAACTTTAAGTTTTTAAAATCTAAGATGAAAAAGGATTAAAATGAAAAAAGATGAACAATGAAACTTTAAGTTTTTAACATTTGAGGTGAAAAAGGATAACAGCCGCTCTAGTGGGAAAAGGAGACTGATAGATGTCCCAAACTAGAGCAGAATCTAAATAAATTTAAATTTGCTAAGCCTTTATTGGGACATCCCAAGAAAACATGAACACTCTTGTAATTAACGAAAACTCCTCTTATATCTATTGCATTTAAACTGCTTATTGCCAACAGTTTTTTTTCAATATAATATTGTGACATTTAGGAATACCAATGGTATGCAACATGTTAGCCCCAACCTCTGCAAAACTATGCCTACGTTTGGTCTGATAAGCTTATTTGTTTCTTAGCTATTTGAAAAGGCATATGCATGTATTGCTTTCATAAATCTTGTTTTAGTCTCCATACTTTACTTATTCACTAATGATCTAAAATTTTAATTTTTCAGGTGGCTGATGTTCAGTCAAGAAACACTTCCAGCATGTGGTATAATCACAAAGATGTAGTAGCATTATCAATCTTCTTTTTCATACTTTTTGTATGTTTCTGTGCCTTCATGCTCTTCCTTCTGCTCCATGGTGATCATCGTCGTCAACTGCATTGTCAACTGGCAGCAAATGCCTTCTTCAGCCACATCCCTGCAATATTGTTCATCCATCCTGCTTATATTAGGACTGAGGTTGTCAAGAAATCTATAACAAAAGCAATGTGTTGGCTGGTTGTACATCTTGACAGCATATATACAATGATAGTTCCTTATGTACTTTTTTCGTTCACCATTGAAAGGTTGATGTTTATCAGGGATCCAATTGGACATGCTCAAAAAATCAAAAGTGCTGGAGCAATTATCTTACTTGTTTTTCCCTGGGCCTTTACAATTCTATTTGCACTTATAACCATCAATTCAACAACTGAAGAATATAAAATAATGTCTGTATATGAACATAATGGAACAAATCGTACATGGTATGGATGCCATCCTGTGAAAGGAAATCATTTAATTGAACTGATTTTCAGAAATTTTCTCGCTGGCATAATTCCTTTCGTTGCCTGCATCATTATAACAATCACTGTACTCATCATGTGGTGCTGCTATAAATGCAAATGGTCAAGGGGTACTGACTATGCCATGATAGGTGAAGAGGTTGAAACAAGTGTGCATGACTCTGTAATTGCAGTAGCAATACTTAATATTTTGTATATTCCTGTGTTTATTGCAGAGTATGCAATCTCTTACATGAGTCCTATCATGTATCCAATTCTAAGCCTATTTGGTGTGATTCAGGGTATTGTTTGGATAGGGACACTCCAAGAAGTGAGGAAAAAGTTTGTTGGACTGTTCAAGTGCTGCTCTCCCAAAAAACATGTCGAGCCTCCATCATTAATAAACTGTACAAGAGATGAAGCAACTGAAGCATAAACTCAGTTAGAGTTATTTCTACAATTTTCTTTAATAAGAATAAACAAGATCTAAAACTTACTAAAACTTACTAAAGAATGTAGTCAACATTAAATTTTATGTTACTGATAATTATATGTACATAATCCAAGGTGTTTGGCCGCTTTTCCTATCAAAACCATAATGCTACAATTGCACCATTGTACAGTGATGCAAGAAATTATATCTTTAATTTTCACTTAATTCTGTATACAATTGAAAATTGAGAATAATACCTGCCATGGTGGAAAAATGAAATGGAAAATGATAATCTTATGCCTGTAATTACTTCATTTTAAAAGTCAGATTATATGTATCTGCCCCAACATATGAAATATTGTGTTCTGAATTGGGAGAAATGTGTCTCACCACACATAAAGGATGCTCCATGCGGGAATTAAGCATTATAGAGGATGATTTTAGCTTTCAAATGATACCAGGCAGATCAAAATTGGATATTGTTCAAAGAAGTTACAGGCTGTTGAACACAGGACTCTCAGTCTTCCTGAAAATGTCAAAAAGCTTTGATATTGAATATTTATCTAAATATTTAGTAATAAGATCAAATTTTCTCCATAAATTAAAACAAGCCCCAAAAAGTTATTATACATATAACTTTTGATCTAGAAAGGATAATCTGTTTTAGTTTGGGCTGATAATATAATCAGGTCATGTTTTTCCAAATGGGTCACAATTTTTGACAAAATCCACAAAATGTTGTCGTTTCCATGGTAACCAAACATCTAATGTTCGGTAATATATGGGGGGAAACATTCCATTGCCATTCCAAATAGAATGTGTTTCAAACAAAATGAAATGTTTTGAATGTGTTAACTGAATTCTACACAAAAAGTTTGTTTAGGATATTTTCATCCCTATTTTTCACAAATCTACCCATATCTCCCTTGATATTAGCCTTAGAGTTTAAAATATAACCCCCTTTGAGCATCCTTCTCTGTGGTCACAAATATGTACCAACTGTCTGGGTATGTTTTATCATGTGGTAGAAAATGTAATGCATATAAGTCAAAAGTATTTGACACACACAATGATTACAGTGTATCTATATTATAGCATACGTTTGTTTGCATTAATGCAGGCTCATTTGATGGTTTGCTATTGTGACGTTCTCCAGTGAGTCAGGGTTTCCGAACTCTACGACGAAGAGATGTTTGGGTTGTTTTGGTCCCGAGCCGAATAAAGAGTTCGAGTAGGAAACTGAGGTGCAAGATTCGGTCTACTTTCGTACCTGTTTCGTACCTTACGTTCTTATTATCGGTTGACATTCGTTATACCATTATTTGATTATTTCACATAATTCATTATAGTTCGTACCTTAAAATAGATGAATGGACAATTCATCACACTATGATAAATTCAACAATGGGCTTCCCTTATAAATCAGTCCCTATCTTAGATTATAGTAATCCAATTTACAAAAATATTTTCATACAGTATGATAGTAGGACCTAGAATGATACATTATACTGACATCTTGTGACCAAAGAACTAATTTTGCAACTTTTGTACATAGTAAAATATATATAATGAAAAAGGGTAACTGGTTTTATATGTTCAAACAGTAAATATGGAAATTGATTGGTAATGTATATTTGTATGTTAAGCATTAGCCAAAGGTTTCCTTAAGGTCTGGCTGCACAATATGTGACAATGAAATTGAGTTACATCTGAGGCCCCTAAGACCTGGTGAATCTGTTGCTCATTTCTTTGAAAAAACGAGTCTTAGAGAGTAATTGACGCGGTTCGACTATGAGGCTAACAAAAACTTAAGTCAGCAGTTGAGTTAAGTGTTATGAAATTCATGTTAAATACAGAATTTCATAATTTTTGTATCTTGCATATATGTAGAAGTATTATATCATGTTTATCTCATGTATTAATCATGTATAATTTCATTTGCAATAGTTAGATTATATAGTTTTTCATAATTGCCTGTTATTACAGGATATCCCATTTTTACAGGACGTCCCGTTTTTCTGTGGTATCCCCAACCTGTTAACCTCTTCTCTGTATCTTTATCAGAGAGTGTGCAATGTAGATTACCACAAAAAGGCATTCTAGGAGATGTTGTCTATCGTCTATATGTAGTGCACAAGATAATACAGGCTAATTTTTAAAATAATGTAATCTCACCTCTTGATACATGGGTAAAAGAATGTAATCTTACCTATTTGATAAAATAATTCATAATGATTATAATATTTTATCAAGCAGGTGACCAACTCTGCGCATTTGGGGCTAATTAACATACACTTTAATAGGTTTATTATTAGTCATTAAAGAGAAAGTGTGAATAATAAAATAAGTGCTTCAAAACCTAAGATACCTCAAACATACTTTGGGTAAACACTACAAATATATTGGTTATGTCACATTATATGTTTTTAGCCAATCAGCATTCACCTATGTTCATTGTTTACCCGAAATAAATCATATCCTTCAAGGCACTCTGAACATCTGATCTGTTGTTGTATTATGCTTGAGAAGTAGACCACTATAGCTTGTATGATTACCTGGGGAACGGTCCCTACAAGGACATCCAAAGCATGAGTGACTCGAGTACATGCTGACCCAAAGGGTGCCCCGACTGAAAAGTGGCCATGGGCCTGGGAAGGTGCCTAGAGGACAGCCAAATAATGATCCAATCCTCTGTAATTGACCCCAAGCAAGTAAACTAAAAGTATGAACCAAGATACCAGAATGGAACCCAACCCCGCTCCAATTTTGTTGTGCACAACTCGCGACTCTCCAATACCTAGGCCAGTAGCCAGCTTTTCTCAGAGGGGGGTTCGTTTTTGGGCAGCAGCTTGTTTTTTTTCCAGGGGGGAGGGGTTCGTTTTTTTTTGTTTTTTTTTAAATACATATTTTTTTGATTTAGTGTGATATTTTACATTAAAAATTAAAGAAAAAATCCTCCAAGGGAGGGTTCTTACGAACCCCCCAAACCCCCGCTGGCTACGGGCCTGATACCAGAGAAACCTCAGGATCCCAACCGGTTAAGCTCAAGTCCCTCCAAATCCCATTTGACGCCCCCCCCCCAATTTTCTTAAGTACAAACTCACACAATAGCCAAAGCAACATTTAAGAAAGCACAGAGGAAAGTCCACAGAACACCGAGACATTCAATAAATTCCTAATGTGAATTACGGAGCCACTTGGGCACCGCAAGCAAAGATCTATGATGAGCGACGTGTGTTTTACACATAAAATTAGAAAAAATATAACGGAAAAAAGATGTATCAATTATACGGATTCCTGAAATTGCCAACATTGCATCGTGCCTTCAGTACATGTGAAGTACTTTAAAGTTTGGTGGTAGTACTTTCTAATTGTGGATGTTGTTCAGGGGAGTAATGAAGATGAAGGCAGGAGTAGTGTTGAGATGTTGTTGTATTATTTCTTCAGTCACAGGTTAGAGCATGGCCTCAGGCCAAGGCTCCATGAAAAGTTACGTGTGCATAGCTCTGTGACTCCAGTCCCACTGCCTAGAGTGGAGCATCCACCCTCCAGAGGCCTCCAGGGCTCTGATTGGTTGGTCAGGCTCCAGGTGGAAGGTGGCTCCACCTAGTGAGGGTAGTTAGACACTACTTTATGGGTATAGTTTTAGTACTTATTAATTTTGAATATATTGTGTATAATTTTATACTAGTTCTCACATAAATATATTTAGAAATAATATGTTTTAGAGTATAGAAATGTCTTACCAATTTTTAGGTATGACACATGTAAGTTACATGTGTTTGCATGAAAATTACACTATGAAAATGTAATTTTTCATCTCTAACTTGTGTATTTTTATACAGCAGAAATTAATGATTTCCTTACAGGCCCTGCTGAGGTGTCTTACTGTCATCGTATTCTATATATTCAATGAAGAAAATAGCAAAGTTCTGTTATCACATCTTGTATTTTAGAAATCTGTTTCCTATTCGGTAATATTACACAAGATTCCCATAAAAAAGGGGTGTTTTACATGTGAAATATAATATGAAAATACCTCGGTATCACACATGATTATAATAACTGACGATTTTCCGGAATGTGTATCCTTACTTATGGACGACTGGCAGTCGGCTCGTGTTGATTTCGTACTTTTTCCTTATATGGTTCTTAACTTTAGGAATTTGGTAATTGACTCACACGGGTGTCCTGGTCCAACTGCCTCAACTTGGCTATTGAGGTATGGTTTTTATGGTGTCCACAGCACACCAAGAGAGTCCTGTTAGGATATCCTGGGCCTTGAGAGGGGTGGACAGGACACCAGGAAGCTGGATTTGGTGAGATCTACACTCCCATAATTAATTCCCTCGCCTCCTGTCCTGGCCCTGTGCCTCCTCTGCCAGCCTTGTGCATCCCCTCCTTGCCCTGCTCCTGCTCTCCTGGCCCTGTGCATCCCCTGCCAGCCTTGTGCATCCCCTCCTTACCCTGCTCCGGCTCTCCTGGCCCTGTGCATCCCCTGCCATCATTGTGCCTCCCCTATCTGTCCTCTGTTTCCTCTATTAGCACTGCCGGCCCTCTGCCTCCACTGCCAGCCCCCTGTTCCACATGGTGGTATATATTCTGCTTATCCTCCCAATGTATTATCTAAAATAACCCGGAATGCCTCATATTGCATGAATCAGATAATAGTTGTTCTGTATTTTCAATCCCAATGTACACCCCTATTGGTTAGGGGAATGGACATGCAAATTGAAAGTATTAAAACAAGCATAATATCTCCCAAGGTCTTCAAAGTTGTTCAGAATGCCTCGGATTGCTTAAAAGAGAGGTTAGTATAATTATGCAAGTATCAATAAAAATAATTATACATAAAGGCCATATTCCACTATGCGGTGATTTGCTCGCGGTGGGCAATTAACTAGTGGTGTTCAACCCCACCACTAGTAAAACTGGGCACCACAAGGTGGAATATAGAGATTCACTTGCAGTGGTCCTTGTATTGTTACTGGCGTTGAGTCAATTGAAGTACCACCTCAAATGAATTTATATAGATTTTCTATAGAATGCTTGCGGTGGAGGAAACCAACATGTTCATTTCCTCACCACAAATGGCTTGCGGTGGCAAAAATGATCGCTGCTAGTGGTTGCCCACCGCGTAGTGGAATATGGCCTTTAAGGTATCGGAAGTAGCTCAGAAAGACTCAAATTACATGAATGAGAGGAATCTTTCCAAGTTTTCTCAGAATCTGATTTTCTCTATGTACACTTAAATTCATTGGAAAAATTATCAAAATACAAATCAAAAGTATTAGATTTTTTTGGTTATCCCTGAAGGTCACTAAAATACCTCAGAATGTCTCAGATTGTATGATTGAGATGTAACCTTTTCTAAGTTTTCCTGGGGTTACACCCCGCCCTCCCCCTGGATGGCTATTCCAATTATTATACTACTACCATATTTTCAAATCTTGCCCCCCCCTTAATAAATTCCAGGATCCCCTCCTTCCGTATGCAGTCATGCAGCCTAATTTACCCTATCTAAAAAACTCATCAAATTGATTGTGGGAAAGGTGTATATTTTATATGTTTTTCTCCTGGCTTACAATTGTCTTTAAAATACACTTTGCAACCGATTGATTACTAACCTATGGTTAAGATTTATTGTAACTCGGAGTGACTGTTAAACATCAGATATCTATTAATATATTGGAAAATATATCTGAATAATGAACATTCATATAAGCCTTATTTCCTGTGAAAATTTATAATTGGCTCTTGCTTCAATGAAATAAGGAGTTGTGAACATCAAACGCAGTGTGAAATTTCTAGAACAACAATATAGTCAGTCATGATTTTGGTGCCAAGTTATGTCTAATATGATACTACATATTTAGCTTTTTATATGGTACATGAGAGGGGCGAAGGGGGAAGGGGGAGAGGGAAGGGGGAGAGGGGAGGGGTCCAGCTTGCACAAATTTCACACCTCTTTGATTTTATACAAAGCAGAACATCCGGGTGGTTTAGCTTTGGTGGCAGTGCTATTTGTCTCATTACAACAGAATACGCTATCACAGCAAAATCCAATGGTTGAAAACTAAAGACATATGGGATCCAAAAATATGGTATTTATATCTATCTTACTTGTTTTCACAGCAACTGCTTTCATTATTCTTCTTTTGGTTTCCCTAATTTGCTTATTTACTAATCATCTAAAATTTCTTTCTTTTCAGGTGGCTCATTCTCAGTCAAGAAACGCTTCCATGGCTAGGTTGTGGCATTATCATGAAGATGTTGTAGCATTATCAATCTTCTTTTTCATACTTTTTGTATGTTTCTGCGCTTTTATGCTCTTCCTTCTGCTCCATGGTGATCATCGTCGTCAACTGCATTGTCAACTGGCAGCAAATGCTTTCTTCAGCCACATCCCTGCAATTTTATTCATCCATCCTGCTTATATTAGGACTGAGATTGTCAAGAAATCTATTACAAAAGCAATGTGTTGGCTGGTTGTACATCTTGACAGCATATATACAATGATAGTTCCTTATGTGCTTTTTTCGTTCACTGTTGAAAGGTTGATGTTCATCAGGGATCCAACTGGGCATGCTCAGAAAATCAAGCGTGCTGGGGCAATCACCTTACTTGTTTTTCCCTGGGCCTTTACAATTCTATTTGCACTCATAACCATTAATTCAACAACTGCGGAATATCAAATAATGACTGTATTTGAATATAATGGAACAAATCGTTCATGGTACGGATGCCGTCCCATGAAACGATATTATTTTATTGATGTGGTTTTCAGAAAGGTTCTTGGAGGTATGATTCCTTTCTTTGCCTGCATCATAATAACAATCACTGTCCTCATCATATGGTGCTGCTACAAATGTAAACGGTCAAGAGGTACTGACTATGCAATGATGGGTGAAGAGGTTGAAGCAAATGTGCGTGACTCTGTAATTGCAGTAGCAATGCTTAATATTGTGTACATTCCTGTGTTTATTGCAGAAAATGGACGCTCATTCCATCATATGCTTCCTCTATTGTATCCAATCTTAAGCTTATTTGGTGTGATTGAGGGTATTATTTGGATAGGGACACTCCGAGAAGTGAGGAAAAAGTTTGTAGGATTGTTCAAGTGCTGCTGTCTCAATAAACATGTTGACCCTCCATCAGTTGTACATTATACGAGAGATGAAGCATCTGAAGCATAGACTCAGCTAGTGTTAAAGCCAGGTCAGGAAGAAAAGAATCCTTTAAACATGACTGTAAGACCTGGCAATGGAACAGTTTCGTACAATTGAGGTCAAGTGAAGGATAGACAACACCTCTGAGTACCCAATATTCAGGACTCCCTTTAAAAAGGCACACGTTATTTCATATTTATGGACTGATTATGTGTCTTTTACAATAAGTTAGCAGTTGAACTGCCCTCTCTACTCATAAAAATAATGTTTCCATGATTGTGTAGATTTTAGCCTGTGTAAATTCTCCTGGATTCTCAACAAATGTATTTTTCACTTTTATCCTTTGATCACAGATACTTATATTTTGCTTACTTATGCATGTGAAGACATTTCACAACTAGAAAATGTTCATTCAGATTTATCTTTACCTGCCCTGGTCTGTCTTGCAAACTCTATGATATTGTTTACAATCAGTATATACGGTAAATATGCTAAGGAACTGAGGGGGATTCTAGGATATGGATGACAAATAAAACAAGCAAGACAAGAAACATAGATATCTACATCTAAGTACATCACGTATAATCTCTGGTTTTATGACGGACAGGCACGGACAGATGACGCCCAATTTATGGGGCGTGGTTATATGCGTGACTATCACATACGCGGCCGTTACGTTTATATAATTTCTTATACACGCGGGCACAAAGTCCGCCCATACACATATCCTTATATACGCGGACATAAGGGAAGGTCGTTCACCAAGGTTTTTAAAGACTGCATATGTGAAGAAATTAAATCAGATATAGAAATAAAGAAAGAAAAGGGGGGTTCAGGGGCTTAGCCCCTGATTAACAAATGTGACCCCCTACCACATAGTGAGGCATAAGTCAATGATACAAGATTTTGACATTTTGGTAAATCCTTGGAGATGGTGACATAAACTTTACAATGCTGAAAGAATTATGTTTCTATCATTAATAGAACTTGAGTTATGCGTGTTCGAAGTATAGAGGATCATAAAGAGCTCACTAGAGAAAAATTGCCCTACAGATTAGACTAATCTCTATGACAATGCAAATTGCCATAGACCAAATTAAGAACAATCCAGAAAACCTGTGTAATATGCCTGTAAAATTAATTATTTCTACAAATTTCTTAGTAAACTATATAGCTGAGGTGTTTACCTTATGATTTCATTTTTTTGACTTTTTGACTTGTTTCTCTTATTATGCATTTATCTCAGGACTTAACACAGCCATTTATGCCTCATTTAGTGGTGTGGGATCCCAAATAATAATGATGTGAAATGCAGGTATGTCCGCGTGTATTACCATGCATATATATGCGGGAACAACTCCGCGCATACAGACCTATCAGTGTGCGCAGACATTACAGTCCCACACGTACAGGCCTACTAGTATGCGCGGACCTGACGGCCGCGTATCCAGCTAATTCTGTGCGCGCGGTCTTTTGATGTTATGCCCGCGTGTATAACTCCAGCCCAATTTATGTGTTATGAGTAAAAACGAAGATAAGAAAAATGGGTGCTGCAAAAGGTCCCAGCATTTTGTAACTAGGGGAATATCTGAGTGACAGGGCTATAATTAAGGGGGGTAACAAGGGACGGACTGAACTGAGACACCAGGTGGTGCAATGAACTGTAATGACTCCTGTGGCCCGTTGTACATGAGTTATGGTAACAACAATAGTTTTAAAACACATGTCGTTACAACGATAGTTATAGTTATATCTTTGTTTCTACTGGATCAAATTGAATTCTGTAAATTGATGTAAAAAGGGGCACTTTAAGGCTATAGATTATAAAAATAGTAGCTCATTAATGGCATTCTAAATAGGTTTCTTTTTAGTTTCAAAATGTGCATCATAACATGCAAAGTTGCTATGAAAGGTGCTGTAACAACGATGGGTATCGTAACAATGATCGGTGTTATGCAACGGGCCACTGTTGTCGGCATGATGCAGGTATCATAGATATTAGCATGCTGGTATTTTGATACTTTTTGGCAGATGTGATCAATTTGAAAACTCTTAAAAATACTTTGAATTATGAAGGATTTATAAATATGTTTTCAAAACAGTTTATTCAAACACTTCTATATCACTTAAGTCTACTCATCTGTTAGACTGAACTGTGCTTCTTTACTTTCTACGGCTGATAGTGTAAGCGAAAAATAAATCTTAGACCACATGCAATCCACATTTCTGATTTGCCTATGTATCCAATCATACATGTTTTTTACTGATGAAAAAATATCAATGCTTAAAAACAACAAAATGTGCTTATCATACTGTTAAATGAGGTCTAGACGAGTTTGAAATCTTCTATGCTTGCATGAATTGTTTACTGCTTGAGAAAATCACTATTTGTCCTGAATCTTGAAGGAAATAACACACAACATCAATAGTCAACGTACTTTAGTTTGCATCATACATATATGTACATTGGCTTTATTTTCAGGAATTAAGTTTCTGTGAATTCTTTCTTCAGTAAAATTTAAGATATCTGCAGTATAATCACACAAAGGTATCAGACAATTATCTGTGAATGCATGCTGCTACACCTGTTAAGTACTTTTCATCAATGAATGGCATTTTCTTTTAGGTCTCTGTTCCTAGATGAACAAGGAATCCAAACATGTACGCAGGCAGTCATCAACTTGAAACAACTATTGTTATACTTGCACTTTTTGTGTGTTTCTGCACCTTCATGCTCCTTCTTCTGCTTCATGGTAAACATCGTCATCAATTGCATTGTCAGTTGGCAGCAAATGCCTTCTTTGGCCACATCCCTGCAATAATATTTGTCCATCCTGGTATCATCCGAATAAGATTGATGGACCAACCCATAAGCAAAGCATTTTGTTGGCTGTATCTTCATGCAGACTGTGTTTATATTATGATAATACCCTACATGTTGTTCACATTCACTGTAGAGAGACTAATGTTTATTAAAGATCCCATTGGCCATGGTCAGAAAATCAAACGTGCTGGGGCAATTGCCCTACTAGTTTTTCCCTGGGCCTTTACCATTCTACTTGCTCTCATAAATATAAGTGCATTCACCAATGAATATGTAACTGTGTTTAATGAAAGAGAATTTAATGGCACTCACATCATTGGTAGTCATGCTAGACATACATGTGATTTTAGACCTGGACATCGTGATGCTGATTATATAATACGCCATGTCATTGGAAATTGGCTCCCTTTCTTTGCCTGCATTATAATTACGATCGTTGTCCTCATCATGTGGTGCTGCTATAAATGTAAACACTCAAGGGGTACTGACTACGCTATGATGGGTGAAGAGGTTGAAGCAAATGTACGTGACTCTGTCATTGCTGTAGCAATACTGAACTTCGTGTTCATTTTTGTTATAGTTATAGCTGACATCCTAACATCCACGGTGCACATATTAACAATGCTTGCCTTGTTTGGTGTGATTGAGGGTATAGTTTGGATTGGGACCCTAAGAGAGGTACGCAAAAAGTTTATTGGATTATTCAAGTGTTGCTCTCCAAGAAAACCTGACTCTGTATCAGTTATTGAATATAGAAAGAAGGAAGCATCTTCATCTGAAGCATAAGGGACCAAAAACAACTTGACCAATATTTGGTGGGAAATGGTGTCCTATTGGGGTAAAAGCCTGTTTTGGAATTCACAATCTCCTCTTTCAAATGGTGCAAACCATTTCAAATATTCCTATTATGGGCCAACATGTGCTTGTTTGAATATCCCTACCCAGGTTATGTAAAAACACCTCTCATTTTGTTAATATGCTTCATTTCAACATTATGCCTTGTAAAACCAAGCACTATTTAATAAAAAATACTAGTTTTCCTTATTATTACAATTATTCAAAATATGATAATGTCTCAGACAGATCATCAAGCAACTAGCAGTTTTCACTATAGGAAAAAATAAAACTTTTGTCAGAATACTTAGGAAAAATAGTCTATGAAACCCAAACATTCTTTTTTGTTGTTGCCATGGTAACAATGGCTTGTTGCTTATTCTGACCCACCTTAAGAAATGGACTTCATGTGGCAAATTACCCATAGTGCAATTGTGATAAAGAGATAATTGTAATCTCCGGAAAATTCTGTAAAAATTAATTACAAATTTTCACTAAAATATAGATTATTAACATATTTTTATCAATAACTCACTTAATAATGGATTTAGAGCAAATTACCAAATATCCCTATAGGTTACCATATCCCACGACTGGTCACATTTGTGGAAATGGCATAGGCCATTTTTGCCTGGTAAATAATTTGATATTCTGAAGCTCACGTAATGTTCTTCTATTAAAAAAAGTATATTATAATGCTCATGCTGATGTCATAGGTATCATTAAAGCCTGGTCGGTATACGCAGCTATGCATATTGAGTTCAGAGTATGACTTTATAGACGTTACTCATATAAATAATATATTACATACCATTATGATTTTCATGACGATAGTATTAAATTTTGCATTTTATGTATGCTGTTAGATATAGTGCAAACTATTTCTAAATATGCAAGTTATACTGTCTTTCACAAAAGTTGAAATAAACTGTATCAACCCCAACTCCGGTAGATGGTCTTCAGGTTGTTTTTATTATACGATAATTAAAAGTGAATCAACATGACTGTTTCGGTCTGCAAAGGCCTTCATCCCATGTATTCACAATGTAATCCAACATTATGTGATCTAATACAGGAATTCAGATTAATAAATGACTAATGTCAGAGTTATTACTTAAGCTAGGTTGGCATATAATATAAACAGCTATGCATATTCAGTTTGGAGTAATACTTTATATAGTGGGGTCTGTTAACAACATTTTCGTTACGCGGCGGATAAAAGCACCAAATTTTGCATGAGGCACCTCTGAGGCATAACTATTGAATCTAGAAGGGGAGCCATCTTGAAATACCAAAATGAAATTTTGACAAATTTTGTATGGTTTTAGCATTTGAAATTCAAGGTATTTAACCAAAACCTTTGGCTAGCTTCGATTAGACCTATTTTATAGATTCAAAAGGTAAATAATTGAATTCCCTGTCCTATAATCTACAAATTTGGACAATAGCAATGTGTTTCTAGGCATTTCAGAAGCTGAGATATAAGATTATTTCAATAAAAGTCGGCCATATTGGATTTTTGGCCCCCGTCCAGGTTATATTGATATTTCCAGGTGGCTCCCCTTTTAAATTCAATGAAGGGGTCCCAGGGGATCATCATATCAAATGAAATCAAGAAATCTTGTGGCAAAAGAGTAAAGTCTATATCCTTTCTTTTGAATTATTTTGGAATCCAGCGGTCATTATCAAAGGTATCATGGTGATGAATTCAGCCATTTTGAAATTTATGGTATTATATTAGATGAATATCATATTTATTGAGCCCTCTAGGCTATTAACAACTGATATTGGAACCATTTCCCCTGGCCTTATGCCTTAATGGCTAAAAATCATGATATTTCTCAAAATCGGTCAGCCATCTTGGATTTTGGATTTCCGCATTGACTTGAAACATAAATAATTGAATTCCCTGACCCATAATCCCTCAATTTTGACACCAACCATGTCTCTTTAGTCTTTTTGGAAGCTGAGATATAAGAATTTTTATAGTAAAAGTCGGCCATATTGGTTTTTGGGCCCCCACATCCGTCCTATTGATATTTCAATGTGGCTCCCCTTCCAGATTTGATAGTTATGTCTCAGAGGTGCCTCATACCAAATTTGGTGCTTTTATCCGCCGCGTAACGATTTCACTAAAAAATGACCTTAACAGACCCCACTAAATGTTCAACATGTTAAATTATCATAGAGACTTCCTATTCACTACGTACATTATAATTATAACTATTTCTCATACATTGGCCGCATAAATTCATGTGTGCCTACATGGTACGTATATTTACATCTCGTTGGGAATCTATGATGTTGCAATCAAAATAATAACTATATTATCTTGCAACGCAGCCAATATCATATAGCTGTCGTGTAAATTCATATTGATGCTACCAAATGGCTGCCATATACATTATGTCTATGTTACATGTTCTAAAACCACTCTTTCTAAAGAAAATCTACATCCAATGAGCATCATTGTAAAAATCATGTCTCAAAACCACCATCCATAATAATATATTATTGTTTCACATTCATCCTAATGAAAGCCACTCTGGCTATTGATAACCACTTAGAAATTCTATAAACCAAATTAATGCTCATTCAGTTATCCTATGATACAGCAGAAAAGTTTCACTTTTGAGTAACTCATAACCATTATAATTATAGTAGAGCATACTTGGACAAGACACGGTATGTTTATGATTTCTCTCCCGGGGGTTTGGGCTAGGAGATTTGTCCAAAAATTGCCATAGCTCCAAAAAAAGAAGGGAAAAAAATGCAGTTAAGGTTACAGTTAACATCATGGAAATGCAAGCATAGCTTTCTATACAAAAGTTTTTAGATAACAATCTTTTCCCTCCGGCCAAATTACTTAAGCCTATTAGCTTTTATACATAACCCTTCTCGTTTCTTGTGAGTCTAAAGGGCCATACCCACTAGGCGATTATCCCTGAGTGGGCCAACAGATTGCCGCTAAAAGCGGTCAATTCTGCCCTTAGAATTGGCCTATTTTACCGGTGACTCAGATCAAACATGCACATTTCGATATACGTTACTGACAGGCAATCATAAGAATCGGCCGATTCTCCCAGTCGCCCGTTGCCCGTCGGCAGTAAAATCGCCTATTGGGTATGGAGCTTAGCTATCGCCATTGTAGGCTGCCGGTCCGTTAGTATACTTAAATTGACAAATGCTTACACCAACAATACATTTCAATGACTAAAGCCAATGACCATCTTCCCGTGGAACAATCTTATTTGGCAAGTATTTTACCTACTGCAGTGGCCTTAATACTGATAAAATACATGCCATTAAGTCGCATTATTGGCAGACCTTTAGTGAAGTTTAACCGTTTAAAAGATACTCATTCAGGTTAAAAGCTGGGACATGCATTCAGTCAACATAGTACTAAGTCGGATCGAACCAGGCTGTTTTGTTTGGGCCTCACAAGAGAGTCTATTTTCGCCCTTCTTTGTCGCTTGGCTGAGCACGTACAGAGTGGATACGTGAATGGTACAGGGACAGGGGCTGGGAAAAGTTGGAGAAAGGGAGGGGAGCTGGGGCGTAGGGGTGACCCTCCTATATTATTAGTTTGTCACTCTTAAAGGAGGGGATACTCTCTTTCTGTGCCCTACTCCAGGACATTTAGTATATTTGGTAAGTGATGATAAAGATACAAGTCTTTAGTTTTACACTCAAATCATAGATATTTATAGTTTTACTGCAGATGGCACATAGGGCCTTAATTTACTTTTAAAGATGGGTTAGGAAACTGTTGTTTATCATTAAACCGTTTGCTTTTGCACTGTCAGTTTGAGAGAAACCTATGAATATGGAACAGGGAAAAGTATTTTCACAATGACGTAATTTACAAACATCATAAGCAAAAAGGCCATATCAGAACGGAGAGGAGCTGACAATTGGAGGAAATAGAAAACAGCTTCCAAACGATTGATTTATGCAGAATTGTAATGGATAAAAGAGGAATTCACGTCCCTTGGTATAATGCTGACTTTTAATGAGATGCATTTATTGAAATTTCAATCAGCAGTATGCGGTAATATCACCATTTTATTATTCAAATAAAAGAATATCTCTCCTGAAAGAACAAAGATTTAATTACTCTTACATTTGATCTTTATAAATTTTGAATAGATCATGTAAAGTTTATCATGAAATATTTTTATTTTTTTTTATTATTGAAATCTCAGGCTTCACGCGGTTACATGTTCTTCCAGCCTACATCCTTCATGCTTATTCCATGAAGACAGTTACATAATAGAAAAACATAACCAAAGAAAAGAAAATTGATAAATTGCAGCTTATAAATTGGCCTTTTTTCCATAGAAACCAATGTTATAGCCTATCAGCCTGTCCGCATGTTGCCCTGAAATACATCTTTTGATTGGCTGGCAAACTGCAAATACTATGTCAATTCATGAAATTCAAGAAATCATTATGTTTCAAAAGTACTTGGGGTTATAGAAAATATAGTATAAAACTCGAAGAGGCAAGGATGACTGATAGTTTTTTTTGTCCAACCCTTGTCCAACCCTTGTGCACCCCTTGGATATACCTAATGTGGGATAGGCTTATTCAAAAGCATCTGGATAGATCAATTGCAATGCTAAGTAAGCATGTTTTTTCAAATCCACATAAAATTGAGACAATGGATCGAGTAGTGCCCTATACTCATAAATTTCTGGTTGGAAAAATATTGAAAAATGCTAAGTAAGCATGTCCACATGACCATAGCAGCAGCCACCATTTCAGACCAAGTGCCCCCCTGTTTACTCCCCCCCCCCCCCCCCCCCACACACACACACCTGAGAGTCACTATACTCGCCTTTACCCGACCTGGATAGGCTTAAATTTACCTCCACCAGCGGGACTTAACTACCTGACGCTGGCCAAGTAGGCACAGTCCAGGTGTGTTGTGCTGGAGAACAGGCCTGGGCCTTACCTTTGCCTCCAGGGTCTTAGAAGGAGGTGGTGTTCATACTAACTAATACTCCAGGTGTAACTACAGGACTTTTGGGCAGTTGGTGCATTGGGATTTAGTTGGAAGGCGTTGCAGAAGAGAAAGATGAAGGGTGTCATTGCTACATGCTGCCTGCTTCTGGCTCTCACAGGTAAGTCATAGATGATTTATTTATATGCATGTGTTAATTATTATAGCATTAATGCAGTTTTTAATCATTATTGGTGAGAATAAAGCATTAAATATATCAATAGGTTACCATGTTGGTTTGCACGGGTAATTTAATAAAAGCTATAACAGGAATTGATGGATGTTAACTGAGGTATAAATTGATCATTATCATATATGGATTTATGGAGAAGTATGGTTGTGTTTGGGTTATGTACCTTTATTTACTTATCAGAACACTATAGGACCAGGGGATTCGATCTATTAACCTTGGTTACTCTACAATAAAATGGAGAGCTGAGAAGATTTTAGATTACGTGAATTTGAGGCAATATCATGAGAAGCACGTTGTGTCAACTGTCCACCATCCTTGAAAGTGTAGGGACACCTTTGATGGAACCTTAAAGGAAACAGGGTTAAAAAAAACTGTAGAAACAACTGTCAACAACTGAATGTAGGACCGCTATCCATGTTTATCTTAAAGAAAAAAAGATAACTTTTAAAAGTGGAAGGTTCAGGATCAAGTGGTGTTCGGCTCCCTGACATAGTTTTCTGGTATTTTTGAATCTGTATCTAGATCACTACAGGGGTGGAGGCTACTGTTACCCATCAGCTGCAGCTGAAAGTGTTTCTTAAAATGAATTTGCATAACGTGAGTGAATATATTACAGACCTATTTCAAGTCAAAATATGCTTATTTGATTTCACCTCAAAATCCTAGATAAGTTTAATTTGTGAAACCTGTCTTTTACCAGGTAATATGATTTGAAAACCACCTTTCTGCCCGCCCAACCCTCTAGCCCCAACAGATTTCAGTTATGTTTGCTGGATTTTGCAAGGAATTTCCATGGATCCCCCCTCGAATTGGGTTTGATTCTCGGTTGGTGCTGGGTTCACTGAGGGATGAGGTACAGCAAAAATGATTTTTGGGTTTTGATTCTCTGCTGTTTGCGCACCCTGTCACCTACATCTCACAGATATGATCACCAAAGACAGAATCGTCCCAACCTGTTTTCGTTGTGAAAATGACCCTGGCTGTCGGTACACTCACATAGAGGAACAGTTCTTTGATATGAGACAGGTACCCGTAACACCTGGGCAACACCTGCATATATCACAATCTACATCTAATTGGTTAATTGGGAGTTTTCCCAATAATTACCAGTAGTGAGGAGTAGACAGAAACCGCCCTCTGTGACGGTCTGCAGGGAGCTATAGCTACTTGAGTCCTTTCCCTATTTGTGAGCTTCACTTGTACAGGTATTGCAGCTTTCTGATGTAATAGACCTAATTCGAAAATTGTCAACATTTTAAAAATAAGTAGGGTTACATAATTATGAGGAAAATATCAGGGGTGGATCTGTAGGAGGGGGGCAGGAGGTGCTGACCTCCCCCCCACCCCCGCCCCCTTATGATGGGGACTTGACAACTTGACAAAGAGGAAAAACCCTTGTGCAAATGTGTCAGAATGCACACCATTTTAGTACTCTAGCAGACCCCCCCCCCCCTTCCGAAATCCTGTATCCCTCCTGAATGTATCACATCTCCTTTTTTCCACAGAAGAGAAAGGTTGGTATTCCTTTTTCAATTTAAATCTTAAGGTTAACGTTTGGCCTATTACTATTTAGGCTGTAAAATAAAGTTGTAGTACAAAATGGACCTCACATACTAGAGTATCACTACCGTAGAATGCTTTGCATACTTTGCGTTCTTTGCATGACGTGAGATCACACACATACAATTTCACATCATTTTAACTATAGCGTGTGACCTGAGAGAGTTTGAGAGGATGGTTGACCCCACGGAGAAATGGAGCATACAACCGGCCTTAACACCGAAAGGCTGGTTTTAATGCATACCTCAAAGTTATGAATCTGTAAATACCACCCTCGCCCAATCAGGATGTTAATATTTTAGGGGCATAATATAGAAATACCTACTCAGGGATAGTTGGGAGTATTTATTAGTTTTGATGACAGCTATTAACAAAACTTTCGTTACGGAGCAGATAAAAGTACCAAATTTGGTAAGAGGCACCTCTGAGGCAAAACTATCAAATCTAGAAGGGGAGCCATCTATTGGTCAGCCATCTTGGATTTTGGGTTCCCACGTTGACCTCAAATGTAAATAATTGAATTCCCTGACCCATGACCTCCCAAATTTGACACCAACCATTTCTCTTTTGTCATTTTATAAGCTGAGATATAAGAATGTTTATAGCAAAAGTCTGTCATATTGGGTTTCTGGCCCCCACATCTGTCCTATCCATATTTCAAGGTGGCTCCTCTTCCAGATTTGATATTTATGCCTCAGAGGTGTCTCATACCAAATTTGGTGGCTTTTATCCACGGTGTAACAATTTCACTAAAAAATGACCTGAACAGACCCAACTATTAAAAGAAAATACACAAAAATGTTGGAAAAACGTTGTGTGAATACGTAACATTTTAGTGCATAGCAGGGACGAATTTAGAGGGGGGCGCATGGAACGGGTGTGCTCCCCCTTTCTCTTTTGTCAATTTTTTTTAGTGTAAAACCAACGCCCCTAGAGTGGGCGCGGGACCTATATCTAATACAGCCTCCCCCAAACCTTTTTAGAAATCCTAGATCCGCCCTCGCTTTAATAGCCTATGTGCGGACCCCCTCTTTCCATGGGATATATCTTATGAATTGAGTTAAAACAAAACATTTCTCTTTTTAGGTTGCACTGTTGAGGCGGCCAATGAAACATTTATGTCCAACGAACGCAGGCTATACCATAAACTGACTGATAACCTGGTGCCTGCCGTCCGGCCCGTGCTGCGCTCCAGCGATACCGTCAACGTCAAGTTGGGACTCAACCTGGTCCGCATCCATGAACTGGTGAGTACTGGGATCAAGGACGGATTTAGGGGAGGGGGGCGCCCCCCCGCCCCCCCCCCTCCCCCACCAGATTTTTGCCAAATTTAGTTTTTAATGTAAAATTCTAGACCAAGGATGAGGCGCCTCAAATTTTACAAAGGGGCGCCCCCCCCCCCTTTTGTTGTTGTTGTTGTTGTTGTTGTTGTTGGCGTTTTTGTTGTTGAAATCTCTGGATCCGTCCCTGGCCGGATTAGATGGGGAATGAAGACTGGGATATAGGGACATGGGATATAGAAAATCGAGGAAAAGGAGGGATAGGAAGATAATTATACAATTGTTCCCAAAGAAAATGAGATATTGGGGAGTGGGGCTACACTGGATTTTCAATTATGGTAGCATTTTATATTGTATTCTTTTCTTTTTCTTTTCTTTTTGGGCTTTTCCCCCCTTCCCCCTCCCCCCTCCCCCCCCCCCCCCCCCATTTTTTTATGTATTCTTTTTTGTGGGGAGGGGGGAGGTCGGGAGAGGGGAGCTTCCAATTTTGTAAAAGTTCTATTTATAAGCCCATGCAGGATTCAGAAGCCTCAAGCTTCCTGGCTTTTATCATAGCGTCTCTTCAGTCTAAGTATAGCGTCCTCAAAGCACTTCGGCAATGACATCACCATTGATCACAATAGTGGTTAGTACAAAGCAGGACAGGTGTGGGTGAGGTGTTTGACCTACACTAGCCCACACGATGACCTTGTGAGAGAGACACTGTGGATCTTGGACACAAGAAACCTTTCAAAAATCTGAAACATTTTCTGTAACATCCTGACGGTTTATCTTTTCTTGTATTCTTGTTAGTTCAGTAAACTACAACTCTAATTGTGTGAACACATGTACTGTTTTATTATCAATTGGGTACAGCAGTATATGAATGAAATGTTTAAAATAATATTATTGCAAAACTCGCCCCCAAAAACTGTTGATATCACAAGGAAGGAAACACAAAATTGCTGACCAGATCTATGGAATAAAACACATTTATTTCATGTAAGAAGTATTAGTATAAGTCTTTAACCAAGCACTGAGTGCTATATTCAGTAAACCATGAATAAAACGTCATAGGTCTTCTCTGGTTCACTGACCAGAATGATTGTTGACAGTGTGCACACCAGCAACCTTAACTTTTGCTGTTACCTAAAATTACATGAATAGCCGTTGTGTATAATTATGACGTCACACCCCCTCCCCAAAGTGGGTTTCGCGCTATACATTGGACTATGAGTGATCGATGTGTAGTTAGATAGGTATACCGGTTGTTCTTTTTTTTTTTTTTTTTTTTATTGAACAAATCATCGTCACAATTGTGCTTTTCACGATATCTTTGTATTTACATAGTCTCGAATCAGTTTTCACCAAAATTTCTTACCAAAAATAACAGTTAATGATTCTACATTCAAGTAACTCCAATACCCTGTTTTTTATTCAAATTGAATTAAAAACACATGGTCACATAATGTTTGTGCAAAATATACAATGTCAGAACGCAGACTCATAAATACTTGATCAACAATTATTACCTTTTAAGATCTGATAAGTTTAGAAAAATAGATAGCCACGTCGTTATGATGTTCATATGGTGATCACCAAAAAGTAATCCTGTGACCACGTCTGCACAAGCTTTTAAGCAACATGAAAATGTTGTTGACTTATATAGCTTCTCATACGAATATCGACTAATCAATTCTTTCCACCTTATATGCAACTAACTTTAACATTTTTCTCTATTTCGACAGGATGAGAAAAGACAGAGGTTGGACACCAATGTATGGCTGTCAATGGTAAGTTAATACAGCATTTTAAGGAAACGTTTTGAACTTTAAAAACGTTATTTGATATGATTTTTTGAAACCAAAGCATCGTACCTTTGATATGTTTGTCAAACTAATAGTAATACCATGTCCATTCTGCAATAAAGAAAAATAAAAAATGTATAAATGAAATAAAGCATTATCTGTTAAATGCTTTTTTCTTTTGTCATATGCTTCGGGGGCGGATTGGGTGGGGGGGGGGGTTCTAGGCTTTTAGTCCCATCCCCTTTTGGTGGAGCCCTAAAGTACAAAAGAGGGGAAAATGCCCATGCATACACGTGAATGCATGCTGTCTCAGTACTTATGCTGACAGTCCCCCCCCCCACCACCACCACCACCACACACACACACAGTTTGGAAGACTTGCATACGCTCCTGTGCTATTTAGGTTTTGCTTATAATTATATCTTTATCCCTTTTCTAAGCAAACATGTTTATATGGAATAGCATTTACATGCCGGCTGCCCGTGTCGACGCTGGCATAAGGCCAAAAACAATACTCTTTAGAAGATTAATTGAATTCAATATCTAATATATCAATCTAGTCAGGTACAATAGTCCAGATTATGAAATGTTTTTCAACCGTATAAACCGTCCCATTTCTCTTATTCAAGTTAACACTGAGAGGGCCCAGAGAGTCACATAGTTGGAAATTATTATTAACTAGCTAAAACCTTAGTGCATGTCGACATATTACAACAAAGCAACTTCATAGCTGCCACCGCTTTCAAAACGACATCATAGCTTTATAGTGGAAACCTTGGGTAATAGGAATGTATACCATGTGCGACCCCCCAAAAAAACTTGCAATACTCTATTATTGCATATGAAAATGTATTGTATACCAAAGCCGACTTCAACTAGGTAGGATTTAACGTATCATGAAGTCCTGTTGTTGAGACTTACAAGAAAATGTACACTGTATATATAGTCTTCACAGTAAGATTCATCTTAGCTGAATCAATTGATATTTGAGTCTGGCTTTCAAGTGTGTAAGTCTAGAATTAATGGTTGAGTGGAACACATAGTGGCTTTAAATTTGTGGACGCTTTGGGACCTGTAGGTGTGCCAGATTTTAACCTGTAGACACAGTCTGCTTCAGGTGTTTGACGTCTTAAGGTTGAATTCCCTCTGGGCTCTAGAAGACTGGTCCAAATGTTCCGGTTCGATTATAGAAATTACAATGGCAATACTACCGTGACTTTGTCATGCTATCATCATCTTCACAGCAGAGTTACTTTAATACCTGTTAACCCTTTGCTTCTCTCTTGCTTCTGACCGAAATTATTCATTTGCTTTATTTTGGTGACATCTAAAGAATTTGAATATTGTTCTCAATGCATATTAAACTAAGAGACCCGTCGAATACAAACAGGAAGTTTAATTGATAATGAAATATTAATGAATAAAGATTTGATGGTTTTGAAGGGATAATTTAACAATTTTGTTGAAAAGCAATTAATTAAATTTATTTTGGGAAATTCATTTGAGGAAATATGGACAAAAATGCTCTAAGTTTCCTCCATTGTAACTAACTAATCTCTTAATTTTTACATCTATCGCATACATTTATCAATTTTTTCTAAAATCAATGACCTAGGTTATGTGACACTTGAATCATAAAATGTTGAATTCATTTTCAAATCATTAACCCTGAGAAAATGGCCTTTTATTTGTTGTATAGGTAGTCAATATTATGAATACATTTAATCCTTAAAAGACCATACCAAATTATCTTCTTGATGTCTGAGTTTGTAAATGTCTTAATACGCGGGAAGGCAAAGGATTAAAGCTCTGGGGCTAATGATATCTTAAAATGGTTATACAGAATTAAATTGTAAACTCATCAGAATTTTTATTTAAAAAGGACCCGCACCCCACTTTTGGATTTAAGGTTCTACCTCCCCTAGTTGGCTCAATGCCCTGACCCAGTAAACAAGACTGATGTCTAACCTCTGTGGGCATATTTGGTTACGCAGAGGTTCGTAGTTGAGTCTCCAGGTGATTTATAACTTTGACAAGAAATTTAAGATAATATTATTTGACAGTCAAGCAATCTTATAAAAGAAGCAAACATAATGACACAGGTGCACCATTGGAGGCTTTTATGTAACTTTTATAATCTTGACGAGAGTCAATATTATTTTGACAGTCAAGGATTAAAATAATATAAACCAAAAAATTATAATGGTTAACAAATGAACTAATGTGGGCCAGAAATAATTCTACTTTTTATCAGCTGTTTATATTTTAGTGTTATTCAGTATTGACTCTTTTATAATTTCTTAAAAGCTATTCAGTTTTGTCATAAGGTACAGTGAGAACTGCACGCGTTGGCTCTACACATTTTTCTACAGTAATTTAGAATTACTTGACTGGCCAGGAGCCAATTACATGGCTGCTGTCTGGTTTCGAAGACTTACATAATCACTAGGATATTACTGTGTGACTATATAACGGCTTTACTATAATAGTTATAATAAAAAGATAATACCGAGCACAATCTCTATCGTCCGTAATCTTTTTGCTAACTGTGTTCAATTTCCACTTTTTTCCTTCGCCATTCTGGGGTCTATGTAAAGCAAGAATCTCAAGGTTTGCTGAATAACAACCTCCGATTCTGGGCAAAATCCCATACCATCTCTCTTACTATAAGTAAATATATAATAATAGTAAGAAAGATGGTATGAGATAGTATGCATATACTTATGATCATGATCCAAGTTTTATTTGGTAACTGTTTTACTAGGGGACAAAGAAAACTTCCAGGATTTGCATAAAGAAACTCATGTAAAACCACACCCTCAAAGTCAAACTCCCGTTAATGGACTCAAAGTCCCATAAATGCAACCAAAACTCCAATACGTTTACCGAAACTACAGTAACTACGATAAGGGCTAAAGGCCCGGGGTTAAAGGTGATCTTAAGTTATAATAAGCAAACTCACACATCTATTTTCCCATTTTTTAAAGAAACGGGCCACAGTTGATAAACGAATTTCAATATCCTTGTCTCTATGCAGGAATGGGCCGATCCCCAGCTGAAATGGAACCCCAAAGAATTTGACGGAATCAAGCATATTCGCATTCCCAGCAAGAAAGTGTGGACTCCTGATATCGTTCTCTTCAACATGTAAGTTTTCGATGATACTACTAAAACCCTTGATTTGTATATTGACGGTTTCTTTACGCTGTTTGGTTATAGATTATTAAAAAAATGTGTTCCCCATGTCTCTATCAAAAAAGAAAAATAGGTGTATGTTTCGGAGATTTATTCATATTTTTCCAAGTTTGCATACATTTACGATAAATGCCTATCAATTATGGTTAAATCAAATTGCTATAAATGAAAATAAATCCTGACCATATTATCTCTACCCTCAATAACCACACAATGTTATAATGAATCATTATGTGGAACAATAGGTTGAACCAGACACCAACCAACTAAATTCAGTAAATTATATATATAAAGTCTTTGACTGTACCACAAGTAACTATCATGCACCAACCCACTCATCCATCCACCCTTCAAATAATCCATCCATCCATCAATCCTTCCATACATCCGCCCACCCATCAGTTCATCCACCCATTCCTCCATTAGTCCACCAATCCCCCATTCATCAGTCTACCAATCAATCATCCAGCCATCCTTCCATTCATCCATTCATCCACTCATTCATCCATCGACCCATTCATCCAGCCAACCATCCACCAATCCACCCACCTATCCATCAATCCACCCATTCATCCACCCATTCATCCCTCCATCCATCAATCCACCCATCGATCTGCCAATGCACCCACCCTTCCACCAATCTACCCATTCATTCATCCATCCATCAATCTACCCACCCACCCACCCACCCACCCACCCATCCATCCATCCATCCATCCATCCATCCATCCATCCATCCATCCATCCATCCATCCATCCATCCATCCATCCATCCATCCATCCATCCATCCATCCACCCATCCACCAGTCCATGTACTAGTCCATCGACCCATTCATCCAGCAATCCACCCACCCATCCATCGATCAACCTGTCCATTGATCCATCCGTCCTTCGATCCACCCATCCATTCACTTATAAATCCACCCATCAACCTGCAAGACCAATTTTACGCTTATGGAATGATATGATTATACTTTATAAACTAGTGGAATGGTTTCACGGAGTGGCCCATATACATAGTCCATTATATGTTATCCATATATTCATTCGACACTGCATTTATGTATGCCCTTTGCACTCCCAGACATCCATGAGATTAATCAAAAATGTTTCTTTAACAAAAGATAACATCAACGATTGAATACCTAAAATGGAAACCAAATGTTTCTTCTTAGCAATATTTCTATTTTTTGATTCCATTAATATAACAGTTACCACGGTGACAATATGCAACACTTTCAAGGAAAAACATCAATTTCACATATCAAAACTACACAAAATTCGCACAAAATTCAATTTTGAGTCAAATTTTAACTTATAAATGTCCCTCATTTTCTTTGTAACTATTGATGATAGAGCTCTCAAAGGGTACATGTAAATAGCCCAAAATGCGCAGAATTGGTCACTTATATTTATGCATGTTTATCTTTGCAGGGCTTTTGATGAACAGTTTCGAATGGACGCCGACTGGCTGTACGTGGTGGTGGACTATAATGGCACCGTCATCTACGTACCCCATCTCCGCATGGAGAGCACCTGCCTGCTCGACATGGCCAGTTTCCCCTATGACCAGCACAACTGCTCACTGAAACTGGGCTCCTGGACAAACCATAAACAACTGGTTAGATTACCCTACTACTTCTAAAATGATGTCCTTTCGCATGTAGCACTTGCGCTACAGTCAACACGATGAATTTACTTAAGGCCATACCAAAAACCAGCGAAATAGCCTGTTACCAGCATGTCCATCTGGCTGCTGTTTTGTTAAACTGCTTATTAAAAAACCTGTGGGAATCAGCAAATTGGGTCATGACCCCTTTCAATTTTAGTTTCACTCTCAACCTCTATGTGGCTTCCTGGTGTAGTAAATAGGAGCCCCACCTCCATACCCAAAGGTTGTGGGTTCAAATCCAGAAAGAGTTCGTCATTGCCAGTGTTTTACAGCCTGGTGAAGCCACTTGTTGAATTAGATATGACCAACGGTCTGATCATCCAGAGTTTATTTTAGGGCTGATTGCTATATTGCAATATCATATTAACAACCAGACCTATAATATATGTTATTATATTATGATATTATCTATGATATTATAGATAATATACATGTGATAGTATAATTATATAGATATAGATACATATACGTTTTAATACATTACATAAATTATTCCTATTTGTCCTGCTTCCTTTTACAAGGCCTTGATCCAAATCTTCTGACCCCTCTCTCTCCATACCTTACAGCTGAACCTGTCCTTCAAGTACAACCACGCGGCGGCCGACCTCTCTGTATACAGCCCTCACTCCGAATGGGACATAGTGGGAGACCACGCCCAACTCAACAACGCCAAGTACGACTGCTGCCCCGAGACTTACCAGGACATCACCTTCTCCTTCGTGTTAAAACGCCGTAACGCCTACTACACCCACGTCTTCGTGGCCCCCTCTGTCATCCTGCTCTTCATCACCCCCACCATCTTCTGGCTGCCCCCCGATTCACACGAGAAAATGACTTTAGGTGAGGGAGGGATATGGATTTATAGTTTTTAATTTCTGATTGTTTCACGACAATGCAGATTTCTAAAGATAAAAATCACACACTTCAAAAAAGATACGATTGTCCATCATGTACAAGACAATTCAGAATGTAAATATTTTGAATATGTTAAAAAAACAACACTTTTGAAATATGATTATGTTGATTTTCCATTAAATGCAAGACAAAGCAGGTGACGGATTACTGTTGTTTTGTCCATCTAGAGAGTTCACCTGCTGAAGCACCAAACAAAATTCATTTTCTGTTTGGACAATATTATAGTGTTTGTTAAGCCATAATTATTATGTGTCAGTCACTTAGTGGAATTTGTGGAATTCAATATAGATAGGAGGCATCATGGACTGCCAATTAAGGGACTGAAATATTAGGACATCGTAAATATGTGATTAACTTGGCAGCCTTTATATGCAGATTGGTCACGTCAATATACAATTTGATGTATATCACTAACGTACCCGCATATCTAATAATGAGCGATGTAACGTTATGAAAAGGATGTCCCAAGGTGTAGCAACCTCTGCGCTATCTCTGGACCCTTGGGGCAGTGATCTCGATGCGATGGATGCCAACCGATGTTCTAAGAAGTCATGTATTTTCCATATAGGCCTAAATAAATTCCCTAGGTGCCATAGCAACTAAATACTAGTTGATATTAAATTGCATATTTTACCAAAATAATCGATACATATCAATCCCATTTCTAAAAACAGTCCAAAGCAAGTCGGAAATCTCATCGTAGATCACCAGTATTGCAAGAACGTTCTCTTACATCAGTGGATTAGGAGGAGCCAAATGAATCTTAGGTCTGCTGTTTAGAACATGTTCCTTTTCTATAATGAATAAAAATACATCATTTTTTTCTTTCTTTCAGGGGGTGGCGTGATGCTGGGCCACATCCTTCTTCTGGTCATGCTGGAGAACTACATTCCCTCTGCCCACCCAACAGTGCCTATCGTCGGTTAGTAAACTTACACTAGAGAATACATTATCTTTGGTAAGACAGTAGAAAGTGAATCTAGAGACTTCTTAAAGTCTTATATATCCCAAAAGCCGCTACCCAAGGCTTTGGGCAATTTATTAGATAAACCAATTAGTCTGGGGTCCGAGCCATGAAAATTCTGATTCAGTGTGCCATGAAAGGTTTATACCCGAAACTATTTTGGGGTGCTAGAGGGGTCCTTTGGGCATAAGAATATGCCTGTTGTCACTCCGTAGAGGTGTGCATGAGAGTGACAGCAGCCATTTTGTTTGGCAACCCCCTTCAAAATGTAACACAATATAATACAGTCTCTTTCTTTAATAGCAGACTCAATAAGTTAGCTATCCATTTCATATTAGACAAATCAATAGTGCATTAGTAGGGGAAGATGAAACATGAATGACTTTGACTTTATCCAAGGTCAAGGTCATCAAAATTAAGGTCAAACTTTGAAAAACGTCAAAAAATGAGTGTTTTTCTCCTTCCAAACTATCTTAGCCTATGAAATATGTATAAATAACATCTAAAACCACTCTGGAGTGCTAGAGGGGACCCTTGGGCATAGGAATATGCCTGTTGTCACTGTGTGAAGGTGTGCGTCAATCTGACAGCAGCCATTTTGTTTGGTTACCTCCTTGAAAAATGACCCAGCAAGTTATGGTCTCTTTCTCTAATAACCTATCAAATTATTAAGCAATTTATTTCATATTAGACAAATCAATAGTGCATTAGTAAGGGAAGATGAAACATGAATGACTTTGACTTTATCCAAGGTCAAGGTCATCAAAATTAAGGTCAAACTTTGAAAAACGTCAAAAAATGAGTGTTTTACTCCTTCAATTCTATCCTAGCCTATGAAATATGTTTAAATAACATATAAAAACACTCTGGAGTGTTAGAGGGGACCCTTGGGCATAGGACTATTACTGTTGTCACTGTGTAAAGGTATGTCCCAAAGTGACAGCAGCCATTTTGTTTGGTTACCTAATTGAAAAATGACCCAGCAAGTGATGGTCTCTTTCTCTAAAGATCTACCTAATTCTTAAGCCATCTATTTTATATTAGACAGATCAATAGTGCATTAATTGGGGTAGATAAAACATGATTGAGATTGACCTTATCCAAGGTCACAGTCACCAATATTAAGGTCAAACTTTGAAAAACATCAAAGAATGAGTGTTTATTTTTTTTTTACAAACTATCCTAGTTTATGAAATATGTATAAAAATATATAAAACAATTCTGGGGTGCCAAAGAGGTCCTTTGGACATAGGACTATATCTGTTGTCACTGTGTAAAGGTCTGTGCTAATGTGACAGCAGCCATTTTGTTTTGGTTACATCCTGGAAAAATGACCCAGCAAAGGATGGTCTCTTTTTCTAATAACCTACCCAATTCTTAACCTATCCATTTTACATTAGACAATCAATATTACATTAGTAGGAGAAGGTAAAGCATGAGTTACATTGCCGTTATCCAAGGTCAAAGACACCAATAATAAGGGGGCGTAAAGCAACCAATAATCAACCAACCAACAAACCAATAATAAGGTCAAACTTTCAGAAACATTAAAAATGAGTGTTTTTTTCCCTTCCAAAGTATTGTGGTCTATGAAACATGTGTGAATAAAACTTGAAACTATTCTTGGGTCCTAGAGGGGTCTCATGGGCATTGGTAAATGCCTGTTGTCCCTTTGTGATGGTGTGTGTAAGAGTGACAGCATTGATTTTGTTTGACCACCCCCTTTGAAATGTGACACAATATGATACATTCTGTTTCTGTAATAGCCTACTCAATATCTTAGCCATTCATTTCTTACAAGTTAAATGATTAGTGCATTAGTGAAGAAAGATGAAACATAAATGATTTTGACTCTATCCAAAGCCAAAATCATCAAATTAAGGTTAGACTTTGCAAAATGTTAAAATATGATGTTTTGCTTTTTTACAAACTCTCCTAGTCTATGGAATACACACAAATAATACCTAAGACTACCATGGGGTGCTAGAGGAGTCCTTTTGGCATTACCTGTGAAGATTTGTGTAAGTGTGACAGCAGCCAATTTGTAAAAGAACTGTTATGTAATAGCCCATATCCAATATTCTGGCCTTTGTGGGATAGGGCCTTACAAACTGGTGGTTTGAGATTCAAGGTCAGTTTATGACTTGGTGTCTTAGCATGCCTCTGTAATCACCTCCAATCCTTTTAAATGTCACTTCCTTCTGTTGGAATTAACTCCTCTGATATCTTACTTGTTAAACTTTTATCAACTTAGAGCTTTCTCCCATGATAGAAAGGTAATCCTCAGAATACTGAAATGGCTCTTTTGGAATAGGTTTTACTTCATTGATACCAAACATAATTAAGTATTTCTGCACTGGTAAGAAAAACTGTAATTTCATCTAACCTATTCATGGACAATTGATTTCTAAAAAAAATAAAATATCCAGATGACCGTGTTTTATGAATGAAGAACCTTATCAATCTTTTGCCGTATTTGTTCAATATCTCTAGACATTTCATATATTGTTTCCGGTCACACCTAAAAATAAAGTTACTTACAGAAAGTGGCAAAAAGGTCCATAATTCTGCTATCAGAATAAATGAATTTGGAGAAAATATATTTTTGCAAAGCCACACATAACCTCTAATAGCTAACATTCTGATATAACAAAATTGAAACTGGGTGAAAGTTTGGATGTGACATGTAAAAATTAGAATAATGTAGCCTCACATTAAATCCCTCCTTATTGGCATCTGTTTTATATATAACTGTGTTTGGGATTCAAAATAAAGTGTATGCACCATCCAAGCACCTATTTCACCAACCAAGCAAGAAATTGCAGACCTCAGAATTAGGTACACCATGAATTTTGAAACTGGTAACTAATGAATGTAACTCGAAAACTTATTTCTTTATTGATTCTTAACTTGTATGTCTAAACATAAAAGGGAACTATTTCTGGTAACATAAACAAGAGGGATGAAGGAAGACAGAGGAAGGTTGTTGCCTTCTAGCTGCTGTGTTTGCCTATGCTAAATCTATGAAGATTTCTAACTAGTTCTTGTTTCTAGCTGTTTAGTCAGTAGAATGTCTGCTGTCATACTTGCACATCTTTACAGAATTAAAACAGTATTTACCTATTCCCCAATGACTGCTTAAGCAACATATAATGGATTTCATTATTATTTTTACATATTTCATAGTATATAGAAGTCTTTTTACAATGCAGCACTCACGTGTCATTGTGACATTAATTCCAATGACTTAAACAACTCTTGTTGAATTTTTTTATAACCAATACACTTTTGATATATCTAATATGAATAAGATGTCTTGATAATTTGCATGAACCAATGAGAGATTATTCCTAATGGGGCTTTATGTATGAAGGAGAAGTGAAAAAGATTACTTCTGTCACACTTACACAAACATTCACAGAGTAAAAACAGGCATTTACCAATGCTCAAGGGTTTCCTATAGCACCCATAATAGTTGTAGATATTATTTCTACATATCTTATAGATTAGATAGTTTAGAAGAAGAAATACCCTGATTTTGATGGGTTTTTTTTCAGAATTTGACCTTACCTTTGATGACCTTGACCTTGGATGATGTTAATCATGTTGTATCCATGCCCACTATTAAACTCATGAATTCTCTAATATGAAATTATTGATTTAAAAATTGAGTAAGCTTTTGTTTCTTGGTCAGATTTTCAAAATGAAAGCCCAACAAAATAGCTGCTGTCATGTAACAGACATTATTTTACCAATGCCCAAGGGACCCCTCCAGTACCCAAGGTGATTTCAGGTATTATTCATACATATTTCATAGACTAGGATAGTATGGAAGGAGTGAAACACTCATTTTTGAGGTTTTTGAAGTTAGACCTTAATTGTGATGACCTTGATCTTAGATAAAGTCAAAGTCATTCATGTTTCATCTTCCCCTACTAATGCACTATTGATTTGTCTAATATGCAATAGATTGCTTAATAATTTGAAAGGTTATTAGAGAAAGAGACCTTAACTTGCTGGGTCATTTTTCAAGGAGGTAACTAAACATAATGGCTGCTGTCATGTTGGCATACACCTTCACACAGTTACAACAAGCATATTCCTATGCCCAAGGGTCTCCTCTAGCACTCCAGAGTGGTTTTATATGTTATTTATATATATTTCATAGGCTAAGATAGTTTGGAAGGAGTAAAACACTCATATTTTGACGTTTTTCAAAGTTTGACCTTAATTTTGATGACCTTGACCTTGGATAAAGTCAAAGTCATTCATGTTTCATCTTCCCCTACTAATGCACTATTGATTTGTCTAATTTGAAATAGATTGCTTGATAATTTGAAAGGTTATTAGAGAAAGAGACCATAACTTGCTGGGTCATTTTTCAAGGAGGTAACCAAACAAAATGGCTGCTGTCAGATTGACGCACACCTTCACACAGTGACAACAGGCATATTCCTATGCCCAAGAGTCCCCTCTAGCACTCCAGAGTGGTTTTAGATGTTATTTATACATATTTCATAGGCTAAGATAGTTTGGAAGGAGAAAAACACTCATTTTTTGACGTTTTTCAAAGTTTGACCTTAATTTTGATGACCTTGACCTTGGATAAAGTTAAAGTCATTCATGTTTCATCTTCCCCTACTAATGCACTATTGATTTGTCTAATATGAAATGGATAGCTAACTTATTGAGTCTGCTATTAAAGAAAGAGACTGTATTATATTGTGTTACATTTTGAAGGGGGTTGCCAAACAAAATGGCTGCTGTCACTCTCATGCACACCTCTACGGAGTGACAACAGGCATATTCTTATGCCCAAAGGACCCCTCTAGCACCCCAAAATAGTTTCGGGTATAAACCTTTCATGGCATACCAAATCCTTAAATAAGCTACTTTTTGGTGTTCGGACCCCAGACTAAATTGAGTACAACCCAGAACATAGGAGGTTTTCAAATACTTCGAATTTCACTTATATTGCGAATGCTTCACGTTGATAATAACATATATTAATCCGATGTACACCATATAGGCCTATAACCTTTGTCAGTGGAACCAAGCTTTACCAAATTAGATTTCAACACCTTTATGTATACACACAAAGATGTTGAAATCTAAATTATCTTTGTATATATACACACAAAGATATCGATGTTTAAATCTAGATTATGTAAAAAGCTGAAGATTTAAATATATTTCTTATGTAAATAAGGTGCTATAATTAATTTTCTGTTTTACCCCCTTTTTTCTGCCTTTCAGGCCAGTACTACATCTTCGGATTGTGTATGGTTGGATTTGCTCTAGTCCTCGCGGTGATGGTCAAAAACATCTGGAGTCAAAGTAACCGCCGCAAGGCTGTGCCTGGCTTCCTCCGAACGGTAAGAAATACCATACAGATTAGATAACTGTAATTATATGGTTCTGGGTGACATGGTCAACCTTTTCAAGCATAATAGGTTGCATTTTATCATTGTTGAATATTATTTATATATACTATCAATTGGGAATTACTATGGCCTAGTGGAATTAGGAATCATAACAATTGACTATTCCAAAGATTCAGACCGGTTGTGTTGAAGCAGTAGTATCGGCGGAGATTTTGTTCGCTTAACGATGTTTTCACTTAACGATTTCGATTTTTAATGCATTTTCTTTAGTTCAGTGGCTCATATAGCTGTAAAAGCTAACGAAATAATTAATTTAAAATATATAAAACCAGTGATAAGCAGAAAGCATAAGGTGGCTGTAGTTTAGAAAATACATGCAGATTCGTATGGCATCTTGGATCTCACCTAGACACTAGATTTTGATCCAGTGAAATATAGTATTCCCTAAAGGAATTACAGGCCCTAAATGTCACAGGCACATATTTCTTACTAACAGAGGAACCAGATAGAATGGCAATTAGCTAAAGGTAGGAGAAGGGGTCCGTCATCAATAATTACCTATTAATGTTCAAGCCGCAACCCCCCCCCCCCCCTCCCAAAATGTAGATTTTGAATCAGGGTTTGCCTAGAGCGATCCACCAGACCTATACGATCACATATTGGGTCAAAGGCAGTGCCAAGAGGAATCATGCTCTCCCCAACATATAAAAGCGTATTTAAGCATAATTTTCTGCTGTAGCTTAGATCGGATCTTGTCAAAAGGCATATGATAATGGCGAATTAAGAGGAAGAATGCGCCCTCCCCCATCTTTTCCCTGGCACATTCCTGAAACATTTCCTTTCCCTCCATACATATACACACCTCCCATGATCATAATAAGAGACCCCCACCATTTGGTCACTCATTCAATCCGAATGCTTGGTTTGGTTTGGCCCCACTAGGTGGTGCTCAATCTCCTCGGGCGTCTGCTCTGCGTCGGTGCTGACACCTACCGGTACGAATTGGCCGACCCGAGCGCTACCTTCCGTCAGTTCGACGACCTAGACTCGGGTACCGTGGACGCCGATACGTCAAAGATAGCCGCTTCGGGCAACGTCCACCCCCACTCGGCCGACTGGCGACGTCTGGCGGCCATTCTCGATCGCCTCTTCTTCCTCATCTTCTTCCTTGTGACTTGCATCGTCACCATCGCCATGCTGCACTATTAGGCTAGCACCGTAAGCATTAGCTTTAAGAAGGGGGGTGGCAAAGTAGCCTTTCATTTATGTCCCAGGGCCAGTGTCACATGTAATTTATGTCGCTTTGCATGTCGTATGTAGAATATGTTATGTCCCTGACCCATGTCGAACTTTTTTTTTTTTAATTGATCCACTTCCTGTTGATATACAAGATCTTCCAGTGGGTATGAACTTAGGAAATAGGCTTATTTCTGTCGTTGAATTTTCATTCATGTCACTAAGGCTCATGTCGCATGTCGAATTAAAGAGCCTAATGCCCATTTAAGAGGAATGCATTGTAGGCTTACTACATCTAGGCATTTTCAATAGTGTGGCGCCCTGCAATTGCAAGTAGATTGAGTTGGACCAAGCGATAGGGATGTGGGTTCCTATGGGCCCAGGCTTTAATGGTTGGGAACAAGACGTCCATGGAAGGGTTCACTGGTCAGGTTCATAAGCTAGTTGTAGGGGCCCATATAAACCTCCCTTGAACAGCTGTTGCAATTGCTTTAAGGAGTATGTGTCGTAATATCCGTGGCATGCTTAAGGATAGACAACTGTTGATTAGGGGAGTCTCGTCAATGTCGCTCCTATATATGTACTGTGATGTGAGTTTCTTAATTCAATAAATATAAATATAAATTATCAAATAGATAATTAAAAACCCTGTCTGGTGATATAAGTAATATAAATCTATGAGTAATGATGGCGATGATACAGGGCCATGACTATGAAAATACCATTTTTTACAGCAATTTTTTGAACAAGGATATCTCAGCCGATATTCCATCTATATATTTGAAATTTTGAACCTTTACAGATAATAGCCGTTTTGAGGGAACCGTGTCTCAAAATGTTGATTAAGGCCCTAGTTTTAATTTTATGAAATCTAGAAAATTATCTTGCAAAAAATGATAAAAAGTTACCCGTTTTTTTAGATAAAATAAAAACCAGGTCCTAAATAACAAATCTGAGACACGGTTCCTTAATAATGAACGTTATGGAAGTCTGGATAAAATTTGAAGTTTGTATCTTTATTATTTAGCGAGATATCTATGTTCAAAAAATAAAAGTGAAAAAATTGGTTTTTAATTCACGTTTTCTATTATTGTCATATGACCACAATAAAATCACAATAATTACGTAGGGAAAAATACTACCTTTCATTTGATATATAATATACTAATGTACGTAGTGTAGTTACAGAGAAAAGCAAGGTTGTCTGAAATGCACCCTATCAACAGTTGTCTATCCTTAAGACGTTTTTACTGTCAATTCCTAAAGCACCCAGTACTGTTTCGGATAGACTCATCGAGATCCATTACAGATATAGGCCTAAAGGAGTATTGTACATTGTTACTCTAACTCTGCCGCATCGCCACACTCATTTCTATTCTTGATCTCTCTGGTTGATCGCTATGATAAGGTGCCTCAACTTTTGCATCTCTACCTTCCTTAAGCTTGGTTTGTCTCACCCCCCCCTCGAACCTCATGCTTCCACTCACCTCACCTTACCTATGGATTATGGGACAAAGATATTCAATTAAATGCATGCAAAAACATTCAGAAGTTACAAAATTAGTGTATGTCTACCACTGACGTAAATGAGACTTCAGCTTATTGTTCACAAGGCCTGAAGAGCAATTGAATTTAAGAAATTGCCATGTCACCTTGTCCGCCTCGATTTAATTCATCATTGTCTCGATGAATTTAAGTCCTAAATCTATGCATATATCTTGGGCCACATATCAGTACATGTAACTAGGATCTGTCCCATATATTATATTCAGTTTAGGACAATTGCCTTTACGATAGACATGCACAATCAGATGTTAAAACCAAATGATATAGGTGCAGAGTGGCAATATGGACCAAAGGCCGTTAGTACTCTTGCCCCATAAAGTACCACACTGATATAAGAGCCTTATCATAATTACCAAGCAAAGATAACAATGATAATTACAACTGTATCAACCATAAAAACACCGACCTGCAATAGGTATCATATTACCAGGGAGATAAAATCTATCTTGGTATACAAAATATTTCTATCTTCTAAACTACTGGAAACTTGCTTTCACGGGAAGATTTTGATCTCATACACTAAAACACTTTGCCCTGGTTGAATTACTTTGCTATAAACCGTGTCAAGAAGTGTAAGGGATGTGTTCACACTCTTGCAGTGTCAATGGTATGGCCCATTACATAAGTGTCTCACAGGGGGTCCCCCACCCACCCACCCCCGCCCAGCTGGGGACATCTATAATTAGCACTATGTTTGGTTGTCTCATTTTAGTTATTTCCCAGCCCTTTCTATGTCTGACCAGAGGTGTTGGTAAAGGCCTAGACTGCAGAGCAACCCACGGGGAGACCTGCAGGGCTATCCCCCTGACCTCTTCCCGGCCCCCTACCCATCCTAATCCCGTCAGTCCCACAGAGTAACGCACGGGGGCTGATGACTTGTGGAAGAAAAGAAGCTTTTGATAGGGTTTTCATGCCGATTTGAGCACTTTGAAAAAAATCCAAATTTAAAACATTTATGACTCCCAGTAGGAGTCAACTATGGGTCAAATGTGACTCTTAGGTTGTAGCCCCGAGTGAGAAGGACAATTCTATACATGCCAGAAAATTCTGTGATGATTACAAAATTATCTAGAAATTTAGAAAGATTTTTCACCTTATTTTTATACTGAAAGACTCAACCAATGGATTTTGCTAAAATCTTTCATAAATGATAATTAGGCCCATCTTATGCCAAAAATGTCCCCTAATTGATGGAAATCCTTTTACATATTTCCCAGCCTTTACTCCATGTCCCTGACCATCCCTCTATGAATAGCCACCTCTAGCCTCCTGATATTCTCAGGTTGCAAAGAGCTGATGACTTGTGGAAGAAAAGAAGCTTTTGATAGGGTTTTCATGCCGATTTGAGCACTTTGAAAAAAATCCAAATTTAAAACATTTATGACTCCCAGTAGGAGTCAACTATGGGTCAAATGTGACTCTTAGGTTGTAGCCCCGAGTGAGAAGGACAATTCTATACATGCCAGAAAATTCTGTGATGATTACAAAATTATCTAGAAATTTAGAAAGATTTTTCACCTTATTTTTATACTGAAAGACTCAACCAATGGATTTTGCTAAAATCTTTCATAAATGATAATTAGGCCCATCTTATGCCAAAAATGTCCCCTAATTGATGGAAATCCTTTTACATATTTCCCAGCCTTTACTCCATGTCCCTGACCATCCCTCTATGAATAGCCACCTCTAGCCTCCTGATATTCTCAGGTTGCAAAGAGCTGATGACTTGTGGAAGAAAAGAAGCTTTTGATAGGGTTTTCATGCCGATTTGAGCACTTTGAAAAAAATCCAAATTTAAAACATTTATGACTCCCAGTAGGAGTCAACTATGGGTCAAATGTGACTCTTAGGTTGTAGCCCCGAGTGAGAAGGACAATTCTATACATGCCAGAAAATTCTGTGATGATTACAAAATTATCTAGAAATTTAGAAAGATTTTTCACCTTATTTTTATACTGAAAGACTCAACCAATGGATTTTGCTAAAATCTTTCATAAATGATAATTAGGCCCATCTTATGCCAAAAATGTCCCCTAATTGATGGAAATCCTTTTACATATTTCCCAGCCTTTACTCCATGTCCCTGACCATCCCTCTATGAATAGCCACCTCTAGCCTCCTGATATTCTCAGGTTGCAAAGAGCTGATGACTTGTGGAAGAAAAGAAGCTTTTGATAGGGTTTTCATGCCGATTTGAGCACTTTGAAAAATTTCCAAATTTGAAACATTTATGACTCCCAGTAGGAGTCAACTATGGGTCAAATGTGACTCTTAGGTTGTAGCCCCGAGTGAGAAGGACAATTCTATACATGCCAGAAAATTCTGTGATGATTACAAAATTATCTAGAAATTTAGAAAGATTTTTCACCTTATTTTTATACTGAAAGACTCAAACAATGGATTTTGCTAAAATCTTTCATAAATGATAATTAGGCCCATCTTATGCCAAAAATGTCCCCTAATTGATGGAAATCCTTTTACATATTTCCCAGCCTTTACTCCATGTCCCTGACCATCCCTCTATGAATAGCCACCTCTAGCCTCCTGATATTCTCAGGTTGCAAAGAGCTGATGACTTGTGGAAGAAAAGAAGCTTTTGATAGGGTTTTCATGCCGATTTGAGCACTTTGAAAAATTTCCAAATTTGAAACATTTTTGACTCCCAGTATGAGTCAACTATTAGTCAAAACTGACTCTGAGCTTGTAGCCCCGACTAAGAATGACCATTATAAACTAGTCAGGAAACTGTGAGACTAATAAAACATTTTCTAGAAATTTAGACAGATTTTTACCTCAATTCTTACAGTGAAAACCCCAATCAATGGATTTTGCTAAAAACTTGCATAAATGATATCTAGGCCTATCTCATGCCAACAATATTGTCGGATATATGGGCAGCAAATTTTCTCAGGGACAACTCATGGGTTAAGGATGGGTGCAGGTGGCCAGCCTAATACATCATAGTGGGATTGGATGTGTCCTTCTGGTAGGCCTGAGCCTCAAATCAAGATAGAAACAATACAGGAGGGGGGACGGTTGGTAACCAACCACCACTATAATGTAATGGGCCAGGTACCTGCACCTATCCTTGGTCCCTGAGGTGGGCCCCTGATAATTCAATGCCTGTAAATTCAACAACATTTTTGGCATAAGATAGGCCTAATTATTATTCCTGGAAGGTTTTAGCAAAATCTACTGGTTGAGTTTTTCTGTGTGAAAAAAACAGTAAAAATCGTTGTGATTTTCCAGATAATGTTGTAATCGTCACAGAATTTCCTGACATGTATAGAATGGACCCTCTCACTTGGGGCTACAACCTTAGAGTCACATTTGACCCATAGTTGACTCCTACTGGGAGTCATGAATATTTCAAATTTGAATTTTTTTTAAATTGCTCAAATCGGCCTAAAAACCCTACCAAATGATTCTTTTCCTCCACAAGTCATCTGCTCCTTTCATCCTAAGATTATCAAGGAGCTAGGGCCGGGAAATGAGTAAAGTGACTTCAGCCTGGCCTCTGAGGGCTTGGTCCCTGAGGTGTCCCCTGATAATTTGATGCCCATGAATTCAACAACATTTTTGGTATTAGAAAGGCCTAATTATCATTCCTGGAAGGTTTTAGCAAAATCTACTGGTTGAGTTTTTCTGTGTGAAAAAAACAGTAAAAATCGTTGTGATTTTCCAGATAATGTTGTAATTGTCACAGAATTTCCTGACATGTATAGAATGGACCCTCTCACTTGGGGCTACAACCTTAGAGTCACATTTGACCCATAGTTGACTCCTACTGGGAGTCATGAATATTTCAAATTTGAAATTTTTTTAAATTGCTCAAATCGGCCTAAAAACCCTACCAAATGATTCTTTTCCTCCACAAGTCATCTGCTCCTTTCATCCTAAGATTATCAAGGAGCTAGGGCCGGGAAATGAGTAAAGTGACTTCAGCCTGGCCTCTGAGGGCTTGGTCCCTGAGGTGTCCCCTGATAATTTGATGCCCATGAATTCAACAACATTTTTGGTATTAGAAAGGCCTAATTATCATTCCTGGAAGGTTTTAGCAAAATCTACTGGTTGAGTTTTCCTGTGTGAAAAAAACAGTAAAAATCGTTGTGATTTTCTAGATAATGTTGTAATCGTCACAGAATTTCCTGACATGTATAGAATGGACCCTCTCACTTGGGGCTACGACCTCAAAGTCAGTTTTTACCCATAGTTCACTTTTTATGGGAGCAATAAATATTTAGAATTTGGAAATTTTTCAAAGTGCTCAAATCGGCCTTAAAACCCTTCTAAATGATTCTTTTCTTCCACACTATTTATAGCATGTCCCGGCCCCCACACCCTTCCCCTGGCACCAGAGCAACGCACGGGGAGACCAGGGCCATTCCCCTGAGCCCTCCCCGGCCCCCTACCCCTCCTAATGCCGTCAGCACCACAGAGCAACGCACGGGGAGACCAGGGCCGTCCCCCTGTCCTCTTCCCGGCCCCCTACTCCCCCTAACCCCGTCAGCACCACAGAGAAATGCACGGGGAGACCAGGGCCATTCCCCTGAGCCCTCCCCGGCCCCCTACCCCTCCTAACCCCGTCAGCACCACAGAGCAACGCACGGGGAGACCAGGGCCATTCCCCTGAGCCCTCCCCGGCCCCCTACCCCTCCTAATGCCGTCAGCACCACAGAGCAACGCACGGGGAGACCAGGGCCGTCCCCCTGTCCTCTTCCCGGCCCCCTACTCCCCCTAACCCCGTCAGCACCACAGAGAAATACACGGGGAGACCAGGGCCATTCCCCTGAGCCCTCCCCGGCCCCCTACCCCTCCTAACCCCGTCAGCACCACAGAGCAACGCACGGGGAGACCAGGGCCATTCCCCTGAGCCCTCCCCGGCCCCCTTCCCCTCCTAATGCCGTCAGCACCACAGAGCAACGCACGGGGAGACCAGGGCCATTCCCCTGAGCCCTCCCCGGCTCCTACTCCTCCTAATCCCGTCAGCAGCAGGGAACCACGGACGGGGAGACCAGGGCCATTCCCCTGAACCCTCCCCCGTCTCTAAAGAGGGATATAAAACTTCCTAAATGATTCTTTTCATCCACAAGTTATCATGTATACATACATACATGTATACATACATGTATACATACATACATACATACATACAACATACATACATACATACACACATACATACATATACACACACATATAATACTATATTATCTAGGTCATTGGGTCAACTTAAGGAGGTGAAAGTTTAGTGGCAGCTCCAGGGTTACAGACAAGGTGGGGGGGGACCCCCTGTGAGACACTTATGTAATGGCCCATACCATTTACACTGCAAGAGCTCTTACACATCCCTTACACTTCTTGACACGGTTTATAGCAAAGTAATTCAACCAGGGCAAAGTGTTTTAGTGTATTAGATCAAAAATTTCCCGTGTTTCTCAGTCACTGGTATTTTGGTCCACTTAACTTTATACTTGATACCTTACAAAGTAATTGAAATGCATCATCATATGCATGATATATTCAAGTACCAGTAATGCTTTGACTTAGGAACAAACTGTAAACTTTCTTTGAAATTCCCTGTTAGTCTATTTCAAATTAGACGTTAGAAGGTTTGATTAATCTCTCAAATGATATATATGTGTATGTTAGATTCTTGGGTGAGGCTTACATTTCTCTAAATTCCCAACTTGAAACATTGAAACGCATACACATTTATGCTAACAATTCATTAGCTAGCTCTTAATACTTCGTATACATGGGGCCAAGTGCACGTGTGTAGGAAACCTTGTCAGTGATAAGCAGCAGTATACGTAATTGAAATAATGTTTATCAGTTGTATGATATCTTATATAAGGGCTACAATGTTCCAGTATAAATTAAAATGGGTTCCGTATGATTTGATGCTTATACACTATTGTGAGGACATTTTCGGCGATATCCTCATGATATCCTCAAGATTGTGTATCAATCACAAGACAATTTGGTTAAAAGAATGATTGTGGACAATGGCATTGCAATTCCAAAACAATGTGATACCAATTTCATGACACATTGCCCCTTCTGTATGTGAAACACAGCCATACGTAATAGCTTTTTTACACATAAGAAACAATGCTAAAGCGTATACTCGGCCATCCTATGATGTCCGACTCTTCATTTCCCTAAAATAGTTAATTTTGATTGGGTAGCAAATCTGTAAATCTGTCAATTGACCAATATAATTAAAGGATGATATTGTTTCAGTATGACGTGAAGATATAGGGAAAAAATATTCCAATTCCTGTGACCTTACTCATTGAGGATGGGGTGGTTTGAATGATATACTTCATCCAATCCAAGGAACTATACAATATGGGATGAGCTTATGATTATAATGCAAACTAAACTATTTTCAGGTTATCCTTGGCCTGCTGGGGCGCCTGCTGTGCGTCCGTCGCGACACCTACACGCCGGTGACCGAACAACAAGACACGGACAGTTTCGAGGACCGGACGGCAGCAGCGGCCAAGGTGGCCTCCATCCAGTCCACCACTGAGTGGAGACAGCTGGCAGCAATTCTTGACCGACTCTTCTTCATCCTGTTTCTGGTTATTTCCTTCATCATGACAATAGTCATGCTGCACGGATGGTAAAAAAAACCTAAAGGGTTGGCCGGACGTTAAACCCAACAAACAAACACACTGCACGGATACTAAGATAAATATGTAGGCCTACATTTATTATACCCCCCCCCCGTGTTTTATTTGCTAAATTTGGATTTTTTAATATAAAATTCTAGACCGTGGGTGGGGCGCCTGAAATGTGTATACATGGGGCGCCGCACCTCCCTCTCCCTTTTTTTTCGGAATCTCTGGATCCGTCCCTCGTATATATAAATGTATATGTGCATGTATGTATGTATACATGCATGTATGTATCTGTGTATACACACGTTGTAAAGCCCCATATACCCACTATAGGACGGCGGTGAGTTGGATGACCCTCTAAGCAAGGCACACCTACACATAGTGGTCCTATAATTATAAAGCATTATAGAAATCTACTTGTACATTCCAGATATTGTATGCGGATTTACAGGCCAACTCTGTAACGACAAACGTGGGGCTTAAAGGTCTATCATGATATCACATCTAGGGAAATCTTGAAAAGAAAGTATGGCTTAATTTTTTAAACATGTCCTCGGGCTGGTATGGCCAGATCAGGGTCTAAACGCGGCTAAATGTAAATTTAATTGGTTAAAATGGTACATCTACTTTGTACCCACTAGCAGCCACCTCCACCAGCCACCGGGCACCAGCAGCCGAATGTGATTTTGCAGACGAACATGTAGGAATGCTATATACCTCATTTGACAAAATATCATCATTTACAGACCAGCCTCCCAATGTGCATACTTGACAATTCAAAACAGGCATAATGCTCATTTTGATGCTAGCCTGCAAATGGTATTTGTGACCACATTCCTCTTCTTGATCTGCGAAAGTTGATTTATTTTGTCGGTCAGCCATCTATCAAAATAAGAAAAAAAGATCTCACTCAATTCAATTAAAAGATGGCTTATACTCTTCGCCCTCTCAGTCAAACCATGACTAGACTAGGCTATGCAAAACTTCAACAGACTTCAAAACACTAACATTGAAAGAATAGTTTTCTCGAAAGACGTGTCAGGCACCTCTTTCATGTACAGTAGTAAATAAAGGTATGTGCTTATCCTAACCTTAATGCCTTGTGTGATATCGGACTTTTACAAAATGCGAAATTTCAACGTATAGTGATAACTCCCTTACCATGACATTGTTGAAAAGTAGAAAGTCTTTGATAATAATAATATTATTCAGTTTGATATTCTGTCTATAGTACAAGTTATCATAACACATAAGCCAGTGTTCCACATACTGATTTAGATGCTGACGATTTTGTATTTTGGTTGATTTTATTTGAGAATATAAAAATACCATACATTCATATTGGACTTATGCTAATTGCTGAAGTTAGTCAAAATTTCAATATAATCTAAAATCTTAAAGTATACCCTGCACCATTTGAGAGAGACTTGTGCAATTGTTCTAGTGATATTACTATAATCAGATAATGTATCTATATAATTACAACCTTAATTCCCAACGGCATTCTTTAGAATCACGCATCAAATTCGGCATGTGAAACATATATAGACTGTAGGTAGGTTATAGGGAAGAACAACGATTAGGTTTTATTTTTTAGCTGCCTCTCCCCAAAGCAATTGGGCAAATATTGCTCAATAGTGACATGTGCTATTAAAGCATTGTAACAATTCTCTAATGTGCATAGTTGCTCGAATTGTAAACTTCTTCATATAATGACAACTGTCAGACAATCATCATAATGACCCTCATTAATCAAGTGTGTGTATGTGTGTGTGATTTAGTCCTTTAGAATAAACAGAACAATCGAAGCAAATGACTCAGCCTTTTGATTGAATGCTTAAGAAGAATTTGGAGTTATAAAAGTATCTAATTTGATTTGTTTACTTTGAGAATCTCAAACGTATGGTATCCATTGAAATACATTCCACTTTCAACTTCAATTATACTTTCTAGTGAAAGGAAGTACAATAAGCCCATCCCACACTGGGTATATCCTAGGGTTGGACAGGGGTTGGACAAAATAACTGTGTGAGCCATCCTTGTTTCCAAGAGTTAGGATTACTGAAATAAGACAGAATTATGTTTTTCTATATGCTTAAGTACTGCTTGAACATTATAGTTTCTTAAATTTTATCAATTAACAGATTTGCAGGTTTGCCAGCCAATCAAAATTCTGTATTTCAGAGCAAAGTAGGGTTGGACATTATAGGTTGATGTAGCAGGCTTTAACATTGTTTCTTATGGGGAAAAGGCCAAAATATAAAGCAGCATTTCACAAATTTCAGGAGCAATCTATCAACCAAATTGCTTGGGTTAATTTTGTATCATACAACTGTCTTCAAAGAATAAGCATGGAAGCAATTTTGAAAGTATTTTATAGTAAACCTTAATGGTGGTGTAAACTGGGATGGGCTTATTGCTATCATAAAAATACAAGGAAAATACAGTTGTGGGATGTTATTTTTATTTTCATGGGAATCAGTGCGACTCGCTCTTATAACCCAGCGGTCGCTCCATCTTATTTGCATATGATACAGTGTACATACGTCATCTAGACAATAAAACAGTGCCCATTGGACTCTAGGAAGCTATACAGTTGCCAATGGTCATAATATTGTTCCTCATTATCAATCATCTTATTTATACACAACATTCCTGATCCACTTTGGGTGATTATATTATAACTGTTAGTGCGAGGACGACCGAGACATTGGGGAACATCGTGGTCGGACCTATGTATATATTCATACATACAGGTTGTTCGGTTATTATTATTGGTAATAATAATACAGGGCAGCATAGAATAAACTATCATTATTATTATTGTTACATAAGGTATAGACATTATGGTAATCCTTCCTCTACATATGGTCCTATGTACATGATGTTTGGTTGGATACAATCGAGGTATAAAAATATGGGTGGCTGCCCCTTCAGGGAAGAGGCGTTTAGGCACAATGGTTTAGCCACGATTCAGAGTTGGCTAGACAGGAGAGAAGAAACTCAGCGCTAAGCTATTGTGCCTACATTTCTTTTAATATATCATAATTGTTCATACCCAGTATGGATAGTTTTACAAAGACGAATGTAGGGTTCTCTTACTTACTCATTGTTTATGTCTTGCACTTTTTACACTTTAATAAGTAATCTTCCCTTTGGTCGACGAACTGGTGAACAAAAGTCAACACGATCAAGACGACAGAAATTAACACAAGTTTATATAAACCCAGTTAAATAATGCAAAATGCAACTCTGATATTAGTCATCCAAACTGGATCTTCGAAATAATTGTGTTAGCATCATTTTGAACGACTTTAATTGTTATTGACAATGTAGTTTTACACCAAAGCTACATTAATATATATTGTTTAGTTTTTTCAAGTGTCTGGTAACCAGTAACTGAAGTTTAATTATTCTGGATGATGCCTCTTTCTAATAACATAGCACTTACTGCTGATTTAACTGCTTGTCAGTACCAAGAAGCTATATTTAACATAGTCATTTTACCAGTTCTCCTTTGCAAATCTGATTACATCCTCATAGAAGCACTGACTGTGTGATTGTAACATATTCTAACTGAAATCATATATTTGGCAACTCCTTTCCAATAATCTTTATGACGAATCAAAACACAAATCAAAACTGAAAAACTGAAACAAAAGCAGCTCTGCTTTTCAAGTGTTATCTCAGAATTACAGGCTCCACTCTATTCAGTAGAACCTTTATGTGTTACTGACACGTAGTGCTATGTATATATATTTATCCCATGGCCATAATACTTATAGATACACATAGCATTGTTTTACCACCCTAACACCTCTTAATAATCTCTGGAACTGTCCCCATCTTGTCTTTGATACTTTAGATAGATACACCATACCAGATTTTCTTTTCTCTGTAAGTCTATATAGCTGTCCTTCAGAATTCTGCAGAATACAATAAGAGTCTTCAAAGTCCCCATGGACCTAGTCACTAGACCTGCTACCACTCACTCCCAGACACATTTAATGAGCAGTTCCACGCACTCACTTCAGCTATTAAATCCACTATGTTATATAGGTAGTAATTCGAGGTTCAAAGGTCATGATAGCGACACCTAGTGGATTAACTCCCACCTAAGCCATGTATACCTACATAAATATTTTCATAACCATTCTGACAGTGAACATGGATAATCTGTTTGCTAATGTATATTCTGTCATATTAGAGAATTTCTATTTTTGTTTTTACAAATTAAGTTTTCAAAACAAATTAAATGTTGGCCCCGTTGGATTTCTGGGGGCACCTGGCGTACCCCTCCCCCTCAGCTATTTTTGCGTTTAATATGTGTGAACAATGACTCAATGTTATATATTTTCTCCACACCCTTCCCCTGCATTCTGATGCACAGTAAGAATCCACCATAGCTAACTCCAATAGGTGTCGTTTTCGTGAAATAATCCTCTTACTTATTTTGAGACCTATATCTCAGGGAGGGGGTTGGTTAGTGAAGGGATGAACTAAAGGGTCTGGCGCATAAGGCTATGAATCGATACTTTCCTATAGAAGTGCCCTACAGAGATTATGGAGACATTCTACAACAATTGGTGATGGCGGAGAGCCATCCTATAGAGAGATAGAGAGAGAACAGACTTCTAGTTTTGAGACTCCTGCTTTATGATAAGGCTACTGATGAGATAAGGTGAAGAGATATCATCATTAGGTGGGCAATGTCAACGAGTTCTACTGCCACTCGGTCAAGTGAAGCTTCGGCCCAGTTACCCCTGAGGCATTCTAACATCATCATAGTTTAACATACAACCATAGGCTGACTTAAAATAGGATACACATCGACGTTAGGGGCCGTCCATGAATTACTTGCGCATTTTGACATGCTTTCCAGGCCCCCTTGTTATGACATTAAGTCTCAAAAAGCACTTTGTCTTAAAATTTTGAGACTCAGTGTCATTTTGAGGCGTAGTGTCGTAACACGTCTCACTCTCCTTAAACATATACATTGCATTAGAAATGTACTAATTCCCTTGACCCCTCCGTCCAAATTTGCACGTACATAATTAATGGGTGGCCCGGTGCAGTAATATTAGGCTTGGGTTAATCTATATAGGCCTAAGCCCATAGCCCTAGTCTTTTAACCTTATTATCATTCAACAATTTCTAATGTTAGAATTTATCCTGACATGTTATTTAACATATGTATATCAGCCTGATGGGATATGTTGGTACTTATATTATTTCAAGCAGCTATTGATTGTAATACATCTAACAATAGCCTACACACTAGCAATGATTGGCCTGTAATTAAAAATTAGCCTGGTAAGATTAATATTCTATGGACCTGTTCCTAAAGTACTGATGCTACACTTGGTAAATATAACAGGTAAATGATTACTTTTTGACCCAACCTTTTTGAATTGTAAGTACTATTTAAAGCAAAAGTGATTATCTGGTACCAGAATTGTATTTGAAATAGACCTACCCTGTTTTTTTTTGTTAAAGTATACACAGGAAAAGAATTTAGTAGGACAATGTGGAATTAGGGTTAACACCTTTCAATAACTGGTCAGCCCACTAGTGAAATACAGTGCCTATTCTCACCTACACACTTGTTTTACTTTTAGGCATAGCAGACCTAGTAGATTTGGCATATTACGTGAAAGACATCTACAGAACACAGAAATGCAAAGACGCTTGCACTTCACATATTTTTGTAACCGGTTTGGGTTCTCGAACTATAAGTAAGTGATTATAAGCATGGACTGCCTTATGCCTACGTGTCTACTGAGATATAGTGTGAACAGATTTGTGTATCTATAAAATCCTCACTCACTCGTGTGTTATACAGATGCAAGAATGGTTCAGAATAAAAGAGAGGAAAACAACATTATTAGAAACGACAGAATGCGTCCTATAGAGTATGGAAACAACAGCCTTTGAGGACCATATCCAGTCTTTCTCTTTTTGTATACATACAAAGAAGATTTCTGGCGCTGTTCACACAAATGCAAGTATTCAGACTTTCCCAACAGTCAACTGCGTCTGATAAAAGCCTCACTCAACCAAGCTTAAAACCCCACCTTTTGGACACATTCACCTTGTCTATGGAAGCACAGCGCGCTGGCAATGAAAACCGTACCTCTATGCTTCTCACTCCACTACCTAGCTCTATATACATACATGTACACTCTACGTATACAAGATGGTGAAAGATCATTGCATAATTTCACGCGAGAAGTATTGGACTCGACATAGAAATAACTCGGTATAGAAGTACGTATTAGTAGTAGTATTAAACTGCATTATTACATAACGAACGAGCAGCTCACCTTCATCATTCCGCTAGTGATGAGCAGGTGTGTGTATATAGTATAATACCTTGAGGTGCTCGCTCTTAATAGGTGTATAGGCACATGAAGTGTTTATAACATAGCTGTGGGAGTGGTGATTAAAACAATAATAATCGTTATAAAGGAGCAGTTGTATTTAAGCAACATAAAGAGGTGCTAGTAACAGCAATTAGAAATTAATTGCCAGTAATAGCAATTAGAAATTAAAAATGAGTCTTCGGCATCCTTTACGATGTTCTAGTAACGAATATCCCCATTAGAAATGTTTATTAATTGTTGTATTTATTTCTAAATGCGTTTATTAGTATACGTTATATTCGTCAATTAAGGGTTCCCTTGGTTCGAATAGTTAAATGATATCAATCACTGTAAGTCAAAGCTGCTTCCATCTTGATTGAAATGAATGTCATCATAGGCCTGTTACCATGTATGAACTTCATGAGGTATACATTCAAACTGTACTTTAGAGTTACACCTTCAATCGTTTTCTATAGTTTGATTTAATGTTTCAGACTGGGTCGTTTCTATATTATTTCAGCGTGGCGCGACCAAAAAGTCCAAAACAGAAAGTGAAAATTTATATATCAGGGCACATATTTTACACTGTAGAAGGGATAGATTTAAAAGAAAAGCAGGATTAAAACTATATTACCTAAAAAGTCTATGGCAATTTCCCATCCTGTTTGTGTGATACTAACCAATATAATTAAATGGTACTATTGCAAAGTGGGTGACCCTTATTACCGGTTTGATAAGAAATGAATTCTTTGTGCTTTTTTTCTGATTATTTCTAATAAACGGGAAAAACTTTAAATTGAGAATTATAGGACGGATGGTTATGTTTTATCGCCCAACGTATTGTTTCCAACATGCAACTCAAGCTGGTAAACCGAGACTTGAATTCGAAGCTTCTCTGAAGAGTCACCTATAAAGGTCTACTAATATAATAACGTGTTAGTATAGGTGTATTCCCGCAGCTGGAAGCCTAGCATAGCTGTTATAAAACCTACCATTCTACAGTAATGATTGTAGTACATCCCGGATCCTATAAAAAGCACACCATCTTGGTATACTAAAGAGAACTGCGGTTCAACCGTCTATCTATAAGCAGGTTTCCCTCTACCAAAATGATGAAGTGTGTGTATACAAATTCTCCCTTCTGGAAATCTGTCGTCGGTGATACCGGAAAGTTCTGACTTTGATCTAAGTCAGCAGTAAAATGTCTAACCTTATCAGAGTCTACAGGTACAGAAGTGATAACAAACGTTCATGATAACAGTAAGAACATGATATTTTAGTTGTGGGATATTGTTTAGGTGACTCCAGCCATCGATCATAAGCAATTCTTTGTTTTAGGATAGATGTATTCTACGGTTGTGTGTGTCTATCATAGATCCATATGCATGCTACTTCCAGGGTATATCAGTGCAAAAATGGATCCATGTGTTTTGGTTGAAAGGGGAAGGGGTTGTTGAGTGAAGCGTGAGTGTGTCTTTAAAAATGTGTGAACATCACAGTCAAAGAATACATAGTGATTCATCATAACATTCCATTCTCAAGTCACTTTTTTCAGAGTCATAATCACAGCCAGGTTTGCTCCTCATAGCCCGACTCTGACCACGTCGACGTGACGTCATCAGTAGCGTCACAGTGACGTCACCAGCTGCTGACATAATGTTTTTTCCATGGAGCATGACACCTTGGCAGACAGCCACACGATACGGAGGCATTTCTCATAGACATGTCTCATATCAGTTCCTACGTGTTTTTAGGTTTATTCCATATTGTATTGAATTGTATTCCTTCCTTCGTAAAGGCATGTTGATATGACATTACAACCCCGCCATTTGACGATATTGTTTAGGTCTTTACCATATTATTGGTCGTACTTTTGCGTACGATTCAACCAATTATTGAACCATTCTGGACACCTTTTTGGTTGAGGAGGTCGTACCATACGTACATCCTCGTTTGGCATTCTCTTGACACTCTTGACTCCGAAGTGTTGTGGCACATCAAGTAGCACATTCATTTAGATTCTCATGTTTTTCCTCTTCAGCGTGCATATATTCGACCCTTCCATCTTTCCCTGGGAACCACCAGGTTCATTGAGTTGCATGGAGCTGCATGAACTAAGGCTCAGGCCGCCCTTGTTCTTTGTTTTGTTGTTCTTATTAAGTTGTTGTTGTTGTTGTTGTTGTTGTTGTTGTTGTTGTTCCTTAACATTATTCTGGCCCCGCGCATGCCCGCACGCGAACCGGAACCACGTGGTCGTCGGTTTTCGCCCACGTGACGTGACATCGTCATGACGTTGGGAACCTCGCGCCGATGACGTCATTGGGGGAAAGCCCTGTCGTCTTCAGCAAACATTAACATGATAGGGAAGAGCTTGGGTCTTGAGGTGGATGGTACTTAAGGACAAATAAGGGTTCTCTCCAGCCAACAGGTATACCAGATAACGTCTCAGTTATTAGATTGGGAAACCAATGCTGGCAAAGAGTATCTCATGTACTGCTTCTCTCTGCCTCTGTCTTCTTCTTTCTTTCTTTCCTGTCCTTTCTCCCTTCCTATCTCTCACTCCCTCAAATATCTCCATACCTCTCTCTTTCTTCACACCTTCTAGTCCTTCAAACCCATCATTTCATTTATTCCTATCTCCCCGATCCGCGACTCCCATTACTTTTTTTCTCTCCACGCAGTTCTTTCCACCCAATCCACGTATTTCTATTCCTCTCCACGTAGTTCTTTCCTCTCCATCCACGTAGTTCTGTCCCTCTCCACACGGTGGCAGCAGGCATTCAGTTGCTGCCCGTAGTTTTGTGGGCTGACGGTGAGGGCGCTCTCTTCATGAGGCGGGTGGGGGAGGAGCCCCTGGAGGAGGGTTGGGACCGGCCCAACTCTCCCACTCCGGGCACGGGCGACGGGCCCCCGGAGGTCTGCAGGCGCACGGCCAGCAGCGCTGGCAAGGCGTCTAGCTGAGACTGCAATGAAAAAATGTACATTTTGAACATTAATAACGCATTTTTAGCGCATTTTTCAGAAAGTGGGAATCTTGAGTGATAAAAGAAAAAGAAAAAAGTTTGTATTTCCATAGACCTTTTTCACTGTTTTTGTTCAGAATCACATTGATAAGCGCTATCGGTTTCTGGACCTCCCCTGTCCCACCTTTTCTCTTTATATCAGATTCCGCGCAATGATATAGACAGGAACAAGTGGACCAACTATTGCCAACGTTTGGCCACAAAACATTAAAACAGCCGATATATTGCTAATAGTTGAATTCTTTACTGCATGATTATACCATGCATACAACTTCGCACCTGGGTACATCTAACGCCTCTATCTAAGGCAATTGTTCAACAGTCGAATGTTTTATGATACTTTGCATTTCACACTTTGACCGTAATAAATGCATAGGCTTTAAACGTAGATGTTTTTGGTAGGCAATGGTCTAAAGGGAGAACATCTTTAAAAATATAAGCAGGTGTGACGTCACAGGAACCAGATGAACAGGATCAAGGTTCGTACGTGTAACCTGGCCTAGGTCATTCAACCACATTCTTTAACATAAAAAGGTTACTTTGTTATTCAAAACATAGGTGTTTACAGGTTGCTTTGAAATGCCAGCGATTTGCGGTAGTTTCGTCTAACCTTTCAATGTTTAACCTTTAAAGAGGACAAGTTAAATATGTTTGAAACAAGAACATTTAACAATTCAGTTACTTCACTTGGCAACCAATGTTAATTACTGGTTTACAAATGTATTTTATTAGTTAAAAAATCCTTCATTATCAAATAGTGTAACCGTGCTTTTGTTTCTATAAAACATTGCAACATCAGGAAGATGAGTAGACGAAATTTCAAGTGAATTTGTGTGAGTTGTGAGAAACTTCAAATTGTTGAAGAAATACATCAAGAAACCAGGAAGAAATTCAGTTGTTTAAAATCCAAAACGTGAAAATCACAAATGACCTGTACATCACGAGTGTAAAAATCGTGGTTGGGGAAAAAGGGGGATTTGAAGTGAAGAAAGATATTGATGTGGCATCACACAAAAGAATAAAACCGTGAAATAGCAATCCATAGTATATCGACATAAATGTATTGCCACTTACATCAAATTCAAACTGTTGTACAGAAGACATATGAGGAGATTATTTGCACCGTCTTATTTGCATGTAATTTCACTAAATTGTTGAGAGTGCAGGCCTTTCAGAATTCCATGTGTATCATTTATTTGTAAAGCGAGGTACCTTTACTAACCCTATTGATAATACAGTGAACACTAAGTATATCTAATTTTACTTTCAAATTATATGTAATATGAGATGGAAATGAAGGTGATTATATATATTAGCAGTAATGGTCAAATATGGCCAGGGCTACATAATGCGACAGTTACCTCTTTATAAAAAGGCTAACTCCCTGTCATTATAATTGTGTTTTCATATGTTATATGAAAACACAATTCAAGTTCTTCTATATTCTTGAAACGCTTCCCTCTAAATCTATGGCTAAGTAGGTACAGTATAGCCAGCCCCTCAAGGGCCATTCAATCACTCAGGCTATAAGAACAATACTCCCTGCATAGGATTAAATAAACCTTTCTCTACTATCAGTATGAAGCTGGTCGGTATGACTACGTTGTATTATTAATAGACTTTATTCTACCTTGAGATTCCTGAGCGACATTTCTATGTTATCCACTCGTTGTTCCACTTGCAATTGTCGGTTGTTCATCTCCATGACGACTTCGTACATGTTGGTCTGTGTCTGCAATAGTAAAGTAACACATCTCTCTTTAGTGTGCTATTTAATTGGATGAGCATTTCTCAATCGGTTCACTCACTCCCTCCTTTGGTCCAGGCCTCAGGAGCAGCTCAGCATCAGGTGAACATAATGATACTTAACTAAAACACATATTTCAGGTATCGCATCACACATAGGCCTATACAATACAACTGTCATAAGTAAAAGTCTCTTTTGTATAATGGTTTGTTTCGTCCATAATTATGTTATAAAAATGGATAATTTGCCGACTTGTCAATTGTGAATGTGACGGTGGAGAAATGATGGAAATATTATTATTTTAAATAAACATTATAGGCGATGGATGTTGTCTTTATAAACCTTGTAGAAACATGAGTAATAATGCATATACAATAGTATCATTCAATACAAATCACAAATCTTAACCTCAAAAACCAAAGGCTGTTTTTCAAATATTTGCAGGATATGCAAAATGGAAGTGTCACATGTAGCTGAAATTCAAACTGATTTGATGCATAGTATTAGTACTCCAATCCATATATGCATCCCGGAAAGGAAATAGCGTTCTAGGAATTCATTGTCGACGAGGTTCTACTTGTTCTAGTTTAAATCTGACATGGCAGCTTGTGAAGCTAAACGAACAATATATTCTTACAGTGTGGATGGAAATGTTTGCTGTTTCGGGGGTGCTGTGTGCGCATTTTCAAAACATACACCTACGTTGGCGTGATTTAGGGAATGAAAATTCTTTGAAAAGAAATTTGTGAGGTGTATACTTTGTTAATAAAATCATGTTATTTTATGTGCTGGGTGTTAATTGTACTGATGGGGTTTTGAGTTTTTCTATGATTCTATGCTAATGTGTCGAGGATTATGTTCAAGAGGCATCTGCATTGAATGGAATTAGTAACAGTAATCAAGAAGTGAATGGTTAATCGTTGACCAATGGATGCTTGAGCCCTAAGAAAAGGTCTAGATACTGAAAAACTTCGTGTGCTGGAAGATTACAGGTGTGTGTATGTGTAATAATTTCTTTTTTGATAAACTATGATACAACGTCCTTAAAACATCCTTATTAGGATACCCTTATTAGCATACATCCAGGATAATAAAAACCAATAACAGTGATACACCATCTATGTAAACTTGGATCGAGAGGCATATAGGCCCTATGTTGATTACCATCATGCTCGTTTTTTGAAAATTCTAACTTGAATATAAGTGAAGCAGTCATTCTCATATGCAATGCCATTTTGCAATTGCGTTGCCAGCCAACTTGTGCTGTGTGGGGAATAGGATAAACAGATTAGGGAGAGAGAGGAAGCCAGTGATTGGGGGCAGCCAAGCGCATGCGCACGATGACGTCACGGGAACAGGAAGAACTGTGGCGCATGCGTAGAGCATTACATGGAAAGCGTACTGTTTTCTATAGACTGTATTGGTGCCTCGAAATTGACCAGGACTTGCACAGAAGCCTCTGTAATAACATCGATGCCAAAGTTTGGTTATTCACTGAGCCACTGCAATCTGTTTCCATATTTAATATTATAGAAGCATTGGTCTAATGGTCGTTTCACAGGATCAGTGTTCAATGTAATGTTGGTCAACTTAATAGTTGTTCTGAAAACACCTCAGCCCGTTTTATGAGATGATAATCTAATCTAAATATACAACAGTTGATCTTTGCAAGGTTTTGTGAAGAACTGTGCAAATCTTGGTCGATTTCGGCAGATTCTCCAATCTATATATATGTTGGTATGTACTTGACTAGAACGTTGTATCCAAAATACAACTCGAGATTTCTAATGATGAAGCAGCAAACTCATTCTTTTTTCCCTCAAAAGGGAATAAGATGGGTGGACAATTCACGACTAGGAGAAGTAGAAGGAATGCTTATTGCCTAGGAGTAGTTGCCATGGCGACAGTCACGGCGGTCACACATCTCACAAGGGCACAATGGAAACGAGCGCGGACCTTTGAGAGGGCATTTATTTGTTTTAACAATCATGAAAATATCACATAATTATTTATGTTTGATATATACATTGGGAAAAAATATTGATTTGTTTGAAAAAATAAAAGCCTTATCAGCTTCATGTATACTGTCATTTTCAAATTCATATCAGGGAAAAGAGTACGAAAATAGGGCCTATTCATTGGAAATAAGATGCAAAAAAACAGAATACAAAATCCTTGCCCTCCGCAGGTCTGCTCTTTTCGCCTTGAGTAATATTGAGGCTCTAACATCAAGTCGGCAGTCGGCAGAAGACTCTGGGTGGTTGGTTGGTTGGTTGGTTTCAGGGGATGGGACAATTATTATTGTTGCTATGAATAATAATAGTACACGTCCCAGATTTAAAAAACCAAAAAAAAAAAAAAAGGATGATAACAGAAGGATTGCCCTCAACTACAGAAAGAGGAAAACCAAACCTGTCGATATACTGCGGGTGGCTCGGAACTATAGACGCTCGCCACCATGTCCAAACCCGAATGAGCTACGTGCTACAAAGAGGCAAAAAGGGGGAACAAAACATAGGTGAGTTGTTTCTTTTTGGGTGTGAGTGACTCGTGTTAGAAAAACCGAGCTGCTCACGACGAAGACTACTCCCATTGGCTAGTTTCCCACAGGTTAAGCCGCGTCTCGAGCATCGTGATTCTGTGAACATATTTCCATTGAGCAAGCGAGGACAATAAAAAGGGTATACTTCTCTTTTTTTGGGGGTATACTTTTTTAATATATTAAATTCTGGTGAAGGTTGATAGTGAATGGGGTAAAGGGCTGGGCCGAAATAATTAAGAAATGCAATTGATACCAGCGTGCTAGGAAATGAGTGCACTCACTTTTAATTGTTTGTGAATTTGTGAATTTTGAAATGGTATTAATGAATTCTTAATGGAATTATGAGGGAATTATTTGATAAACACTATGGAAAGTTCCTTGTGGTATGCCTCTTTGTTGTCTATAGACACACATCCCATCGGACGAGTCATCATGCAATATACAGGGTGCAGAGAAGGGAAAAAACGGGTGAACGGGAAGAGTATCATATATTATATAGAATATATGAAATAATAAAATATTGAAAACGGCATGATGTGTTTGGGGTTACCAGTAGGGAGCCCCATCGGACCAGGGAAACAGTTTGAGGCTCTCGAACTGTTATACCCCCGCCGAGTTTACATAGATGGTGAGTTTTTGTTTATTGCATAAAAAAAAGTATTATATTGATTCTACAACCAACTCATAATGGTATAGAGACTGCGTAACTTGTGGGAAGCGAGCTAAAGGGGGAAGATATATTATATTGAAATAGAAGTCGTAAATAATGTCAATTATTAGGTTATGGGTCTGGATCTTGGCCCTAGTACAAATATCCAGAATCAAGTGACATTTGTGATTTATTTCGGTTTTAACTGATTATAATGTGACATCAATCCTCAAACCGTTACCAATCAAGTGATGAAAATGAATATTGAATATTAGTAAAAGTGCTGTGAATATATCATAATAATATGTATATATTTGTATATTCAATGTTATAATTGTATTACCACTATGCTAGAACATAGATTGTTATCAACCTTGACTGTCCCATATACTAAGTTGTGGATTTGGTCGCATTTGTAAATTAAAATACATTAAACACGTAAACAATAATGTCAGTCATGTATGCTAGGTCATGATCAGTATTTTCCTTGAACAGTGTAACTTCTTCAGTAGTTCAACTACAGAACTTGATGAACACACAAGAAAATTAGAAACACATGTAGACCAGTAAATTTCATGCATAGTCCGTCCTGTCAATATAAACATATTTATCATGTCTGTTATAATTATGTTATGATAGTTATAAGGTAATAAAAACTCAAAACAGCGTGATGAGCCATCATAATTATTTCAGTCAGACAGCAACATTCCTTTGATACACAGGACTGGCAAAATAACATTACAGTAAAATTATGAATTCTCTATGGAGGTTAAAACTAATCAAAATAAAGGACTTCAGGAAATGCTAATAATTATTTTGTACAATCGCATTTAATGTCAGCGCAAATAATTGTAAGAAAAAAAGAAATGAGTCTTAATCGCGTCTTTTTGATTAGGTTGGCTTCTAAACATTGGATGAACAACGTTGGTATGAATCATTCTGAATGATGAGCTTGAATGAATATAGAGTGAGTAGTGGATGATATTGTGACGTTCTCTGGTAAGTCGGGGTTGCCGATTCCTACAGCAGAGGAACGTGGGGATTGTTCGGGTCTCAGGCGGACAGGGAATCCGGGCCAAGAACCGAGATGTGTTTTTAGAGTCGTGCCTCGCGCACGAGGGGGGGGGGGGCTGAGCGAATCGGTCGGGAATCGGTGCTCGATGTCAGACGGAGGACTGCGGGGAAGGGAAATTATGGTAGGGGTAAGGGGAGGCCGTGGTTTGTCTCGCTCTATCTCCCAGGCCGGTATTCACCTCGACAGGGCGGTCCACCCCGGATTCCGGTCCGCGGGGCCGTCGGGCCGACGGTCGCCTATTGTTTGGTAGCGTGGGGCCGAGCCAGCCGCGCCGTCGTCCCCGCGGACTTCGGGTCTCCGCTCCGTGTTCCGGGCCTTCGCGCCATTCCGTGCCTACACTTCCGGGACCCCATCCGGGACAGTTTCGGGCCTTCGCGCCCTACCTCGGTCCTCCGTTCCTCATTCCCGTTCCTCGGGCCGTCGGGCCCCGTCCTAAATTTCGCCTATTTATCTCGAACTTCTACTGTTTTACTCTAACTTCTGGTTAATTAACTCGTATCGGCTCATCTCAGCGGTTGTTTAAGGGAAGAAGACACGTCTGGACACAAGGAGAACTGTTAAAGAACTCTGTTTATTCAGGCCTCACCGCCCCTTTATATACCCTAGAGGTCAGCTCTGATTGGCTGCTTTCGGTCACGTGATCTACAACTGACGTCACTTCCGGTTTACATTCTCGTTTCCGGTTTACATATCACTTCCGGTTTATATCTTTCCGGGTTTCGTTCCTTTACATATTCGTTCCTTTACACTTTCGTTCCTTTACATATTCGGGCCTCTTTTTCGGGCTTTTTACACTTTCGTTCCTTTACATATTCGTTCCTTTACACTTTCGTTCCTTTTACGAACATATATACTTTTTATCATATTACCTTATTTTCTCTTATTTGGTCTCTTTACGTATTTGGATGAATAGGCATTCATCACAATATCATAGTAAATATGATACCAACAAAACTTAATACTATTTGTGCCATATGGATGAAAATCATCTAATCATTATAATGAAATACACTACACAACTCCTCTCAAACTTCTTTTCTTTATATTTCGACATCATCTGATATTTGCCTTTGATATAAGTCTATATATATCATGATATTAGGTACTGCTTTGGCTTATTAGTCATTAGCTATAGTCATTGTAGTAATATTCTTAGCTTTATGCATGTCACAAGAAAACTATGCAAAACACAAAGAAAAGCTCTAGCCTTCAGAAAAATATGGACCGCGGTAATTCAATTTTATTTTTTCCATTTCCATGCTTCAAAAGGCACAACGATTCCAAAACCAATTATTTGCAGGCTTCAACTACAATGTCCTGTGTCCTGAATGTGATACCTACGTATAAGTGATCTAGTGATATAGAGTCCCTTTACAATCAAAGGGACAGTTATGCCCTCACTCTAAAAAAATAGCCCTGCATCTTGCTATTGCTATACGTTCCCTTGCAAATATTGTGCTTCTAAAGCCTTTATTTTGGATATATGAATGCTACTAGTACTGGACATTAATTTTGGCTTTAATTATTATTTAATGCAAACTAATTGGTGCAAATTTAGCCCAAGTTTAGGTATTGAAATGTTTCCAATGCATTCATGACTGACACAACCGCAAATGGTAGGCGTTAGAATTTATTTGTGATTTTCTACTGTGTTCCCCGACCTCCAGATCCAAAATATCCACGTTACTTGGTTATGCCTTTCGGTCAGCCAGAGGAAGGTAAAATACTGTAGCAAACCTGGTTGTACTGAGCTCGAGGTATGGAACAATAAAGGCCTTTATCCGGCAAAGTTAAAATGTCTTCACTGTAAGACTGAAAGAAATATTTAACGCACTCAGTAAAAAAGAAAACAACAACAACAACAATGAAAAAAACGGTGGCGCAATCGCAGGAAGAACTGAATTAGATTTATGTGTGTCACATCTTTCTAATTGTGTCACTAGCAGGAAATATTTTTTCAATCATTGCTAATGTCCAAACCAACTTTGTTCAACATGTGAAGAGCCTGTCGGGTTAAGTCAATTTGCTATTCAACTAAATGATATATAGATATGTTATTTGAAGTCTGCATCTGCCAAAAACAAGCTCAGCAACCATTCAAATTCATATTCAGACATAAAAACCGGCTGGGAATACCCTTTTCACACAAATCTCATTTATGTCCAGAATGTTTGATACATGCACTAGTAGATACACTTGTTGGTTTCTTTTACCAATTTTTACAGTATTTTGATCTTTTTAAAGAAGGCGTTTCTTCAACCTGCGAAGCAAAGCTTGAAGTAATCCGATGCTACAAACAGGGAAGGGCGCGTGCTGTGATAGTTCCATGTAATATTATGCATATATATATGCGTAATGGAAATCGTAAAGTTAGAATTAATATTCGCAGATATGGTGGTTGCGCGTATTTCTTTTTAAAGGTTGAGTCCCAGTAAGCCAAAAAAGAATGTGTAGGTAATGAAAAATTCAAGACAGCAACTTCTGTTGGCAATTCTAGTATTTGCGTCATACTGATATTGGAATAATAACTTGCAAGTAAAAGAGGTTTCCTAGACAATACTAATATTACGTACACAGCTAGTTGAATCATTGGCCATCTCAAAGAATGGCATTCCTGAATACGTTGTTCCCACGTATTCTAATGTCCGGCCGTTATACTGATATCATATCCACCCTGATCAACATACCATAGACCTTCCCCATACGAAAAAAACCCAAACCTGAAAATGTCCATGTATTTTTTGTTTAATAACAAAGCATTAATCTGTATAATTATTTTGAACTATGGAAGGTTTATCATCCACAATAAACTCAAATGGTACTGATGACTAACACACATTTTTTCCCTGAAGGTTTTGTATGTTTGCTAGATAATATCTAACAAATAATATTATTGTGTCCTCCTGAGAAACAGTTGAGTACGTAGGCCCTACAAATTTATTTAGCACAGTTTTAAGCAGTGAAATCTTATATCATAACGCTCTAATATTCTCAGTATTAAAAGTAGCATATAACGGAAACCCGAAACAGTTGCAGAAGATCGTATTTGCAAAGTAATGAAAAGAAGGGAATGGAAAAAAATGGTATATGCTTAAAACACTGAAAACGGTGAAAAGGAAGATACAGTCACTCCTACCTTAGCCATATCCACGAGTGTGTTGGCGTTATCATTCAACTTCCTCTGGTCCATCTTAACTTTTCGTAAACTGAAACATTAAATCACAAGGATTTATCAATACATAAATACAACTTCTCCGGAACTTAAACAATGCTTATTAAGAATTTTTTTGAATGGGAAATCGGTAAGGAATGTGAGAAACACTTATTAAACTTCTGGAATTTTTTAATATGTTCTCTTTAGTGTTCCGTAGCAGCCTGGAAAACAACCATTTTTCTTCCATATTTTTAACACTACATTCCAGGCAAAACACAGGGAAAATTATGAACCAAAAGTACGCACGATAAGTAAGATGAAAGCTTATTCAAACTTAGCTAAAACTAAAGATATTTTATATCAATAAATCTGAAATATTTAGAGAGAATTGATATAGGTCAGATTTCCCAAAATCTATGAAAATAATTGGAAAATCCTATGGAAATAAAGAACTTCCCAAAGCAATTGAATAAGGTCTTAAGGGTTAAAGCATTGTGATAACAAGCTCATAAAACAACCAACATCCTTGGCAATTAACAGAGAATATCTGACATTTCCAGGAGTCTTTAGAGTTCCGAACTGACCTTTTCAGATATGAAAAAAGTAGTGGGATTGTCGTTCAAGAACGTCGGGTTTACCTGTGAATGGCTTGTAAAAACTTTCGTTGATGCGTTCGTACTTTTCTTGTGTTCACTCGCCGAACGAGCTTCGTGTATTTGTAAATAAGCCACGTCTCTCGAAGAACATTAGCAGCAGCATTCTTTAACTGTTGAAGCACAGAAAAAAAACCCAAAGAACATTAAAAGGCCATCTTAAAGTGTTAGTCAATGACGATGAGACAAGGACGCTTTGAAACCGTCAATGGGTGGCATAGAATTCCTACTTGTTTTAATGCATAACAACACATCTAATCACATTTCTCCAATATTACATTTCCCCATTTTTTCAATACATTTTTTAAGCGTTTTAGCATGGGATCAACTGCTTATACTTACCCTTTTAGTTAATTGTGTGTCCATCATAAAATTGTGCACATGTTTCTCAGCCCTTGTCAATTCTAACTTTCTGGCAAGTACTGCTACCACTAACGCTGTACATCCCGCACCCTGGAGGGAAAAAAGAAGGAAAGAAACATTAAATTGCATGAATAAAATTAAATAGTTTTTACACTTGATGCAATTTTGTGACTGGGCTAAGTAACAAGCTTTATTTTGCAAAAGATCTATAGGGTTCCCAATATGTTTATAACGGAAATAATTGAATATAACAAGAGTGGTATGTCTCTACTGGAGGTATGAGGGGTTGTGGTGTTAGTTGAGGGCCGAAATAAATAAACCAACTCTTTATAGGATGAACCACAGGTGGGAAGTTCAGCACACAGGTGGATGGACAAAGTAATGATATACTTGGAACTTTTCGAAATCCTACTTTCAACTCTATATACATGTATTTGGAGTAGGATTTTGAAAAGCTGGCGTTGAGCAAATGTTAAGTACAATATGTGTCATCAACTTGTGGAAAGACAATATGACCAACTTTTCAAAATCACACATCCACTTCGAGTTCTATTTGCGGTGGGCAAGTGTCAACACACAAAGTATTAATCAAGGCCAGCTATCACCATAATTTCATGAATAAAAGAAATTCTAAATTACGAGCCTCGGAAAGGATGGAATAGAATACTTCTCGGTTGAAACAGTTGGTTATTTTACCCCCACGGAAACAATTTAACAGCTGGACGGGATCCAGGATGTGGGGGAATTTGACAAATGGCCTGGAGGGGCCCGAGACAACCTGTCATCATTTGGGCCGTCTCCATGGCGTCTCCAGGGTGTCTCCAGGGTGACACCATGGTGTCTCCAGGGTGTCTCCAGGGTGACACCACTACCAGTCGATCCCATTCATCACTTAGGCCGTGTTGTCATCAAACTATCTGGCCCGATTGCTAAGGCAGTTGATTCTGGGAGGCCATTCTTCCTCTGGTAAGATTATTTGTTTCAATCTTGCATATCAGATAGATATGACAGGGACAGATAGAGGATTTCGGAGAGCGCGATCTACATAAATGCTAAGTACCTAAGCGTTGGACATTTCTGTGCACGCACTCTCTTTTACCAGTGTAGATTCCAACCAAAAGGAACGAGGGAGGAGGGGGGTGCTCAGGGCCACATGGACACCCCCCCCCCTCCCCTCCAATGGATCCGCCCCTGATACGTTTCTCCGTTTATTTCTACATTGGTTGACTTTTAAAAATGGGTATTCCATTTAGAAGTTCTAAGCAGTTTCTTCGATAATCAATCAAAACTTTGTACTTGGGTATTGGTGGTATTCTAGTATTCTATCTGTTGCAATAGTTGATCCCTCTAAAATGAATAAACAGCTGAAATTAACAGAGGTCTGTGCTTCTGTAGTTGTGTAATTTTAAAAGTGTTGTACACTGAATCTATCTCTATCTTACACATTCAAATACGTCTAATAAGCTTATCTTGTTATTGCTATCGCTCACAAAATCCATTTCAGCTTCGGCTACGGGATCGAATCCTACCCAATACTTTCGATACAACAACATTATGGTCTGATATCGCAATGACTTTACAATATGAAATGGTCATTAGAACAACAATGTCTTCAAAAAGCTATTGTTGGGGATAAGTTTATTTACAGGGAGATTGGTAAGGAATAATCACATCAAAACTGTCTTCAAAAGAATTCATTTGAATGCTTCAAAAAAGCTTAACAAAATTAAGAAGAAAAAGAAACCCAATCCCCTTAATTGCTTAATCAATTTAATAAACAGCTTTCTAGAATTGCATGCAAACTGATCCGCCTAGAGGACCATCTTTGGTTCAAGTGGCAGGCTCATGTTATCGGATGCATTTCTGCCTATTGACTTTTTCGATAAAAGAATTATCAAAAAGTAAACATTGAAGTCAGCTAGATGGCATTTTCCAAATTCATTAGAAAATCCTCTAGCGCTAATTTCTTCATTAGCAATTTTTTTACGAGGTGTAAATGCAAATACAGGTTGTCAAATAGTGCAAATTTCTTTCGGATATCTAAAGGATTCACCTCTCTTTGTTGTTTTTGAATTAATTGTTTTGAATTATTAAGGCTGTAATTAAGAATACTGAACCTTTTTAAAAACCATCTCTTGCAGGCTGCACATTCTAATTATACTTACAGCATGGACATTTCTTATCAATAAATCTAGATAGACGAAGCATAGCTCCTCGGAGTCCGCCAAAATAAACAAGGTTATCTCAATTTCATTATCATCAACATTTAGGTCTTTCTATTGATAAATATCTTCTTTGCTCTTTGTTTGTAAAGGAAATTACTAAACTATTTATATCCGCCCCATACCTCTGTGCTATGAGACTTGACTTAAAACAATCGGAACTAAAAACAAAAAACATTTCATTCTCTCTGTCTGCAAGACCTCCCCTCGGGTGACCTAAAACTTTTAGCAGTGCGCGTGCTTTCCTTTGATTCCCTTTCCATTCTATCAAACGACACACACTTTTATTTCTCAGTTTCCTCTCAAGTCATGCCCGTGACTTTAAAAAACGTCGCTGTAAATGTCACCCAGATACATCGCATTAAAACGACCTTGACCTTTGCTCGTTCTCCATTTGAGCCTCGTTTTCATGTAGGGTCTGTTCTGTCTCCCAGGTGATTATTTCATATTATTTTCAGGACTTAAAGTAATTATCTCCAACCGGGTCATAGATAACTGGTATTATCCACGTAATTGGAGTGTCTTCGGTAAGCTATTTATAAAATTTGCAACTGCCAAAAGTGCAAGAGAAATCCCTGAATAATCATACTAATTACCATACCATTTTCGGCAAAGTCCGAGCTTAAAATGCAATGGATAAAATTAAGAAAAGTTGTTCTTTCTGAGAATACCATAACATGGTGTGTGCCATAATTCCCTTCTCTGACAGTCTAACCCGATGTTATTATGACTATCTGGTGTATTGAGTTTCCTATCATTTATTCGGCAAGGCGGTTTATCACGTGTACGTGATGATAGGCAGGCACTAGCCTATCTCTAGTAAACAGTGCCATTCATAAAACATTAAACAGATTATACTCAAGCTATTGGGTGTATGCTAACCATGTGATATACAGGCAAGTCATAATATCCAAGCGGCTTGTAAACCAGCCGAGAACACATAAACAAGGGAAATAAACCTTGTTGTTAAGGCTCCGTATCCTCTCCACTTGCAATAGTCCTGTCCCATCAAGTCTATGGAAAACAACGTGCACCACTCTTTCTTTTGTGTTTTTTCATGACTTAAATGATGCATTTCAGATACTAAAGAGATCTTATAGTGAAATGAAAATAAAAGATATTGAATCTGTGTATTTGTATAGGCATGTATTTGTATATGATAAGGCTACGATAGCATGTTGTCAGAAACCCTGTAACCAACACACTTCATTCAGACTACAATCGAAAAGGCGTTCTGTGCCTATAGCTTTAATTTGGATGCATATTGCTAGGTTATAAATTGCTATACACCATGTAAGATTACAAATTCATGCTGGTTTAATATACAGTAAACACTAGAGGCTGCTTTGTTCATACGAGTGTCCAAGGACACAGATAACAACAACAGTGATTAGTTTTATTTGCTGGCAAATGAGGAAAAACTTAAAAGACATTGGTCCTCAGACCACTATAACTAGCTGCTCAGCAAATGCAAGCTATAGGCCGTGCGTGAGTTGGCCGCGACTGGGGGACAAGCTGCGAGACACATTACGTAATAGGCAGGGTGGGTTGGGGGTGAGTAGCGCGACTGGGGTTCTTGTTAAACTAGGTCAAACTTTAGAAAATCAGGAAATTTTATTTTAATACAGGAAAAATATGAAAAAACATAAAATGGACAGATTACTACCTCCCCTACCCTTATGCTAAATTGTAATCAATTTCCTTTATCTATTGCATTTTGACAGGTGTTAATAATCTGGTTTCTTGGAACCTTGACCCTTGTGTCCCCCGATAATGGCGGCCCCCAGGGGGAAACTCACGCTTGGACTTATATGGCCTACGTACGTCTCATGGAAGCAGCCTTGAGAACCCAATATGGTCAATATGTTTTGATTTGCTTAAGTTCTGTTGGCATGTTGGTACACAATGCTATATCAATTTTTCTAGGAACTGTGCATGTAGCTGAATCAATAGTGAGGATCCGGTCTTATTTGGCCAATAGATCTTATAATATTTAAACATGTGGAAAAAGAGAGAAAGACACTGGTTTAAAATCTGCACAGCATAAAAACAGTGGCCATCGGCGGGGCGGGACAATGGCCGTCATCAGCATTCAAGTCACATGTCAGCCATTTTCTGGGAGTGGTTTGGCGCCTTTATGGAGCGTCTTACGTCCGGCAGACGACACCGCTCACTTTCCCGCCAAAAGCCGAGGCCGACGATAATGGGCGTAAATTGCCTCATTTTCGCCCACCCCTCCACGCGCCTACCGGTGTTTTTACCGACGTTGAGGACATCTGTATGTTTGACACAAAGGGGTCTTAGTAGGGGTAGAGACAACTGGAGCAATTCCACCCAGGAGAAGAAGGCCAGTCAATGTTTGAGTTGTTTTTATGTAGGCTATACCTAGACTGCTTGAATAAAATAATCCATCGGTGAATGTACTAAAGTGAATTTTGACGTGAGCATCACATTTAATTTATTCTTTATACACTGCCGAGAACAAGTAGAGTGCTATGTTGATTGTATTTATTCCACTAATTACAGGGCAGGGACCTGCAATAAGGAATCAACCCCTGTAACCTGTTTTAATGTTGCATAGATCTAGACCCTTAGGAAACGAATAAAGAGGTGTAGACTATGTCAAAATAATATTACAACTTCCTCAGTCATGCATGCCTAAAAGTAGGCAAATAATATACGACACTGCATGATGATTAAAGGTACTTCTTATACTCTGGGTTTCCCCATCTAAATCAGAGCAGGAGTGCTCAATCAATGAATGTTACTAAACAATAATATTTCTAAAGGCTGTAAGATATCCTAAGTTTGTGTAGGGAATTACCACAACACCCCCTCCATCCATCGTCATTCTCTCTCGTCTAGATATGGAAGCAACTCAAAGAACACATAATTTGTAGAGAAAATCTTATCACTTTGATTACATTCTGACCATAACAGTAGGCCTAATGTAACAGACATTTTCGCAATTGATTTTTGTTGATTGTGCCATTTTCAAGTCAAGGACCTCCGGTATTGGCCATACAATAAGCTGACTCAACACTTTCAGAGCCTGAAAATAACTTAAGTCACATGGGTGTGGGCTAATTGTATAAGCTCACAAAATAAATGGACTGATGAGGGCGTCCTCATTACGTCACATGAAGTGAGGGCGTTACCCCCAATGACGTCAGCATACTAAGGGATATGGATTTCTTGGGTCATCTCTGACGTCATCCACGTCATCGATGACGTCACTCACGTCATCAGTGACGTCGCGAGCTGCTCTCAGATGGAGTGGTTGGTCTCTCCTCTTTTGAAGCATGCGCCGGTGGGTTTCTGCGCATGCGCGGTCAGTGAATTGTGTAATGGGACACATTCATTTAGTGGCGCACCAGGCGGACATTGAGGGAACTAGAGAGGAGGAGGTGGGGGTGGGGGTGGGGGCTCTTGGAGAGGGGTAGGAGAGCTGCTCTTTGAGTGCTCGTGTCCATACATCCCCTATTTGCTGGTGCTAATAAACTTGAAGAAGACCGAGGCACGGGTCTCTCTATAGCTATTTGCGCATCTCTGTCGCTCTGGACTGGTTCTTGGACTCCAATACAGGCTATATATATATATATATATATATATATATTGCCCCCGCCTTAGAATTGTCATTGATTGATATAATTATGTTCCATAATCTTGACAGGAAATAAGTTATATTAATATTGCTGAACGGGACGGTTTCTGACCAAGATATATGTTTTTCTAAAATCAAAGTCATGACCAAGATAATTACTAAGTTATCTGGTTATGACCATGCATACCGGTAATAAAAAGTCATTACCGTACCGTACCAAGTCATAACCATACTGATGATAAGAGGTCATTACTATACCGATAAAAACAGCTGAAAAAGCGGTCATTACGATTCTAGTAATAATATTTTTTAGTCAGTTAGATTGCATTTGATGTCACTGCTTGAGGCCGTTGTTTGGGGGAATATTCTTATATAAGGTATAAAATCAGTAGAAAATACTATCTACACAACTAATACATACACATACCCATCACTGTATCAGTTATACGGCTACAAGGGAGGAAACTTGGATTATGCCCTTAGATACATCATATGGGCCGTCCATTAATGGTGTCACACACAAGGGGACTGGTGGGAAGGTTGAACTGTGTGACACTGCCTGAAAACACATTATTTTCATTTTTAAAACAGAAAATTCAATGTGACTGGGGGGGGGGGGGGGATGGGGGCCTAAAAGTACCCTGAAAATGTGTGACTTCATGTATGGATAAGTATAATTACATATTCAGCAATTTCCTGGATTTGAGCCAGTCTTTGAGGTAATGAAGTTAAACTGTGAACTTACCATAACCCCTGTTGTGACCGCTATCCCCCTGCCGCAGTATGTGTTCGGCACTATATCACCGTAACCAATGGATAAAAATGTAATGGAGATCATCCACATGGAATTGAGTAAATTTTGATGCTGCACATCGTGATAGCTGCAAAGAAAACAGAAAGAGCAGAATATAAGTTGTGTGTTAAAATGCACATTGATCATTTTGAATTTTGTAGACCTATAGTATTGAATTATCACTAAGTTTATAAGTTACAAATTAACAACATCGTTATTTCATTTATGAAAAAATAGGTATTCTTTTAATGTTATATGATTTTGATAACGTCAAACACTACATCAAAAAGTTTCCATTTAGTGCATTGAAACTCTGAACAGTTTTAAGGGAGGTAATAGGCCTACAAAGTCTAGGTGTAAATAATTCTTGAGACGTTTTCCAATATACATACACAAAGGAAAGCGAAACTATAGCCTCTGAATATTGAGTGAACCTCATACCCCGTATGCAATTGATCCTACATAAAATGGGGCAAGATAAAAGTTGAACCTCTGTATCAAGTTACTCAGGTTTATCAATTGTTAAACAATTGGCCATTGTATACAGTGCGTCTACTATGGGTGGGTATTGTATCGTCCCAGAATACAGTTCCTATTTATGTTGTTTGACTGGAACAGTCGCCCGCCCTTCCCCATCCTCTTTTTGTCCTACCAACGATGTTGCACTTATGCAAAGATACTAGATTCCTGATGCTGCCTTTCCACATTGTAACTATGTCAATGCTACTCCATGGCGCTGCTTATACGGGTCTGAACAGAAGGCTATTGCAACAAAATGTAACCAAAGAAAGAGATACATAATTGCACTTAACGATACATCGACTATTCCACAATATTTTAATGACAAAACTTCCAATAAAACAACTCGTTTGTTCTAGACTGGCTCTCATAGCCAGTACCAGATTCGTCATGTTCACAACAAAGTCAGGTATCTTTGTAGTTCAGAAGCATTGGACTAACAGCCTTCAACTGATTTGTGCACTATTTGCACGTTGTCTGTACTCAGTTGCGTTGCCTCTGGGTTTTCAATTGAGCTGCCTTTCTATGATATGCAAGTCAGAATTTGCATTCAAGGTTTTTAAATTGTTCAGCAAGGCAATAAAAGAGTCTTGTGATCCTTATGATTTTCTGAACCAAAAAAACGGGTAAACAGTCAAAACTCTCTGGCAAAGTTTTCCAATAAGGCGGAGTGCAAGATTCATAAGGTAGATATTGACAATAAGAGATATGGCGAGGCTTACCTGTGGGTAACGATGTGCTCCGAGCTGCTCATACGAGGAACTTGCTGATAAAATACACGTGTACCTTACCTGCTACCTGGGTGAGGTATCTGTCAGATACAGTTAGGTAGTGGGGGCACTGTTCCATATTTTGAGTTTGAAGGTAAATGGCAATAAAACAAAACAAAAATCATGCAGAAAAAAAGGAAAGGAAAATCAAATGATTTTACACCAAACACTGCAGTATGAGCAAGTCAATTGCTCACCCCACCCCACCCCGATATAATAAACTGCTCCCATTGGGCTCTAATATCTAAACACAAAGCGTTACTGGCTATCACATGAAACAATTTACAGTGTGACCAGAAATAAACACAGCTAACAGAATAGAAGGCAAATGGCGCCTTTTTAAACACTGAAGTGAGAGGCAATTTCAGCTCTCAAAGAGCGGCCATCTCATCGATACAAAAACACATGTTTCATTATCGTTGCTTCGCTGGTAGGAGCTGTAATGGTTCGCGGTTGAGTTGTTATACCGGCAACCGGCATACTTGGTTGTGCTGGTTCCCGATTTGTTTTGTGAATGTATACTGCTTAGGACGGGGACAAGTGAAATATTGTGCCTCAAGCTAATTTTTTTGTTGGACAAAATGTGTACAGTATATTCTTAATCCTATCTTCTTGTTTTTCCTGACATTCGGAGGGTATATATGTTAAATTACTTTTGAATACATCTGCCATCAATCTTATAACCTTGGAATTATTCTATCAAATTGTGTCCGAGAAATATGTCTATACGATCAGTATCTCCTTCTTGGGATCTTGCTTATAACCTTGGGATCAATCTATCACATTCTGTCCCAAACATAATGCTAAGAATAAAAAATCTCTGCTTTAAATGCAGTGTCCGTATATATTATACATTTAGATAGGCTACTATCGCCACGTATCTGATAACCTTGGGACCATTTCATCTAGTTCTGTCCCAGAAATTTGTCTACACGATCAGTATCTAATAAACTACACACATCCCAGACATATAATATTTTGTCGATATAATCAGTATCAAACGACTATATTTACTCTCAGTGCAGTGCCTGCATATATTCAACACATCTAACTACATCAACAATTAATCCTATAACCTTGGAACCATTCTACCCCATCCATTCTGTCCCAGTAATATGTCCATACAATCGGTATCATACAACGACCTCCCTATAAGTGCATTCCTCACCATAGTACACAGTGAACCACTACCCTTCCGACTTCATTTGCCGACGTCAAGTCACATTCCCGACAACGTGCGTTGCTGGGCAGGAGACACGTAGGCAATTTCCTGAGTCACAATCTGCTAAGCTTTGCCAACACTTTGGTGTTGGACAGAGTGGGAGGTTCCGGCCGGAGGGGGCTGATAGGGTGGAGAGAGTGGTTGCCTGTACACTGGCCAACCGACAATTAGTCCCCAGTGACAACTGGTCCCAATGTGGGTGTCTTCCTCCAGGGTTAAAGCTAGTCATGTTTTTCACAAAGCAGTATGAAGCTTTGTTGTAGCTAGGCCCATGTTTTTGTAATGGGTTAGGCTAATTGGTCACTATATAGTCACTATAATCTATGGAGTGATTTGTTTCTTGTGATTTGAGATTATATACTTTAAGAAAAATAGGGTGGCATCATGGTGTTATTGTTGTATCAAGACAATGTACCCTCAAAGAGGGCTTGTTGGTTGTTAATATTATTTTTTGACAGTTGTGTACTAATCATGAGACACTCATTGATTTGTGAATGGCCATCCTAGTTATGTATGTATACACATACATGTAACTTTCAATCTGCTAGCCGTTGGTCAATTAAAAGAAAGAGGTCATATCACATACTGTAATGCTTTCATATAATATTATTTAAATGGTCCTTAAGGAACCATTTCCAAACAACAAAGATCCACTTGCACTGTACGTTTGTATTATTTATAATGATAGTTATGAAATAATGATACAAAATTGGATGTTCCTACTGTGGTATACCCCCAGCACTGAAAATATAATAGTTTCGATGAGAGGAGCAGCGTAAAATCAGTTGGAATCAATATTTTGAATAGTTTATAGCATTGTCATGGTCTCATGTTTGCCCGATTATGAATGAGTTTGATACCCATTACAGGCTAGCCTATTAATGCGTGATGTGCCTATTTTGAACTGTCAACAATATAGCCTACTCTGTAAAGGCTCTTAGCCATTGGGTCATGCTATATTCATAGTTGTATGAGGTGGGTTATGCAAATGCAAAACACTATAGAACCGTCTGCCTAGATCTGCTGGCAGATGATACTTACAAAATCAAAAACTGAAACGTCTGGAAATGCCTATATCTTTCAAAATCTCATCTACTTTCACACTAAAATCACCCAGAGTCTGTGTATGTTTCTGTTTACTCTAGCTGGACAAGATCTAGATTCAAAACCCTGGCCAAGAATGACAGTCACAGTAACTAAAAAGACTCAGAATGTCAACATTATCTAAATCACTCTCGCGAAAATCACCCATTGCAAGTGGGTGTTTTTGTTCACTAAAGCTATAAAAAGTAACTATAGTTAGGCAAGGTTAAAAACCTTGGCCAAGTATGGCAGCCCAGGAGGGTCAGTCGTAAGCGTAAAGCCATTGAATTTCATTGTCGACCTAGAAGTCGATAAAAGAGAACTATATATCGGCCAAGACGTCGACTGATCGAAGCTTGTCGATCGCGGATGAAAGGAAACAAATTGGTGGGATGAAAAGCCGCCAACTAGTCTGGAAAGGGAGAATCGAATGAAATGTTGGCTCAGGAAAAATGGATACTATGGGGGTAGGATGCAGAAGGGGTATAGAGGGGAATAGGAGACGATGTCTATCTTTCATTTTATTTGTTTTTAGTGATTTTATCTTACGATAGCTAACCAATTCTTTATACATTCATTTGGCAGTGAATAATAAGGATTACCATTGTTGGGGTAGCTCCCTGCTCGTATCAAGCAATCTGAAATATGTATACAAAAATGTATATGTTCGTATTTATAAAAGTGTCAGAATTCTACACTCCTCGTGTGGACCATTCAAGTAAAATAAGTTCTGAAAACCATCTGATTATAAATAACCCCTTGTCCTACATGTAAAATGAGCCACGGAATAGAACCTGGGATGTAGTTCAATGAAGCACTGCTGAATTAATGGCCCAAATGAAATGAACAGTAAGTGAATGGTGGCATCCATGACAGTAGCATTTCAGTGTTTTACCACTCAGTATAATAATTGTTTTTAATGCATTTATCAAACTATACTTATTTTACATGATCTTTCCTATGGGTGTTATAACGGATATCATAATCAGTAGACAAGTACATAGAAGTATAATAGAAATATGATAATATTATTTATATTTTATATTTTATAGGTGCAGTAGTCGTTCATTGGTCCCATGAGTAGCAAAGTTTATCATTTTGCATTTTCTTCTGAAATCGACAAGTAAATCTTTTAATGACCTTATTTCGATTTATCTGTCAAGGCACTAGGATTTGTTTGTGAAGTTTGCAGTTTAGTATGTCAATTCACCTTAACTCTTCGGGTGACTAAGTCCGTATAGGAGGGAAAGTAATACCTCAATGAGTAATTGCATGCCCCAAAGGACAAGTTCGAGTTATAAAAAACAACATGTAAATACCATAATTTGGTTCAACCATCACTACTTAATCAAACCTTTCTCTGAATACAGAATACCTTAATCAAATGTGTCTTATATAGAATAAAAAATATACAGGGAAAATTCTAGACCCACCTCATCATTTCTACCAGTAAGTGGTAAATGTATAAATTCATGATTTTTAAGTTTGACAAACAAAATTGACACTCAGCACCCCATACCGTACAGGCTATCACACAAACACCACGTCCTCGGATCAATGGGAATACATGTCACGCTCCATTAACCCCGACCAATGTGCTGACCTTTGACCCTGAGCTGCTCCTCCAGTGAGCAGCTCATTCCGTGACGTCACCAATTGTCCCCAGCACGCAGACTGTGAATGCAAATTTTTGCTGCATTGCGGATTTTGTTTTGTTGTGTTTGCTTCTTCACTACTTTATCTCGGCCAACACTTCAGGAGTCTATTGATTTTGTCCTGTTCTATTCCCATGAGTTTCTAACATATATATGTTTAATTTTGGTTAATTTTTCAACGTGTTGTTCATTGAGGTAAATTTAACAAAGCGCAAAAATTGGGGTGTTTTTCAGTACAGCAAGAGAGAAGAGACACTCCCACCCTAAACCATGACCCATGCATGTGCACCACTCCACCATTCATCGCTCAGACAGATTCCCACACTCCCATCCCCAACACCCCCATCAACCCCCCCCCCCCCCCCAATCCCACCACCACCTCCACCCCTACAACCAGACCCTACAACCACAGCACAAGAACAAAACGCCTTACTAAAAGAAACTCCCAAAAGGATTGCACCAGCTCTTTTAACCAAAAAAAAAACACTTCTTAGAGCCGATTATCCCCTTGCTTAAAAAGCGTTTACATCTTAAAAGGAATATGTTTTGGGTGGGCTTTCAGATGTGGCTCTGTGCTTTGGGGAGGGGAAGAATTGATTCGGAATCTTTTTAGCTGGGGTGGAGGTGGACATTGGTCAAGCAGTGGGAGTCCGCATGAGTGGGTCCCTGAGAAATGACCGGTCGGATGTGTCCACCCCTCGGCCCGTGAGGGGAGGTACAAAGTGAGCTGGGTGACCATACACCAGTCTGCTACCAACATAGGCTCTAGGAAAACTAGCACTATTTAATACATCAAGGCCGGGTTATACTGAAAGACCTAGCTATACTTAATAGTCATATTAAGAAATAATAGTTGATTGAATAGCAGTAGTATTTATGGAATTATTGTGCATGGTCCAATGTGAATCCCATCTTAAATTGCTATATAATCTAAACTAAAGTCTCTTTTAAGTTTCTGGAAATGTAGGTTGGCCTAAAGTTGCATTTCTATATCTGTTCATTTGTAGTCAGAAATCAATAGTATCTTACTTGGGATTTATATTTACAAGACCTCGCTTGTAAGTATCAATGCTTAATATGTGTGCATTGTACCACCAATATAATTAATTGAAAAGTTGGATGAGATATCATCACAATTCAGTTAGAGAACAGGATGCAGGGTTACAATGTGTAACCCAATTTTTCTGCAATCTACACACACTGGCAGACACCCAACTTAAACTGTTCAGTCTCAATGTGTGACCTGGATATAGTACTAGGCAAGGGGGATGGTTTGGAAGGACCAGTCAGTGACACGCATGACTGAACCGGAGGAGATGGGCATGTGCAGTGAAGCAGAACCCTTAAAGATGAGGTGCGTGCGCAGAGGGGGTGCAGAGAGCGCATGCGCGGACGCTATACCGTTTATGGTAGTGTTGTTGTTGATGGTGGGGAGGTGTGGGCGTTTATATTGATTCCTCACACAATTTATAGTCTGTCAGCTCATCATATTTCATTATGATACCCCCGTGTAAAACGTCAGGGTTATTCCAGTCCATGTTATGTATATAAAGAACTAGGTCTCGTTTGTTGAAAACTTTCCAGTACCATGGCTTCAATATGAAACACGCTAAAACCATAGGCAAACTCTGTTCCCAAAAGATTACAAAATGTTATAGATAGAGCCATGAGTTTTCCCTAATCTGAGTTCTTTACTTAACTACAAAAAACGATTCAAAGTTGTCAAAGATAAACTATCAGTATCGTTCAAAGTTTATCACACTGCTTAATTAACCTAATTTCTTTGAAGGGAAATGCTACCCTCAAAGACCAAAATGCACGAGGGAAAAAGTTTTGCTGGTTCCACTGTGTGATACCCCTGTTCCGTTACTCTACAATAAACATAAGGATACTACACAGGAAAAAACGATTAAAGGGGGCTATATCTGATTGGTCGACCGGCCGAATATGAGTATGACTGAGTATGAATTAATGTCATCACAATTCGAAGAATTTGGCAATAATCTATTCCTGTGGTTATACGTCCGCCGTATTCCCCTAGTGGAAAGACCGGGAACCTAGCATAGAGAGACCTAATCAGTCTAATAAGTCCTACTATTAGGGTAGGGTAGGGAGGCTACTGTACTGAGAGGACTGTAAAATATGCATATATATCTCAGTGGCGAATTTAGAGGGCCCCCATTTTTGTGAAATATAGATTTTTTAAACGTAAACATTCTGAGGAAAAGGGGGAGGGGGGCACTTCCCCCTTTCTATTAGTGCGCCCCGCCCTTTTCCAAAAGCTGCATCCGTCAGGGAGAGACCTTGTATGTATATATAGGATATATCAAGACTGGAAAGCTTCTCTATGGCCCTATGTGCCCATTTCCCTGGTGGCTGGTTGGATCCCAGCTAGTCAACTGTGACCAGGGGCTGATCATTACCAGTGTATTTTTGGAATAGCAAGTGGTACCACTTATGCCATTTTTACCATAGGCATAATGGTCAATCCAAATCCAATCCAACCAGAGGCCAGGTGGCAGGCCTGTAGTGCATAACAGGTTTCCCTCTAGCTTTCCAGTCTCGATATATCCTATATACATACAATGTCTCTGCGTCAGGGTACCTATAAATCGACCGACTAATTAGCAATCCCTATATACTGCTTTATCATATATAGACCTAATAGTTTCTCTCCCCAGCATCTCCTCCCCAGGACCGAACACACTGTGTTAAGCCTCATCCTTTTCATAATAGGCACGTCGCCGTAAAACACTATTGCCAGTCTTCTCATTGGTTAATTACCGTCACGTGATGCGCAGAGAGATGCGCAGTGCGTTCTGCCATTTACCTTGTAAAACTAGACAGAGTATTGAAAGTGAGCTTGTCTGATTTCCGATACTCTCGGGAAATCAATGCAACGCGTAAAGGGGTGTCGGGAAATAGAATCAATTCCCTTAAAAGCGTCTCGGACAATAGTATCAAGCGGGGTTGAATTAGCATACTGTATCCACCTGTTCAATAAACTATGCAATCTGAGCGGCGTCTTCGACAACTGAAGTATGGGAGAGGGGGATATATCTATTCTTTTTTTTATATAAAGGAAAGCATTTGCCAAACAAACGTGTTTGTTAATTATGAGCTCGAAAGTGGGACCTGCATATATCGTTGTGTACTTCTATCTTTCCCTATTTACGTTATGTACTATATCACATGTACTAGTATTCAAACTACAGGATCCGGGAATAAGTGATAGGCGAACTAATAAAGGGTACGTCGTCAAAATTAAAAGTTCAAACATGCAGGAAGAGTGTTTGTTGGGTGGTATCATGTCCCATCACACAGATCCGGTTAGTACAGATATCATCTTATATCATAATCATAATTATATGAACATGTGGACATGTGAACATGTACACCGAATACAGAATTCAATTGATCTAGAATTGTCACCTTTTCTGATTTGGTCGCAAACCTACACGTAGCACAATCTTATGACCATTATATCCATAAGTAGCTTCATGAACAAAATAACATTTGACGATCTTCATGCTCGAGGCGTATCCTCCTGGACTATCCTTATAGTCATGATTGATATTATTAACTATATCTTAATTGTCTAGATATCGTTAATAACATGGTTAGCATTGATACCAATGTGAAAATTATCTCGGTCCTACCTGAAGTCTTCCCTCAATAACTTCTCACCATGAGCGCAGTAAAGTACATAATAATAGTGTTTGTGCACGTTTTCCGACTTGAATGTTTTCCACTTGACTATTTCATCGGTAATCCATTTTTCCCATCCGTAGAAACCAATTCTTTTCAATGATTTCAGTGATTACGTCCTAAAACATCAACTGTTTTTTGTTGTAATTTCAGGAAAACGCTTAGAGTTAATAAAGTGTGAGTTATTTTGTGTTCCATATGCACAACGATGCGTTTTCCTATATCATCATATGTAATACACTTTCCCCATCAAGTGAATTGCAACTTCTTGGGTTGCGGATATAAATGGATACTTCTCAATAGTCATATGCCGTGAACAACACACCTGATATTATAAATAACCTTCAAAACGACCGTCCGTGTCGCAGGTAGGATATTATAGGTTGACTGACCACTCTTGTTGACATTTTGCTGATTTGGTCGAATCTGCGCCGAACTACCAATCCTATGCCGCTGTCACTACAGGATCCAGAGTAGCAACCTTCGAGTTGCAGAGTGTTCCAACTTCGAACCTATCAGCAATTCATAAGAAATGACTGTATTATCCCGGCGGTCGGTTCCTATATGCTTTGTTTGCTGTTGAACATTGAGCAAGCCAAAACTATCAATAGACTAGTCGTCGGCATACACATACATGTGCAACAAATCACCAACCATGCAGTGAAATAGTCCAATCCAAAATAAGACACCAACACGCTGCTGGATCCAAAGGCTCGCGCCCATATAGCCGTTCGCTGGGGGATATAATTAGAATAGACCCGAATAGTTAGGTTTTGAATGTTTGACTATTTGACTCAAGTGGGCTCGGACCCTTTAGATTGGAGTACCGGTTCATTGGTTAGTCCTTGGCCGCTTGGAGCCCGATTGGAGAATAGGCCACAACTACATTTTATAATTCATATGTATTTGTTTGATTCTTTCAGTATTTATCATGGGTAAACGTATCTAATGTGTATATAGCATGATTTAGAATTTGCAAATATAGTGTAAATTAACATTGTTTGTTTGTGAATTTGATAGTTATGCGACACTGGGGATCCTCACAAGAAGGCATAACGGACCTCACCATAGGGTTCCGAGCACCTCCCCCCCCCTCCCCACCATTATACCCCAACCTACCCAAAATCCCTCTTTTTCTGTTTAAATCGTATAGTCATTGTTTGTACCATGGCAGCACAAAAACGTCCGACACCCAAACCCCTATAACGGTATACGGTCAGACCTGCTTCTTATTTGCTCAACCAAGGACTGAGTGACTCTTCTTTGGGGTCAGGTTGATCCACTCTTTGCCCACAGTAATCCACCCAGGACTACCCCAAAGACAGCTGTATAGCGAATAGGCAGGGGCCGCTTTAGCCCAACACTGTACGCTGATCTCCCTTACTTCCGCTAGCCAACCCACCAACTTCCGGTCGGAAACATGACTTCCGGTCAGCTGTACTCAATACTTATCTATGTTTTTCCCCCTTCTTCTCATGATTTCTCTTAAGAATAAAACATGGGTGGGGGGGATGAGTTAGAAGATCGCGGTGCTACCCAAGCCAGGTTGGCTTCCCACTAATTCCTCACTTAAGAAAAGCTAGCAGTAAGTTAGCAATTCAAATTTACAATCAATGACGCTTCCTGATTTCCCTAGACACTCCTAATTCTGTCACATACGTTAGTGAGTTGACATAGAACTTGCGTGAACTATCATTACTGCTGCTGGTACAGTTGCTAAGGATTATGGAAGGTATGTTAAGACACTAAGTCACACAAAGACACTAAGTCACACAAAATATATTTGTGTGACTTAGTGCCACTGTCAAGACACTAAGTCACACAATGTTTTATGTCACACAGGTTTGTGTGACTTAGTGTCTTTCTATCTAAGACACTAAATCACAAAAGACACCATCACAAAATGGAAGGAATTTAAATCAAATACATTATAGGGATGTAAGACTATATAAAACCAGGTTTATCAAATATCATGTGAGTATGCATATTAAATTTTTGTATATTTATGTGCAACACATCTACCCAGAAAAAAATATTTCCATGAGAATATTTTCTGAAAAACCTTATACTAGATATTACTTAAATATCAATTTCTATATAAAGATATTAGTTTTTATTGATCACAATTAATTGTCATAATTAATCTTAGTCAGTTCTAATAATATGTTTTTAATTCGATTTATAATTAATGATATACCATAGGTGTCATAAACTATTGACTAGAATTCTAAGAACTTTTTATTGATATTAATTGGAAATCGTCATTTTATGATATTGATCAGTTTACAAAATAATTAAAATTATTTATTCTGACAATGTTAATTAATAAATTATTGAGATAATCATAAAACCAAAACTCTTCCTAAGTACAATGTAATATAACAACTAAATGACCAGAATGAAATATATTCATATTTATCTATATGTAAGGCTAGAAACATATATATGTTCATAGGAAAGCTTTCTTTATATGTATCACCAAAGTTAGAGATATATATGTATGTTGTATTTGAAAAAAAAATCAAAATAATTACATTAATATACCTTTATATCAATGCAACTTATTCAAAATTGAGGGATTAAAATATGCTTCTTTGTATTCATCATATATAAGCTTCAAATGAATCATACCTTATTTTGCTACTTAGTGCCATCTGATGTTTTGTGATTTAGTGTTTTCACCATTTAAGGATTTTTTATGTCACATAGTGTCTTGCTATGGCTCTAAGTCACACAATGGCACTAAGTGACAACATTTTGTGATTTAGTGTCTTTTGTCACTTAGTGTCTTAACAAGGTATGTCGCTCTGAACAGTTGCCAGGAATTGTTATTTACGAAGAAGGTAATGCAGAAGGTTTTGCCATGCACGGGTTCCTCGAATTATGCGTTCCTAGAACTTGACGTCAGTGCCAAAGAAATAATTAGGTAACATGCATTATGCTAATTGGGTTACCTAATCAGGTGGATAATAACCTACGGTTACATTGAGCGAAAGAATGTGTTTATTAACCAACCTTGGTCGACTACTTCCTCATCCTTGTTGTATTTGCATAGAAGATAACCATCAGCTTGGAAAACAAGCCTGTGATAAGTTTAAGATATTCTCAGATAAAATCTTAGTGATGTAAATGTAATAATCATGCCCTTTCCCATAATTATTATGCAGATGATTTCAAATGTGATAGTATAACCTAAATGCACCGAGAAGTTCAGAAATAAACCGTATCTCAGTGATATCCGCCTTAATATCCTTTCCCTTTTTTTGTACAGTAATCCGCCGGCACGGCGAATAACGATTCTAATAAAACTACAAAAACACTGTGCATCCTTGGATTTAATTTAGTAGGCCATAGTTTTAGAGGTTATACATAGCCTATTGTTTAAACAAGCTATATTTCAAATCAACAGATACATTTATAAACATTCTTCCCAGAATGTCCCAAACTTCAATCGTTATTGTTAAATGGAGGTGAAAATCAAAAATGGCATTGAGGGTGTTAAATTAATGCATCCACTCTATGGGTTCCACCCCTACTGTGAAATTTTTGAAGCAGCGAATAAACGGCGAGTTACTCGATCAGAAGTCCATTGGCTCGTTAATAACGATCCGAGCAGCTCGACCAAACAATGGCAGAATACAGGACTAATTAGTTAAGCTTAATCAGGCATGCTTCATTAACCGCCTTTGTCTGCGAGCCGCTCGCTGGACGACGCGCGCACAGGAAGAAGCCATTTGGCGCGGCCCAAAACGCCGCGCGGCCGGGTTCGTACCGCCCCGCACTATGGCACGCCGTTCAGGTAAAATTTATATAAAAGTTTTTCTGCAAAAGTATAGCAGTGGCGGATCCGGGGGGGGGGGGGGGGCAAAAGGGACAATTGCCCCCCCCCCCCCCCTAGACTAAGTGGATTTCCCCCCCAAATAATCTAAGCTTGTTGATTTGTACAAATCTGACATAATATTTTGTTCACTTTTTTTTATAGTGGGGGTTGGTTCCCCCCCCCCCCCCGGATCCGCCCCAGTATAGTACGTCCTGTAAGGTATACTAACATTAAATTTTGCTGAAACCAACATGCAACATGCAGCAACACCGTTCACTTTTTACAGTTTATAATAATTATAATAATTATCTCGGCCAAACAGGAACAAATATCACTTCTGATACCGAATCTAGCTGTGTTTCAGGACATCCGTTCCATTTTAAATCGCTAAAGATGAGGAACATGTTGGCTTTATGCAGAGGATGCATTTAGGAGGAGAACTACTTTTCTGGGCCACTGGGTACCAGCAGTAGGTTATCAATGTAGCACGCAATGAACTTTCTTGGTCGCTGGTGCCCAGCATGTACACCAATAGCCTATGACTGGTACCGAGTGGCCCAGAAAAGTCATTCTCTTTCCTAATTGTACACAGCAAACCAATAGACAAATATCATATCATTTAGTAATCTAGCAACGTTCATGATAATATGCAGACAGGAGAATTATCAAATTGAAAGGTAAATTGTAAGTCTCTCCTGATTGCCCACCCACGCACCCAAAAAGGAAACAGAAATCGATTTACCAAAATGGCATGCCATAGAGTTCACTTTGTTATTTTCAGTCTTCACGTTGCTCTGCTTGGTATCAGTTCTGCTTGACTAGTGGGGGTAATGTAACAGTAGCGCTGGCCCTAATGTTTATCGTCCGACTTGTGATTTAAGGCTCCACGGTGTGAGGACGGCAGGAAGATAAAAACGTGGGGAAGCGGAGAGGGAAGCAAAGGGAAACCTTGTATTGATGTGAGAAATAATAGGCATCGAAGCCTAAAGATTTAGGGGAGAACTAGAGTAGGCCTAGAAGTGTGGAATCTGGGTTGAAACGCCTAGAATATACCTCAAAAGCCTAGAATATAATACTTAAAATGCCTGGAATATATACATAAGATGCCTTGAATATAACCAAAATGGTTGCATCTAAATGGATGACGGCAAGTGACCTATGCCTCCACTAAGCCTATGGGGAGTTATCTTAGGCCTAATGGACACCCACTATAGCTATTCGAGGCCTATAGATCCGTTGTGGCTCTCCTGAGACGGCCAATCTTCACCCCCTCAGATGATAGCCTAGGAAGATTAGATTAAGAATGATTACCGTGATAGGGCGCCCCCTCTGGGACAGAAGGCAGTCTGAATGATTGCCAAAAGACGTTAGGTGTGTTGTGGTTGCGTGAGAAAGGTTTAGGGAATAGAGGGGAGTCACTGGAAAGGGGTGGGATAATGAGAGGGTGTGGGGAGTAGGGTTGTTTCGTTGGGAGGAGGCGGGCAAGGTCATGTACCGGAGGAGGTGGTCTGAATACCATTGTGGGGCTTTAGGAGAAGGGGGTGGAGGCAATGTATGGGGTAAATACAACAGGCATTGGGAGGGAGTAGCAATGGGATGGAATAATGATTGTGATGGTGGGAGATGGGGGCATAGGTGAAATAGAAGATGGATAGTGCGCTCAGGGATTATTCTGAAGAGGGATGGAAAGTGTAAGAAAAGAAATGACAACGAATGGGTAGAATGTGGAGAAATAGAGACAGACATAGGCTAGACTCTATAGCTATTGTCTGCATTAGGTATACCTAGAAGTCTTCAATACCGGCAAACAAGTCCCGAATTTCCGGAGGTAGGTAGCATAAAAACATAATTCTGGGTTACACTGTTGTTAAATTACAGCTACAAATGCCTAATCTCCAATCCAAGCTTACTACAACGTTTGTTGTTTTCCGGAATATTTCGTCAAAGAAACCGGTTCGTAAATAGCGATATTGTATTTTGTACTAAATAGATATCGGAGAATGATGAAAATATTCTGTACAATGTACCTGCACACATCCAAGCCCTTCAGACAATATGTGCGACATAGGTGCTGCAACGTCGCTCTCCAACACTGTACAGTATTTCTTGTGTTGGTGCCCGTCTGTCTCCCTTTATTACATAGTTAGGCCTTGTTGCAATTGATATGGCGGAATGTACGATTGTGCAATAAAAAATACTTCGCTCACATAGGTGACACTTTTATGCAATATCATTGTTTTGCACCGAAATCGCACAGTGTAAAGCCCTTTAAACAGACTAAAGGCCCCTTACACTACACAACGTTGAGCTGCGATATTGCCAAGATATGATGATATTACAAGACATTCTCAGAGAAGAGCGACACAATTGTTCAGATTTGGCAATTTTGATTATTCTTCAAATTGCTAACAAAAAATCTCGCCTCTAATATGTACGATTTCTCTGCGACATGGTTATATCACAGCTCATGTCTTGTAGTGTAACAGGGCTTTTATGCAAGTCTTCTCTAGAACCTGTCTCAGTAGTAAAGACATGTTCACCCCTCCTACAGCCTGTGCATCTGAGACGAGTTCTATTGAAGTAACTGGGGTCCCTTAACAGTGCCTGGTCAACCTGATAAGCCTCCCCACCCCTATAAACCCCTACTACCTCCTTATCGTGCCCACCCCCTTGTCCCAACCCAGTCACATTTCCTGTCACCTCCAGGGAAGCCTGGAGGGTTGGGGTGGGATGGGGGTGGGTGGGTGATTGGGTTGGGTCGAGGGAGAGGGCTATTGTCAGATGGAATTCACACACTCCCTTTATAGCATGTCTAGTATGGTTGTTATTGTATTGGGCAGTGGTTGTATTCAGAGGAGTTCGACGGATGGATAGTGTAAATCTTAGGCACTTCCAGTTAATGTCTTTTCTATACTGATCCTTTAGTATGACATCTCTATTCAGAGTTCAGGATTTACAAATATGAAAACCTGTCCGCTTACCATATTATATCTATGACTTATGCTTGCATACAACTAATCCAGCTTTCCTCATGACAAGCTGTTGTGAGCTACTCTTATTCTGCTGAGTCACTCAAATATGCTGCTCTTTTAAGATCATAATTATATTTCTTTGCCTGAATGTGTGAACTACTTACTTTGCCCTTCTCATATTATGTGACCTGCTCATGTGCCCTACTGACCCTATTTTCTGACCTGTTCCTCTGACCTGCTCACATGAGCTGCTCAGCTAAGTGCTGAGTCAATCAGACGGTCGAGTCAACCCCCCAACATCTCCTGAAAGGCGATGTGTGATATTCGTTGACAAATGGTGGCTGTGCATTGATTTCACGTTCACACTGGAGTAGGGTCTCTGCGCCTCCAGCAGCTAGCCATTAGTCAGGGTGGGCGGACCCTGGAGCCCCTTCTTTCTCCTGTCCCACTCTCACAGGAGGCCGAGCACGGGCATGGGGCGGTCGGGGTGATGTATACGGGGGTGCCCGGGTGGTAGGCCACTTTACATATACTACTCACATGATGAGAGTGTACCGTTAAGGGTACTGGAGTAGGCCTATTTGTATGATGTTAGGGTGAGGTGGGTAGGGGAGAGATGCACGGGGGGGGGGTAGATTTCAACTATCTGAAACAACTAAGTAGCCCCTGGATAGGCTGGAAGGGAATGGAATTAGGCATGGCCAGGGGAAAGATGGGTAGGAAATATTACCGAAATCAAGGGACCGACAAGGGATAGTTAGTAAAATGCAAATGAGGGGTTAAAAACTAGAATAATGATATTAGAATGAAGCACTGGAGGAGGACAGGAAAAGCATATGAAACAAGAATAACAAAGAGTTAAACATAGGTGGAATCGGGTAATGGACAACTATGAGTTTTCGTTTTGTTCCTGAACGCCTCGGTTTGCCCTCCCAACCTTTTCACACCCTTCTTATCCTCCAATGACCTCTCCCCTCCTCTAAATACGCCTCCTTCCACCTCTGTCACGACCTTATCGTCCTCCATCCTCCTCCCCCACAGCAGAACTCCACGCCTATCCTATCACCATCTGGGCAGCCCCGATACCCCACCGATCGTTCCCAGCGTTTCCCTTGGTGGTCATCTGTCTGGCCCCTCCAGTGGTCAGCCGCTATTTGAGGCAGACACCACCAGTAGATACCTACCCCTTAACCGTGCCACCCTCCACTGCCACGCTCAACCCTTAGCCTCAAGTGCACTATAATAGCAATAATTATATAGATTGTGTTGCGTAAAACGCCATCTAGTATGTCAAACATGTCCTCAGATCCAATGCAAACCACTTTCTTCTACGATGCGCAGGGATATTAAGGTGCTCATTGACTATTGAAATAAATGAAAATATTTTAAACACGGCCCTCTTCTACGCGGTGTCAACGCAAACATTGTTATTCTGTTAAAAAGCATTGTAATGTTTCTTTAAAATCATTGAAATTTATCTTAAAGATCATTTTATTTTATCGTAGAATTGCATAATGATATAGCGCTATCGATAAGAAATGCAGACAAGTTCCTGCGTTACACCATAGTCACTTTCGAATAATACCTCTGACTATTTCTCTTTTTTCCGCTAGGTCTTTTTGTATTTTCTAAATTTGTGGCAAATAAAAATACTGTATTGCCTTTGCTTGAGTTGAATAACCAATGTTAGTGCCCTACCGAGAAACCCCTCCCACAAGTTTGCCCCACATTCCCCAGCTGGCAAATGCAGAGAAAGCACGAGATCCACAAATCCAGGCCGCCTCTGAAATCTTATCACAAGCCCCTACTTGGCTTAAAGGGGGAGGGTAGTAATGGTTCAGGAGGGGTGGAAATGGAACCAATTCCCAGATGGTCAAATCTGATAGGTCGGTTCTCCGAGAATAAAAAAAACTGCTGATGGATGCAATTCTGACGTCCACTTTTAAAATTGACCGAATGGAAACTAAATACCGCCAGATTAGTATCTCCAGCTGCCGACAGGGGCGGACGATCGATGACGTCATCAAGGACAGTCAGACTTCGGTTTCGATGAATGTCATTATTGGTTGTCGCGAAAGCTTATGTTGGCATTTTGTGTGCATTTAGTCCCTCTCAATTGTATTGTCTACCACCAGACTGTTTTAGTCTTAAATCCCTGTGATAGTTGAATATATTTCATTTGCTTTACTTTATATTTTAGAAAGAATTTTCGATGCGATAAGTCTACCCAAGCCATGTCAGACATACCCGGATGCCAAGGTCCCAGTAGACCACTTGTCTGTTCGATTGGTCCCTCTGGGTTGTCCGGTCCCAAAGCGTGGTCAAATTCCTAAGGGGCAAATAAGGGTTTGTCAACATATCATATGAACCTTCCCCGTGCCCCGTCAACACTAAACGTACTCAACCTCCAATACCCTCGCCCTATGTCCTGTCAATGAAAGAGAAAGTTGTTTTTCTGCTCATTCTGGGTCAGCAGTTTGGTATGTGCCAGGCTGTATGTGTCTGGTTTGCTGGGAGATGAATTCGAAGTCATGTCCTTCTTTTCCTTAAACATTTATTTCAAGGGGTGATTATAACAATATCAAATTTGGTATTAGGTTTTATAAAGGTATTTTAAATAGGGTCACCATACATACTTTGTTCACAACAGTTTTTTTTCATTTTATCATTAACAATTCACGTAAATCATAATAATTGCCTTTTGACACTTCTTGCATTTCCATAGTCTTTTTGCTGCTAAAGAGGATTAGTTTTACTGCATAGAATATGCAAATGAAGTGTGGGTTACCTAATAGCTTATAGGCCTATATAATTATTATGCGTCTGTCAGATGTCATCCATGCACCTATGTTATAGAAGGCTCAAGTAGCCCAGTACACACAATCAGTAAAGTTTTCGCATGGTAAATATTTTGTGAAAGTTTGTAAAGTGAACCCTTAAAGTGGCTTGTGCATCAGTGGTTGCGTTGTAACCCTACTCGGTAATGGCCTCCACACTTTTCGCCGTTTCCTGCATATTAACGTTGTTTGCCAACATTACATTACATCATTCAGGGAACTAATTCATCCCATCCAAGCATGCCTCTGTGACTAATCTATTTTAGTTGCCTTTGTTCTGCCATTTCTAAATTTAGATATTGTCAACATGGTGGATTAAGATAGCATTGTTTTACTTATTAATTGCATTAATTGGTCAGATCTTTTACCTGTATCAACTTGGAAATTAAGTTCCAACTATGAGTCATCAGCCGTATTTATTATGGTTATTTTCGAACAGATCTGATGGTAGTGCTTCTGATAGAACAATTAGCCCAAATTGATTGAAATATTACATTACGCCTTTTGTTAATGTAATTCACCTTATAGCGAAATGGAAAAAAGCTACCCTACAAGCATCTAAAGATATACAATTTGGTTTTCATACAAAGCGGATTAATATTTTTACGAAACAAACCAATTAATTTTGATAAATCCGTAGATCTATTCATGGTTTCAATAAACTGAAATCCCTCTAAATCATCCCACTTTCTGTGGAGAGTTTGGGATCCTGAGTGCAAAAGGATTACCAAAATTGTCGGACAATTCAAGACACACCCTCTCCCCATGAAACATAAACTTGGAGTGTCCCTGATAACCTTGGCGTTGCCAAGGAAAGGCTAGCTGCGTGCGCATTTTACGAGGGCCCCCTTTGGGGACATGCGAACGTTAGAGTGGTTGCGCCCTGCCGGCTTTAGGGCATTTGGTCGCGGTCGTTTGCTGCTACATGGCCAGAGATCGTTAGGTCCTTAGAAAAAAAACCCAGAAAACTAGGTACGAAATCCCAGGCCTGCCGTTTGGAACAGATTAGTTTGGCCGCTTATTGCACTTTTGAATTTGGGAGAGTTTTTGGTATCTTGTTTTTGGTGCTTTCGTTAAGCGTACGGTCAGTGGGAATGAAGGTCGTGATGGTAATAGTAATTATTACTCGCCAGAATAAGGTAATGCTGCAGGATAATCTGACTAGGTTTATAAAAGGGAGTGAAATACTTATACATATAGATAATTATGCTAAAAGTAAAGGCTGCCAATTCTAAATAATTATCGGCAGTGGGAATTAAGGGTAAACATAGGCATGCTGTATACCACTAAACAAGGTGGACAATTCTCTTATGAATGATATTTGGGAAGTATGGTTTAAAGCCATATCCTCAGAGAAAACCAAACAAATACAAAATTTCCAGCATTAAAATGGGTTTGTGGAATACAGGTATGAAAGTATCAAAACTGATAGGTGTATTGACAGTTGTCAGTGCAAATTCTTTTTGATTGACATAATTTATGGGGGAAGGGTGAAAGAAACACAGTTGTGTAATCGACATAGTGAGGGGTGGAATGCAATTTATTTATAATGACATTAGAAAATAACTAACAAAGAAGAAAACATGTAGGGGAGTTAAGCATGGACTAGGCTTGGGGGGATTCTGGCCTGTCCTGATAAAGTACAATAGCTGGTACCCGTCTGATTGATTATTGTGCTAAACCCGCTTGCTAGGAACCAGCTGTCAGTCAGAATTGTGTTGAATGATCTGTTATGGCTTATATTGCATTCTACTTTTTACTCCAGATCTACGTACGTTTGAACCCTTGTCTTAATTTGCTCTAACCCTTTAGCTAATGTGTAACGTCTCTGCCCTGTATGTAGTTTTCTGTCCATTATCTATCTATAATATAGTATGCCTTTTACACTTCTGTCGGACCTACACCAAATGCATAAGTACCATAACCTGAGCAGGGAGTTTGGGGGGGGGGGGCGTTATATGAAATGGTATCAAAAAGGTTATGGTCTTAAAAGATTTATTTTCAGATACTTTTCAGGTGTAACCACATCAATTTTGATATATAACAGAACAACTCAAATTTACCTGGAACATAATCATATTGCGTAGCTTTGGATGCTCAGCTGATTCCCAACCTCTTCTCCCCCACCCATTCTTATATCCTACTATTTATGTCGCCAGGCAGCACTCCCCTTAAGGCCATGATCCACGTTGCGATTTAGGGCCGATTTTGAACCGATTTTGAAAATCGGATTGTTAAATAATCATTTTTCTTATACAACATACACTTTTCCAGAGAGTTTAGAATAATACACATCAGAAAAATTGTATTTTGATCAGGCAAATTGATTCCAAATATGTGAAAAATGCATGAGAAGAAAATCGGTCAGCCCAAAATCGCAACATGGATCATGGCCTTTACAAGTCGTCATACATGTAAGTACACACCACTTCCCCAGAACCTCCCCCATCCCCAAACCCCATCCCTTAACAAACCCCACCTCATCCACCCATAAACCTTGCTAGGCCTAAGAGTCGGCGAATCAGTGGGTTATTTGTGTCAAAAGCGCCACCAGCTCCTTCCCTCAAACTCAATTTGCCCGGCTACAAAATACGCCCTAACTCCCAGTGTACACACATGCCACTGCCGCCTGCCGTTTTTACCCAACTCCCACCAACCCCTCACTGCTCCCTCCCACGAACCGCCGTCCCGCCATGGAGAAGATAAACACGCAAGCGATCGAAACTACGTCGGAGGGGTTGGTTGGAGGTTTGCTGGAGAGTTGTGTCCTTGTCCCCACTTACACAAAGGCTAGGCAGAGTGTAGACCTTTTGAGAGAGTTCAGAGAATAGCTCGTATTGGCAGTGGGTGGTGACTCGGGAGAATTTGTACCAGTTTCTAGCTGTTCCCATAGCACTGGCGGACCCAGCATTTTGAAGAAACAAAAAAAGGGGGGGGGGGGGAGGGGCGTATCGGACAAAATTTTCCTTAATGACTTTTTGAAAAATGCTACATTTTCCAAAAAAAGGGAGGGGCGCCCCCCCCCCTGGATCCGCCACTGCATAGGTAGCGCTACTGCTATGCTGACATAATATTCCGTAGAATTATACCTAACCTTTAAACTTGATTTTGCGGATTTTGCGGATGCATATTCTACATACCTCCTTTTGAAGAAAAATATTTGTGACTGGGTCTGTTTAAATATCCACTCTTAGGGAAAGAGAGGTGGGTATCCTGGCGAGAAGTCGTAGAATATGTACACATTCTGTTCACATTTATTCCTGCAAATATCCTATACATCTTTTTCATTAAGGATGCGCCCCTGGTGGACTAAAATTGAAACAACTTTTTAGGGCTTCCCATATAGTTAACCTATATTAAGTGAGGTTACCTTGTTACCAAAAGCCCCAAAAGTTAGCAGACTGGGGTACTGCGCAGGTTCGTGGGAAAGGTGTATAGTAAAATAATCCAACAAAAGTACCTGACTTACACTAGGTGCCCCAAAGGTTGCAAGGGATGGAGAGGAATGGACGGCAAACTAATAAAACAGTCGGCACGACAGTAAATATGTCTTGTATGAGCCAGCCTGCATCGCCAATCGCACCACGTTAGATGGGGAAAAGAAATCTAAAACGAATAAAGGAGGGAGTGGGGGAGTGGGGCGCGACGGCTTTACTCAATAACAACGATTCAGGCCCGGTACTTAGGGCGGCGTGAGTCTTTACCTACTGGAGGAATTAGGCGGGAGTCACGGTGTCCACCTCCTTTACCCCCTGCTCCTCCAGACCAAAAGCATGGCTGGGTTACAAGCTTAACGGTGGGTATCATTCTATGGTTAAAGCATATCGCCGACCATAATCATATTAATGACATAAGGAAGGAGTACATGGCACGTATCTCTATTCTAATGTTTTCAGAAATTCAAGAATTAGAAATCATTAATAAATCAATGGTCAGAAAACCTCCACTTCCGTCAAATGAAAATATAATTAATATGATCTGAAACTGAGTAGGGAGACGAAAAAGCTTTGCCCATAACCAACCAGAGATGAAAAAAAGCAAAACTAACACATCGTGAAAAAATAACAAAATTAATATCTGAAACCAAATGGAAATCGGCCTTACCATCCTCGTGTACATCAGTTGAACCAATTGGAACATCATTCAAGTCATTGCGACTAAGGTCACATTGAGGCTTTGGAAATCTAATATAAGTAAGGTAAATGCACTTACCTTAGGCACCCCTAGGCCCGTGGAGTGGTCCTCCAGGGTCTTCCTGTCTAGAGTAGTAATAAGAGAGTAGGTGTACCCACCTCCTTAGTCCCACCTCTATACCGCCAACTTCCGCTTGCATACCCCCACATCCGGTCCCCAGTGTAGCGGGATTCCGTCACGCACTCGGTACTTATAGTGGGCAGCTCTATGGTTTGTATAGGGACAGAACCTACTAATTTATTACTGGGCATTATGTATACGTATTTCTCATTGGTTCCATGTACCAAAATGGGGTCTAATATGCTGTTATATTCATTCTATATTATGCTAGATACTCTATTGACCTTTCCTCATATACTGTTATTCCTGAACTTGCTCCATGTAATAATTATGGACTTTTAACGATATTATGCTTGGTTGTGTAACAAGATTAGTGAGGTTTTCTAATATTGCTTTTGGGCTTTCTATTTCCCTTGATATGGGCATGGGACGATCTGTTAAATCACTGAGATATGTCACTGACCAAGCTCTTCCTCACAGCCTTGCAACCCTAAATTTCTGAATAACGCTTTGGTGAGCTACTCATTCACTGGATTACTTTGCTGTGCTGCCCAATCAAACGAGCAACTTATCTTCGAGCCATAATGCAGCTCAGTAAGTGGGCATGCTATTGCTCTTGGCTGACCACCGAAAACATTTCAGGGAGCAAGACACCAGTGGTAGGCCTACTGCTCAGAAACAACGTAGTTGCTTCCCAAACAAAGAAACAACTTATATTTATATCATAGAGCAGCTCAATGATAACGGTAAATACCACAGGCTATTGCTTTTCGACTGGCCAACCAAATAAATCACTTTGTGAGCAGATGCATTTGCCCTGCTCAGTAACATCTTAGTTGCTGCCCAAGCATCAAAACAATTGTGTAATGATACTGCCCAAGCAATATTTGCTATCCAAGCAATTTCAGTTGCTGCCCAATCAATTCAATTGCTGCCCACGCAATGTATTTGCTGCCCAAGCAATTTTATTGCGCCCCATTCAAATTAGTTGCTGCCCAATCGAATTAGGTTCTGCCCGAGCAATTTGAATTGCTGCCCAAACAACCTATTTACAAACAACCCAAGCAATTCTAGTTGCTGCCCAAGCAAACGAGCTGCTCGGAAACGCTAATAATAGTATAATTCACTAAGCGGTGTGTATATACCTTTCACAGGCGCGTAAAGTCCAGCTCGCCATGATCCAGAGCGACAACATGAAGACGAGCAGCACCGTGCCCGAGCATATCGTCATCAGCGTCTTGAGCACAAAGCGCGTGTTGAAGTTAATGCGGTTGAGCGCGCCAATGCTGCGCGAGCTGGCGTCCGTAAACAGCTTGCTGTGCAACAACATGACCCTGCAGATGAGGTACAGGCGCAGGAACATGGGTAGGGACAGCAGCAGGTCGACGGGCACCCGCACAGAGGTCACCGTCGTCCCGTCGGCGTGGATGGTGGTCCAGGTGAAGTAGAAACTGCCCGGAATGGGGTGAACGGCACACACGAGCAGCTCGACGACGATCTGAGCAACTCGCCGCGCCGACATGGCGATTCGCCAGTCCTCCACGCAGTTGTCGATGGCGAACAGCTGCAATGGATGAACAATAAATTGGCGATTAGAATTGGCGAAGACATTGACTGTACTTTACACAATTATGAATATTGGTTATCTCTTAAAATCTCTCTAAACATTTATTTTCAAGCTTGCAAGAAGGCATACATGATTGGAATAACCCTGAATTTACTCCTAAAATACATCAATGTTGTTGGGAATGTATTATAAACTGACCAAGAGGGAGATAGACACAACATTATTTGAGCTGAACGGTTTTCAATAAAGCTATTAAAGACATGTTTTATGATCCAGAAAAAGAATCGTCTAACATACGAAGAAAACGGATTATGCAACCTTGCATAATCCATTTTCTATTGTATGTTTTTAAATCCAGCAGTGATATAAGTAATGAATGATTGGCATATCTTCATACAGACCTTAACAAGCTAGTTGCCAAGATATAAGGTCGTCATTAATTTTTATAATTGCAGGTATGAGACCACGCTAATCATCTAACAACTATGGGGGTCTTAATTGTGTCTCACGGAGACTGTCATGCCAATATAATGACCAGCCCCGTCTACAAGTATGTAATACGAGCTTCATTAAGGGTACTGGGTGTCTACATAATGTTGATAGTAGGACTGTGATGGTTGATGGGCATTTATCATTAGTAGGACATTGGTAACGCAAATACCAATAATATCGTACCGAGTGGTAGACACTGGACTTAATATAATAGGAGGATATCAAATAATTACACTGTATACTAATATGAATGAGTGGGACAAAATGATTGATTCACATATCATTACTTATTTTACAATATGGAATAAATCATGTTTCATTGTTTGATGCATACATCTCGAATTTACTTATGTCAAATATTTCGCAAAATTTTAGCTGTTAAAAATGTGAACTGGTCCCCATCAAGATGAAAAAGATCCAAAACTCACAAACATATCATCATACATAACATGTTTTCCATTTTCGCTTACTGTGAATATGCTTTCTATTTGATGTACACAGACACTCTACATTTGGCCCATTCAAACAGAAGAGCCCTTCAATAACTGTATGTCATTGCCAAGTTTCCAACGGACCCTGCCGAGTGGGGTCAAGCCTCATTTCATGCACTGTTAGTTGTCACAAGGATGGTCACTCGATCTGGTGTCCCTGTCCCATCATTAACACCGTGTTCACAAGGTGCAATGGATGCTTTCTCACATTGCATAGACCTATCTAATTTGCAAATACTTGGGGACAGTTGTGTAAGCTTTTAGTTTGGTGCAAACAAAGTGTATCTGAAAATAACCATCTGGATATTTAATTACTGATATCCTTCCAAGGTGACTCATGGAAATCGTATTATAAGCCATCTGACAGTGCCAATGGGACTGTGGGTTGGAAATGGTTTAATGCATGCATTATGCAATCTGAAACATGTGGATTCAGCAGATCAATTCTCAAGGCGAAATGCAGAACCCCAAACGTCAATTCTAGGTATTACATCATTGAGGACTTCACTGCAGAACTTTCTGTGAATGGGGCCATCGAGATGTGCTCAGGGTAATAAAAAGGTCACCTTTCCAAGACCTTTCAAAAAAATTTAGGTGACCTTTAAAAATTCATCAAAGATCTTGCAAAGGTATCGGAAAGGTGACATATCCTAAGCCTTTAATGAACCTCAATGGTCCCATTTACAAAATTAAAGGTCTAAAATGGTCTAATTTCACGCAGCTGTCTGCTGTCACCACCCACCTTCTAGAAACCACGAGACATTGTCCTTTTTCAGTATTCAAGTGTTTCATAGGATAAAGGTAAAATGGTAACCCTTTTAACTAAAGATGGTGCTCAGAATTATGGTTTATTTTTTGTTTTGCAAATCTAAGGTTAAATTCAATGATTGATATAGGTTTCTGAGATCATACATTAGAAAAGTGTATGAATTGGAGGGTTCAATCAGCGTACTTTAAACACCTTATTTTAAGTAAACAACATGATATTCGAGTCGTCTCGACGTTTAACACTGTACCTAACACTTACATCACCATATATATATACAAATGATTTATTCAATTACATTAGGACCACATATGCACCCATTAGAACCAGTTTTTGACTGTGACTTGTTACTTTCAATGTCACTCGCCCCTCTGTCTCCTTTTTACAGTGTTGCATCATTGCATGTGCAACATCAGAGTCTGACACTCTATATGGTCGGATCTATGATTAGTTTGTCATTGAGTTTGGTGTGCCATCTGTTCTATCTCAAGTTCTAAGCTTAAGTTATGCAAACAGGTTTCTGAGGAACAATTTCCTAAACTGCATAATCATTATTGATCCCTCCCTGGTGTTTGGAGAAAGTGAAATGTAGCAACTCTTAGTATACATAACATAAGATATACTCAAAAAAATAACAGCAACTTTGAGCTTAACCTTCTCCCACCAAACTTACACTACATAATTACAAGATGTTTTGTCATGTACCATCTATATATCATTAGCCATATTACGTACACAGAATACTCATATAAAACATAAAACTAGTTTGATTATGCAGTAAAAGGGGTAATAATTATAAACTTCAAAAAATGGTCATCTCAAATTTATTGGCTGACACAAGGTGCCCCATACTAGTGGTGGCAGTGGTGACAGGTATATTACAGGAGGCCCGGACCGTGCGCTGAAAGCCGGCTCTATTTGCTGAGCACACCTAGCATATGGAAGCCGCCCACAATAGTCCTATTCTGGGAACAGACCCCCACCCCACCAACCCCCACGACCACCACCAACATACACACTGTCCCAACTCCATCATGTAAACCATCCGTGAGTGGCGCGCGCAGTGCGCATGCACAGCAGAGGAGTAGTGTTAAATAATACACTCAGGTCACAGTGGACTTGCTCACATCCAGAGTTGATAGTTTTCATTGAAAGTGGATTTGTGCTGGTACGATTGCTGAGGAGATTGTATATTTAAGGTACCAAACTTGAAATTACGAAAAAAAGTTATTTTAAGAATGTTTTAAATGGTTCCTGCACGTTTAGACTTATGTATTGTGACACATGTTCATTCTTTATTCCCAAATGACACATGTTCATTCTTTATTCCCAAATTGATGAAAATGAAATTCACAATAATAAATGGGTTTGGGCAAGTCGAGTGGTCAGGTTTTGGGTTACAGGTGTAGGGTTCACCTGTCAGGGACATTAGCGGGCCTGTCCCAATATGGTATACTCTGGGTTCATCTGCTAAGGGCAGCAGGGAGTCTTACCCTATATGGTCTACCCTAAAGGGCCATACCCACTAGGCATTTCTGACAAAGTCGGCTGACAGATCAGCACTGAAGTTGGCCGATTCTACCAGAAGAATCGGCCGACTTAAGCACAAATTCATATAAGACATGTACATTTCAATATTGCATACTAATTGGCGATCTGAATCGGTCCAAAAATCGGCCAATTATCCTGGTAGAATCGACTGATTTTGGGGCCAATGAGTCAACTGACTTGGTCAGATTCGCTTAGTGGGTATGGGGCTTTAGGCCTGTGTTCATCTGCTGAGGGCAGCAAGGAGTATGTCACTATCTGGTCTACCCTGGGTTCATCTGCTAGGGGCAGGTGGGGGTCTGTCCCTATCTGGTCTACCCTGAGTTCATTTGTTAAGGGCAGTAGTGAGCACAAGTCTGTCCCTAATTGGTCTACCTCAAGTTGATATGTTAAGGGCAGCAGTGGGTCTGTTCCTATGATTATGGTCTACCCTGGTTCATCTGTTAAGGGCAGCAGGGAGTCTGTCCCTTAATGCTCAACTTTGGATTCATTTGTCAGGGGCAGCAGTAGGTCTGTCCCTAAATGGTCATACTTAATCACCATTATGGCCTATTATTGAGCTAGTGCTCCACGTACTAGTTAATACTTTCAATCCACTTTGATATTAAGCCATGAAAAAGAAATACACACATAATAATTATGATATTGCACACAATCTTAATTTCTATGAGCATAGTGCTTTAAAATCCAAGAAGAAAACGACATTGTGAATGCATATATTTTTTAGAAACCTTAGATAACCAGTCGAAACATTCTAGTACCACTAGTCCTACGACATCTACCTCATAACCTGATTAAGGTATGGGTGTTCTCGTTAGGGACCGGATGGACTTAATTTTGAAAATGTCTTTAATAATCTGGACCGATTGAGCAAACCATGCTCCACTGAGAGGGGAGAGGGTTGTCTGTCCGTTGGGAAATCAGCTGAAATCACCCCAACAAGGGTAAGACCTTGTCTGTGTGAGATCATCCATCATGGCTAGCTACCAGCTGCCCCCCTCACACTTCCCTTTGCCTCACCTCCCCTATCTAATGCACCTCCTCCTGGCAGAACTTTAGGGGCGGATCCAGATTTCTTTTTAAATATGGGATCTGAATGTACTGGATGTATAGTAATTAACTGAACATTTTGATTGAAAAAGATTTGATTTCTTTTCGTACGTAGAGGAACTCTTCATATACAGTTACCGATCATTTCCCAATATCAATTCAATAATGAGTTCGAACAAAAACAATTTCACATGATATAGCATGCATATATCTTTTTTCAGTACATATATCGCATACCTACAAGTTTCCATGACTGTATCACTACCTTCTATAGAAGCTAATGAAAATCTCTCAGTCTAGATACACCGATAAAAACGATTTAAGTCCCATACCCACTAGGTGATTTTACAGGCGACGGGCGACGGGCAACTGAATCGGCCGATCCTTAGGATCGCTTGTCAGTACAGTATATTGAAATGTGCATGTTTGATCTGAATTGCTGTTAAAATCGGCCAGTAGAATCGGCCAATTTTAGCGCTGGTGAGTCGGCCAATTGTGTAAAAATCGCCTAGTGGGTATGGGGCTTAACTTCCAACAATCTACAACATGCAGCATACAGGCTTCTCCTCTCCAGACACCCTACCACACGCAGCATGGAACACGTTGCAAGCAGGTCTAGACATTCCCCAGACTTCCCAGATATAACCACAGCTGTGCCCATCCCAAATTACATCCAGCTAGATTCCTCATAATACACCACTTATTTTACTGCATCATACCAACATTGGGAATAAGGGGGTGATGAAAGCAATGGAAATCTGATTGAAGCTATCAGGATTGGTGGCGGTGTTGTGTATTGGTTGTGGGTACCTTTGACCTTAGGTGAGTGGATCTGAGTTGGTGTGAGCAGTTGTCAGAACCATCTGGCATGGGGAGCTGCTCCCAATACTTTACCAGCACACCTGTAGACATTCAACAGGTGGTAAGGGGCGTCTTGCCCTGATCTCATGAGTATGTTTTCCTATTACCGTCATAGTTGTTGGCAAAAGTAACCAAAAGTCCACATTAGGCAATTTTAGAAAAAGATAAACCTCTGATATTTTGGTCATCAAAACATATATCCCATTCATTGAAATTCATAGGGGTATTGAACTATTGAGCGTATTCTCTTGGCTGGTTCTTTGCATGGGTTCCGACTTTGTGTTTCTTATTCCCCACTCCACTATCCAAAAGCTGCTGTTACAATCTTGAATCGTATACTTGTGTATGTATAGCATCAGGTAGTCAATAAGGAGAATGACTTTCAAATCAAATTCTGAGTCATGTCAAAATCCTATACAGATTCCTAAGACATATAACTTAGAATAACCCAATAGCACATCAACATGGCCAGCTAGACAATAATAGTGCTTTATGTCAGGTTTTTGTAAACCGGATCCGTTCCATGCAAATGCCACTATGTAAACACATCAGGATCGTCCTGTAAACACTTCAGCGAGTCATATTCCTCTGGCGATGTACAGCCACCGAGCGTTCTGCGAACCTGCCTGGTCTGGCAACACCTGTTGAATCATATCAGACCCCTTACACAGTTGATACCATGGATGTTGGGGCTTCAAGTGAGTCAGCCATTGGAAAGGATCTGAATGTAGGGTGCAAAGATTATTGACCTTTAGTTTACAATTTGGAATCGTTAAGAAATGGAAACGGAATGGAGGATGTCATTCAGAGTATGAGATGTCAATTAGAGTATGAGTGGCATAGATATTTTTCCCAGAATGATATTGTACCAGGCCGCCATGGTGAACAGTGTGAGGTCTATGAGGGAGGTCCGGTTGCAATTGTGTTCAAGGTAAGTGCTTTTGCTGCGAAATAAATTCAATTAACACTATTAGTATTTTTCATATTATATCAATATTTACCTATTGGGCTTCACATAATAGTTTTTCTTTTGTATAGATTTTCAGTGGATACATTTTCAGTGAGAAAATGCGCGTAAAACAATACGATAGAATAATCTTCTCTACGGGTATCGTACAATCAATCTCTAGACTGTAGAAGTTGAATTTCAAAGTAGGGTAATAGGCCTATAGGCTATCCTATTATATAGGTACAATTGTATATGTATATAGCTTATCGTGTCCTCAATTCATGTTTCCGTAATTAGAGGCCAATTGCCCATGGATCTGTTTATTTCGTGCGTCCCACGCTATGAGACATCATCATCAAGTGGAACAGGATACGAGCCTGTGCCGAGCATCGTGCCCATCTTAGGGAGGTAATTACACATGTAAGTGCTTCCTGCTAAATATCCGGGTTCGTCTGGCCAATGGCTTTGTGGTGGAGAGTGTATGGAGAGTGTACACAGGGAGGTGATAGATGGGTTCCAGGTAGAGTCCTCTTGATGTGGTAAATACTGCTTGCTGAGCTATTGTCAATGGGGGTTATTCTAGGCCTAATTCACATGTTCTAATCAAAACATTCCCCCCAGGGATTTATGAAATGCCCTTAGCATTATGTATTATATTGTGTAAGTCATATTTTCAGTATATAAATGAATGCCAAGACCATGACATAACTTGAGTGTCAACAGTTAAAATATTATTTGATGAGCTTTCATTTGATTATAGAATGCATTCGTAGGGTTTTCATTCCAGATATATACCAGTCAGCATAACCGTCGGTAAAAGTGATATTTAAGGCAGCTATGGCCGAATCTAGGGCCACACCTACAGGCAGATACGGCTGTATCAAGGGTTACATGGTTTTAAAACTAATGAAAAAAATATATTAATGTTGTCGAATATGTACTCTGATGCGTTCGAAAAAGAATATCCCCTTTTTGACATCTCAATTCGGTCATCACTTCCCTTCTGGCTACTATGTTTCCCGTAATACACTTTCCTTTTTCATGGTCTTTATACTTATAAAATATCTCTATTCTGTAGGGAAATTACCTTTAGTTTCCCTATTCCCATACATCCCCTTTATCGCTACTTTTTACTCAATCAGTTTTTATCCGTGCACTTAATGCCCAATGCTCCCCGTTTCCACTTGATTCCCTTGATTGTTCCTCTTTTCCATATGTAAATCCTTTATACCTCAGCCTCTCTACCATCGATTCCCCACTTTATACGACTCCATTGTAAAGTCCATTAGTCTATGGGCCTACAACGGGTAAAAAAAACTCCCGATAAAAGCTCTACTCACTCAATTTTGTAAAGTGTACCGGCACAAAACAGCTTGGTATGTTTAATTCCATTTTTTCCCCGATCCCCCTCTGTTGCTCATTATTTATCCCATCCCCACCCACCCACACCAACCACTACTTTATTCAGCTAACCCATTGGTGACTAATACAGCGGAATTAGTTCATTTTCTTTAATACGGAAGCTTGGGTCCATGCGCTTTAAATGTCTTTCTCTGTGTGTTTTAATTTAAAAACATAAATACCAACGGCTATGCCAGGGAGACTGCCTGCGCTTTTGAAGGCGCCTTTAGAGCGAGACCCCCTGATTGGTACTGGATGGACTTTGCACTAGAATAGTTGCACTAGAATAGCACGGGTGAGCCCTGGATGGTTTCTATCTGCCGACTATTAGTCGCCTACAAAGGTCACACTTGGAAGCCTGTGGGAGCCTTTGGGAGCCCGCGAGAGCCTGAGCCGGTGGGAGCTGGTGGGAGACTCTTGGAGCCCGCGGGAGCCCGTGGAAACCTGTTGGAGCCCGTGGGAGCCCGTGGGAGCCCATGGGAGCCCGTTGGACCTGAAGGGTGCCCGTGGGAGCCCGTGGAAACATGTGGGAGCCCGTGCGAACCCGTGCGAGCCATGGAAACCTGTGGGAGCCTGTGGGAGCCCGTAGAAGGATGCGGGAACCTGAAGGAGCCCAGTAGAAGCACGAAAGAGCCCACGGGACAACGTGGGAGCCTGCAATAGCCCATGGGAGCACATAGGTAATGTAAGAGCCCGTGGGAGCCCATGGGAGCCTGTGGGAGCCCGTGGGAGCCCGTGGGAGCCCGTGGAGCCCGTGGAGCCCGTCGGACCCAGTGAGAGCCTGTTGATTCTTTGGAGACGACCACCAAGGAGCTAAACAAACATGAGCCAGAGTATAGTATGGCATAACCTTTCCCATTTTATCATTAAATTTGTGCGTTCTATATGCTAAGCAGTCTAAATTCCACTATAGGCGATTTTGGTTACCAAACATTTGGTTGGTCATTACCTCTCTTTAAAAATATGGTAGCAAACGTACAATGTCATATATAATTTGATTTATAAAGTTGATAAAAAATGTGCTCTAATTATATAGAATGCCTATGATTAACTCCGATTCTGACTGATGATTTAGAAAAAGAAAACACTGCAAACAAGAGCATGTAAATAAAAAAAACAGAACAGCAAGCACACAGAAAAACAAAATCACAGGGGTCATTGGCTGATTCTTTCGGTAGTAATAGACCGATTTGTGCGCCGATTCAGCCTAGTGGGCATGGGGCATTAGTCTTTAGTCTTCTTGGTCCCTGGAAAGGAGCAGTACCTCCCACTCACGTAAGCGCATGTTTATTCTGAGCAGCTCACTCCAGTGGGTAGCATTGCCTGGTGCTGACCTCATTAATAACTCGCGGCCACACGGCCCACGGCAAAAAGAAAACAATGCCAACAAGAGCATTTAAATCCAAAAAGCCAGAACAGCAAGCACACAGAAAAACAAGATCACGAGAGTTATTTTGTCTTTTTATCCCCAGTCAAAGTAGTTACTACACATAATTGAAATTTCAGTTCTTGACCTTTCACATGATCTGGCTTTTCGTATGAATATTAAAGGGTATTTCAGAAAATAATGTGTGGCCTTTTTATTCGGTTTCCAGGGTTTTTGCAATATGAAAGGTCTTTCTATTTCTACCGCAATACTGAAGGGCAGGAATATTTAAGAACTCCAGGCCATTTGAAATGATCAATAACATTGGTGATGGCCGAAAAATAATGATTATCTCCACGAACTTCAAATACATAACACCTCATATTACCAATAACATTAAGATTATTAATGGGAATAATATCCTTTGTAAACAGTATGTCAATTTGATTAGATTCATTTCATGGAGCCCTAGCTTAAGCTGACCTCATTAGTCATTAGAAGCGCATTTGTAGTCTAAATAAAGAATTGAGCAATTCAGTCTACCTTGAGCAACTCAGTATACTTTAAGTGTTAGGTCCAGCTGCTCAAAAAGACTACCCCTATTGCTCGACTACACTTCTTCAGCTCTATCTGTCGGCAATAAACCATACCACCCACCACTATATACCCTTCAATAATTCATCTCCTGTCTAGCTCCTCCTGTTGCCCATCTGGGTCAGCTGAGCTGCTCGTTTCAAATAGCTCATCACCACCTGGTGTGGGGGCCAGTAGGAGGGCCATGGGTCGATGGCTGAGAGGGCAATGCCCTTGGCCTGAGTAGCTCTGGGGGCTGATGACCGGCTCTGTTCTAGTAGTGAGAGCAACATCTGCTACTTCGTTTACATATATATCTATGATATAATTCATTTTGATTACTTAAGTTTTTTTTAAAATAATCATAGTGCGTACAGCTTAATGAATAATCATGAAGAATTGTATCATTCATATGTCAACATTTCCTCCAAATTCTAAATAAAAAAGATTAATCTGTATGATTTCCCCAGTTAGATGGTTCAAATTGTGAGAATCCTAAAGTTGCATTCCACTACCCCATTTTACTCATGCAGGAACCTCACAGTCAGAATAGGACCTAATTAAACAATGCTTTATATTATTTGAAATGATGTTAAATTCCTTTTCAATAGTATACTGAGCTGCGTGTATACGAATCTGTAATATTCCTAATAAAAATTCTGAAATTACCAAATTCTTGATAGTCAAATCCCTCAAGTGGAATACAGGCTGTAGGATCCCAGGCCCAAATACCTTGCTCACTGGCCCAGTCGCCATGGCATACCATGGAGCTGGCATGGTGAGAACCGGCTCCTTGAACTGCTCAAACCTGCTCAATGAGCTGCTCAGTGGTTCCTATGACAACAAACCAGTGGCCTAAGGATGGTGGTTATCAACACGAGCTGTGTTATATTTGGACCACAGTTTATTCTCCTGGCCTAGCGCAGGTCTTGCAGGAACGTGTAGGGTTGAGTGTCAGAACGCCTGTACTTAATTGAAAGAGTCTGTGGTTGTAATCACCAAAGTCCCTAGCTTAACTTGTTGCTATATGTAAAACCCAAGCTTAGTGTTAATTGATTTTACCTTTATCCAGAGCTTGTCTAGGTTTCCAATGGAGTGTCTTATATCTAGATAGAATTTTGAGCTTCAAAATAATGTCTACAGTTGAGCTATATAAGAATTAGGAAGTCAGAATTCGAATATTATTATTTTGAACTTCTTTCAATCTAAAGACATTACAGATCAAAGGTACATTATGGAAATTTAAGCATCACTCCTGTAGAACTAACTGCCTAGTAGGTTCAAAATTTGAAGCTAAACTTTTTGGTTTCAATTTGTAATTGATATTTGACTGTGACACTGCGTTACATAGAAAAATACCTGTTCTAATAAGTACTACATGCACCCTTAAACTACATGACATTTAATGCTTAAACCAAAGTCACATTAATGTTGTCCTGTACCTTAAACTACAAAACATTTAATGCTCAAACCAAGTCCTTTCCCTGAAACTACAAAGCATTTAATGTTAAACCAACGTCACATTAATGTTATCCTGGACCTTAATCTACATAACATTTAATGCTTAACCCAACGTCACATTAATGTTGTTCTGTACTAATGGTGGTCACGGGGGCGTTAGTGGACACAGCTTGTGGAAGGGTTCCGGCACTAATTGAGTGTCTAAAGTCGGATTCCAGGCAGGCCCAGGGACCTGCAGCAGAAACTCTACACCCCCGATTACCTTACCTCCCCACTGAGTATCGGCGGGGCCAGGTTCATTAAGACCTTAATTAGAGAAATGGGAGTAGTCATTGAATAGGACGATAGCTCCTGGTGGGTATCAAGTTAATTTATATTCAGAAGAAGCCAATTGGGCGGTTATAATGTTGTCTATTGATGTTTTAAGCAAATGTTTGCAATGTTTGCAAGTGTTTGGGACCTGGTATCATCCTGTGGTACCATATAATTGCTCCTAGTGGGTATCAAGTTCATTTATATTCAGAAAAGGCCCATTGGGTGGTTATAATGTTGTCTATTGACGTTTTAAGCAATTTTTTGCCGTGTTTGCAAGCGTTTGGGACCTTGTATCACCATGAGGTACTATATAATTGCTTTTGCTTTTGCAGTTTGAAAAGGTAGCCTGTAGGTTCTGTTGTTAATCAATATGTGCCGTTACGCAACAGGTTCTTCTTGGCAGATATCCCAACAGAAAATGGAGAAAAATACCCCATGCGTCTGTTTTCCCAATCTCAAAAGCTTCGCGTAGAACTACCCCAGGTTCAGAAGGGCTATTTCAGGAAATTGCTCCTTAGATGTGGTTTGCTCGGTTCCCTGCTCTAGCTGCTGGCAGTGGGTGCACCCAATCTGGGTTGAGCTGCTCTAGTGTTATGTAGAGGGGGCTGAGGAGCAGATCGTGTAGGCAGCTAGCCCCTGTGAGCAGCTCACTGTGTTGGTACAGGGCCTGGCAGGGGGCCAGCCCACTTTTAGCACTTGCCGTCCCATCTAGCCAGCAACATGTGGCGGGTGGTCGTGATGGTCCAGGGCTGGAGTGGGCTTTGTGATCTGCTTGAACCTGCTCGGAACTGCTCGGAGCTGCTCGGAGATGCTGCTCAGAGCCGCTCGGAACCGCTCGGAACTGCTCGGAACCGCTCGGAACCGTTCGGAACCGTTCGGAGCTGCTCGGAACTGATCGGAACCGCTCGGAGCAGCTCGGAGTCGCTCGAAGCTGTTTAACTGTATTCCACTGCTGGGAAATAACCCATACAACCTGTTAATGGGTAGTGACTTTCTCAAGTGTGTCAGAGCTGTCGGATTTTTGAAACTCACTGGGATCATACATGCGCCCATAATGGCGTCTTTACTGGAGAGTGCAGTATTGGTTATTCCGCCTGGACATGGTCCACTATAATTATTATATGCATCGCCACCTAAGCTATACAGCTGTAACAATCCACTCGACATTATCGTAGCTTTGTCAGATTCAGAATGCAAAATATCAAAGGTAGCACCTTCTATGCTCGAGTATTCTTACACAACGTTTAGAACATGATTGTATTACAAACCAGCATTTTCAAAACGCACTTTATTACATGTACAGATAATAAATCTATTGAATGTATGACACAGCACTATACATTCCACTAAGTATATGAGGTAAACAGAATAACCTGACAACCACCCACCACTCAGTGGTTAATTATAAGAGGATGGATGGGGGTAACCCACGCCTAAAGTATTTATATATACCCTTAACAAGTATACCGTATGGTGGAATTTAAAAACGCCACAGGCTCGCGTGACCATTACCATACACTTATTGTTGATGGATTGATATATGCTTTTGCTGTTGTGGAACAGTTGGAGGCTAGATGAGAGTTGCTGGCGGGTACGTACGGACTCATTATATTGTGGATAGTAGGCAAAGGGAGTAGTATGAAAGGATATGCGGAAAAGACACTGAGGAAACAGGGAATAGACAAAGGGGTGAAAGGTATATGTTGGGAAGGGGACCGAAAGATTTGATATGAAGAAGTGACTGATATGAAATAAAGAATGCACATAGGTGAACCACTGGGCATTTGTATACATAGAGGTAAAAGTCTATAAGTTTGTAGAATAATAGAGAGATGTTTATCACGCGAGGGAAGCAAAAAGGGATGTAAATGTTCAACGAAAATGAACGTATATAGAAAGTCTATAAGTTTGTAGAATAATAGAGAGATGTTTATCACGCGAGGGAAGCAAAAAGGGATGTAAATGTTCAACGAAAATGAACGTATTAAATCGAGTATAAGGAGGAACTGATTTTAAACAGTATATATAATAATGTAAGACAAAGTAGTCTAAAATTAATAGTTGGAAATACAGCTTGGTATTATAGTGACACCAAAATTGGGTTGGAATTATAAGAGTAAAAAGAAAGAATATGATATCAAAGGGGAATCAAAATGCCTAGGTACGTCAGAGAAAGTTGAGAATGGAGGAAAGAATTGGACGGAATTGAGATATCCAAGATATTCCCTTTACCCTGATAGACTGTGCTGTCAGGGTGAAAAACCCGTCTAACCCTGAGATAGAGCCGGATCGATACCCCGTCATTACACGCCGGATCACAGCTGTCTCTTCACCCTACCACACTAATAGGGAACTGCCATACCCACACCTCACACACCATACTCACCCCTGACCCTCCATACCCACCCCTCACATATCTTACTCACCCCTGACTCATCATACCCACCACTAACACACTGTACTCACCCCCTGACCCTCCATACCCACCACTCACTTTCTATACTCACCCCTGACCCACCATACCCACCACTCACACACCATACTCACCCCTGACCTGCCATACCCACCCCTCACACACCATACTCACCCCTGACCCACCATACCCACCCCTCACACACCATACTCACCCAAGACTGGTCATACCCACCCCTCACACACCATACTCACCCCTGACCCACCATACCCACCCCTCACACACCATACTCACCCCTGACCCATCATACCCACCCATCACACACCATACTCACCCGTGACCCACCATACTTACCACCAACCTACCATCCTCACTCTCAAACCAACATACCCACCTCTGACCCTCCATACTCACCTTTGACCCACCATACCCACCCCTGACCCATCCTACCCACCCTTGACCCATCATACGCACCCCTTACCCATCGTACCCATCACCAACCCACCATTCTCACCTCTGACCCATTATACCCACCTCTGATCCATCATACCCAACCCTGACCCATCATACCCAGCCCTGTCCTGGCACACTTCCCCTTACCCAACACATGCAGCCTAGAAACCTGCTTCAACCAGCTAGCCTCCACCCTGTACCTTAACCCACCCACTAGAGGCCCTCCACCTGCCCTATTTGAATGACCAACTTAAATTTAGATCTGACAGAATATACTCTGTAGTATAAGATTTCTCATAGACACCTGGAGTTATGAACTATGACCAACACCTGTTTGAGGCCACTTTATTGCATGTATGTATAAATATTTCTATACCAATCATATTTGGATCCTCTTGGATAAAGGCTGGATGCATGCCTGCACTCTCCCACTTACCAGATCGCTATCACAGAAAGGGGCCGGCCTTGTAAATAACCACCCACCCAACCACAACCCCATCCCACCACCTCACTCCTCACCCAGTCTGCACCCCCACCCACCAACAAAGCCATACCAGACTCTAAAGCAAAACAATTTCCTGGTATGGCATGAACATTAGACTGGACTGTATCATAATGAAAAAGGCATATGGTGTGTTTCCATGTATTAGTGCAAGTCGATGCATTTTAGCTCATTGTTAATGTTTTGCATGACATGCACTGAAAACCGTCTATTTGCTCAATTTCCATTTAAGGATATAGAATCTATTCGTTTGAAATCAAACGAGATAGATAATTACAATTTGTTTGTTCCATTTGTGTCCTCGTTCCTGGACATATTCTGTGTCCAGAAATGGGTCGATCGATGGGCATACGTAGGTGCTCTAGTTAGAGTATGGAGTATAACACGGAGGGAGACCAAAGAATAGAATAGGGTTGTCATTGTTGCACTGCTGTTAAACCAGATCTATGCTGTACATTCTTTACGAGAGGTCAAACTAAATAACAAAAGTATATACAAAATGCTGTCCATGTGCATAACATAGTTGCTCACCAATATGTAATTCCAAAGGAATTTTCCCTCTATTTACTGCATCAGGAATATTCTATAATGTCAGCTTCTATTCAGCGGCCCAAATAAAACCGAATATCTATGGCTGATACACCTGTGCTATTGTTCAGGAATAGTCACTTTAGGACCAGCAATAATGGGAATAAGAGGAAAATAACATAAAGAAAGTAAAACTGAATGGACATGTAACTATAAACAAAAATCTGTACACAACCTACACACCAGTTTAGACCTTGTTTCAGGACGTAGAGGTTGTTGCTGGTAAAGGTCAGTTAGGGCTTTGATGGAGGGGGCGGTGAATGACGTATTGTAAAGGTCGCCAAAGGGCCTGGGCCGCAGGGGTAGGGAAGGAAGAGAAATGGGACGGGAGGACAGGTCGGCGAGAGGTCTTGAACAAATATATAGCGAATAAAGGATTTGACTGGTGAATTTATGAAGACGTATAGGTGCCACCTCGTATGTTATCCGAAACGTCGATGGTATCATGAATATCCCTGTCCAGTATCGGAGGGACTTTGCTCTGTTTAACTGGGTATGTGTCTGCTATGTTATTTCAGCGCTTCTGGTCAACCTTCCAACAACTTCCTTTAGTACTTTTTTTACACTTGCAACATATATGCAACTTGCTATTATTTTGTTACAGCCGATCATAACCATTTACAGCCGCTCATAGTTATGCAAAGCTAGGTATAACTATTCACATCACAGCTGCTCACAGACACTCCCACCTGCTCATAAACACTGACAGCTACTCAAACCCACTCACAGCTGCTGTAACCACTCACAGCTGCTGTAAACCACTCATACCTGTTCAAAACCACTCACAGCTGCTGAAATCCACTAGCAGCTGCTCAACGCCACTCACATTTACTCAAAACCGCTCAAAACTACTCAAAACCACTCACAACTACTCAAAACCACTTACGGCTGCTGTAAACCACTCACAGCTGCTCACAACCACTCTCACCCGATCGCAGTAGCTCATGGGTTTTCACAGCAGTTCAGAGCTACTCACAGCGACTCATGGCCATGCACTCACAGCCGCCCTCACTCACTCACTCACTCACTCACTCACTCACTCACTCACTCACTCACTCACTCACTCACTCACTCACTCACTCACTCACTCACTCACTCACTCACTCACAGCTTCTCACAACAGCTGCTCACACCTGCCGCTCACACTTGCTCATGCATTCCCACGTGCACACCCCATGCCAGCAGTAGGCAGCCTGAAAGCTTACGGTGGCCCAAAAGTACAAAAAGCTAATCTTAGAATTTATATATATTTTGTACTTCTGGGCCACCGTAAGAAAACCACTGTGCCACCTGCTCACCCATCACCTGGCCACATGTACCACCCACTCTGAATCCTTGCTCACACCCTCTCTCACACTCCCTCACACTCCGACTCACACACCGACTCACACCAATCCCTCAGAATCAATGCGGAGCTGCCAACTGAAGACGGCACGGGGACAAATCATGGACCGAGGATCGATTCGCCTCATACCATTTAGACCCCCTACTCACTTCCCGCCCAGCAACCTCCAGCCTTTTAGGGTGCCTGGACTATGAAGAGGGGAGGGTGTGAAGGGTGAATTCAACTGCCCGATTTTTATTGATATTTTCCTCAACAATCGAGAATATTTGCATACGATAAACATTTAAAGTTCGACCCGAAGGTAAGGCCTTTGTCTATATTTTGCTGTTGGCGATCCACGAAACCTCGAGAAAAAAAATCAGCTAACTAGTGCACAAGATAGTATATTATTTACATGTGTTACCCATGCATATCAATTTATATAATCATTATCCAAAATGAATTCATGTTACAGTAGCCACTACATCTATTATAATTAACAAACTTTCCTATGAGCGATTTACATAATCGCGAGAAGAAAGCAGCTAGTGGAATACATCCATAACGCGAAAGGTTACTACCGCTAAATGCAGATGCAGCGATATGCGATGGGGAGATCGGATAGGGAGGATGGAGCAGTAGAGGGATGGGGTGGGAGCGGGTACTAATAGCAGTGGCCATGATGGGCTGGCTGCTATCTTACTGCGGTGGTTGTCCCGCATAGCAATGACGGATGGTAAACAAACCATTGATGTGATTAGACCGACCTGCCCCTCCCCAGCCCCACCTGACCATGTGAACCTGAGGTATGGGCCAGGGGCAGTGCTTTACTGCCATACAACACTCAACCCCATGTATCCCACTAGAACTTGATTTTACTTCTGATTTCATGAATCGCCAGTGGGAAGAGGATTTGAGTACCTGACGTGCAGCATGTAAAAGGTTTAATAATTCTCTTTTAAATTTATGTTACATGCCAATCTTGTGGAAAATTATATCATGGCATAACGATAAACATAAAGATTGTTTTAATTGCAATATACTATGTTATTATGTGAGTTATTCAATATACACTAGTACAGTTGTACAGTTGTATACATGGTCGTTCACTCGCAAAACGCTTCATAAAAATAGTGTTAACTATAATACACTCCCTAGTCACTATACTGAGATTGTCATGAGCATAGAAATATAAAATATTAACATATTTGTTTACTACATAATCTTCATATTGTATGTTCATACATAATGATTGTGTTCATACTGTATGTTCATACATAATCCTGATATACACACTAATGGGATAAACCAATGTAGTATAGTTTCCTGCACGCAAATATAAAAAAAAGATTGCTTACTAGATAATAATGATATGCTATGTTGTTCATGTAATCCTATACCCTCCAACCGTGTAGACCAAGGCAGTATACACTTCCCTTTAACAGTGTTTAAGCCGCCGAAATTCAATCATTAAATATTCACAATGTCTTTTCTCGCCGGGTACTTTGATCCGCACAGCCTCCTAGCCAGGGGAATGCATCACAATAACTCGTCATTGTGTACGTCACTGTCCCTCCCCCCAATGCAGCAGTAACGCTGAGCAGCAATAGAGAGTGGTTGCTGAGATTGTATGCATCTCATAAAGACCTCTAAGTGAGTTTGAGTATGGGGAAGGGATGGCAGGAACAAAGAATGCTGCTGGGATGGGTGTTTGGGATGGATATATACGGCTTTCTGGGCCTGAGTTACGACTGTGTTGTGGTACTGGTTGTAAACTGTAACCTTGACGCATAAGGACATTCACGGGTCTGGTGTTTGGGAAAGGAGAGCTGCTCATTGGTTGAGAATAGAGTTAGATTTGGTATACCACCCAGGCGGGTTCGGCCATATTGTGTTTGTAGTGCTTTGTGTTGTGTATCGTTTATGTAATTTTTGATTGATAAGGTATTGAAAGGTAATCAATGATGGGGAAAATGACTTTTTAGGGCCACTGGGTACCAGCCATGGGCTATTAGTGTACACACCGGACACCAGCAGCAAAGAAAGATACCGGCGTGTTTCACTGATACCTTCAGCTAGTATCCAGTGGCCCAGGAAAGTAACTCTAGATGGTTTTATGAACGTTAGTACATCTGTTTAAGATGACATAACTTGTTTTGGACTTTATAAAACTACATTGAGAAAAATAGTCTGTCTCAACAATATATTGCAAATAGAGGATTTAGATAAGCATTTGGAATATTTTGATGAGACTAGAAACCTTCAATGGCCCGTGAACTGTCTTTGTGATAGCATAAAGACATCCAAAAAAGAATAACTTTATGAAGAAAATACAGAAAGAATATTACGAGTAAAGTTTTTGATGGGGGGAAAGCATGATGGATAAAAGTAGATGGAGTTCAAAGGATAACAACTAATTGTAAACTTTGTGATCAATTGTAAACTGTATGATTAGGCTATAATTGAGTTGCATGATGGAGTGAAAGGGGTTGTAGGCGTAAATGACAGCAGAACATTGAGACTTAATGATGATTTGAAGATGTAGGCGATCAGGACTATGATGAAGGGCTTCTAGTATTGACAAAAACACCATGTTGGCGCGAAGGAAACGTACAAAATAGCGACAAAGCAAACGTATTGTGTTTATGTCGACTGTCTATATTAGTGTATACAATTCATATACACTGTTAAAATGGTGTTTAGAATTTAAATGTGTTAAGGGCATAAACATGTTTATAATCTAAATACATTAAACCATATCTGTTTAAAACCTAAACACTTGTAACTTCTAAACATGTGTTGGGTTAACTATGCTTATAATCTAAACACATCATTAGTTGTGTTTAAAAGCTAAACTCTTGCAACCTTTAACCATGTTTTGAATGGGATGTGTTTAGAATCTAAACACATAATATCAATTGTATACTATGGAAAAGAAAAATGGACACTTTGGGATTAGAACCCACATTCTTTACATTCAAGGTAGAAGCCTAACCAACTGAGCTAACTTGGACTGCATGCAGTGCACACTGACATAGTCAGCACCAATGAGTAAGATCAGTACTACTACACAGGTGATCAACATGAGACAGACATTAGGTCATTACTTTCATACCCCTACTTATTCAGTTAAGTAGCAAAGCTGGGCTGTGTTTACCTACAGGCCTGCATAGCTCAGTGGTAGAGCATAGGCTTCATATGTGAGGGGCCCCGGGTTCAAATCTCGGCTACTGAAGTTACCAAAATACTACTATGAAGTGGTTGTGCTATTAGTGGTTTGCCACATGCCGTCCATATTTTTTGCCATGATTGGTAAAATAGTTTTTTCATACACTTAGGAATTTGGAACTTTGTGATTAAAAATGTTAGATTTTTAAGTTTTTGTGGCGTCATAAAGATAATCACTTCATTGGCCTACTATTCTAGGTACGGTCAACCAACCAGAACACCCCTAAAACATTTACAAAATGTTTTAAAACACCTTTTTAGTAGGTTTAACATGTAGACACCTTTTTAGTACAAGAACTTTATCAGCTATACTCCTAAAGGTTTTACCTCCAACAATCAAATAATCCATGCAAGGCTAAACCAAGAAGGAAGGCCATATATGTGGTTATTGGCTCAATGATCCTGTAGTGTGATTACAGGAAAAATAAATCTTTCAATGCTGTTAACATTACATCTGGTGTAAATTGAATGGCATAGTACCATATCAGTGTTTTACATGTAAGATCTACGTTTTTTATTACACACTACGGTATATTATTGGTAAATTTAAAATGGTTTTCATCCTTAAGAATGAAAGTACACTGTACATATTACGGTATATTACTGTTTTACTTAACACCTAACCCTAAACACCTTGAATACCTAAATGCTTCATAGATAAACACCTAAACATTATAGTTTTCTAAACATTTAACAGCTAAACAGAAAAAAAGCATAAGCGTTTTGATTCTAAACACCTTGAGGACCTAAACACTTTAAGGTTAAACAACTAAACATCACACATTTCTAAACACTTAACCCTAAACACCGATAATTCTAAACATGTTTAGGGAAATAAAGTGTTCCAAAACTGGATGCACCGAAGTGTTTAGGAAAATGTTTAGGTTCTAAACACTTGTTTTAACAGTGTAGACATTCAAAAGTGTGGAGGTAGTGAGCGTATTATCTACGCGAAAGCTTTTTTAAGATAAACTGATTTAGTGAGACGCTATGACATGAGAGGAAAAATATTTCTTTATCAAGACAGCGGAATGAAGAAAGGATATGGGAAAGGGGATTGCATGGTTAAATCACACATGGTCAGAAGGAGACAGTTGTAATAGATCCGAAAATTATAATGAACCTGTTGGAGTTGGTGCCCAATAATATACCCCTGTGCATGTTTGCTTCTCTGTCTCACAACACATACATTCGAAGTGGACAATGTCAGCAGCAAGGCTATGGCTTTATTCCACGAGCCGATGTTATGCTAGATTTTATGAATCATCAGTTGTAATTCAAATGATATGTAGGATGCACGGTCTTCTAATAGCCATAGCATTGCCAATCATCGGTGGTCAAAATCGCCTGGTGTGATGCATGCTTTAGCAATGTTCAGCAGCATCAACATCAGCCGTAGCAGCAATGTTGCTACACTACGCATCAGCAGCCAACGGGTGTACATACAAGCATGTGTGTTCTCCAGGCAAGCAGGATGCATATTGATGAGCTGCAATGATTTAAAAAAAACCTAAGCGCATATTAAATTAACCCACCCAAAGTTGCGGTCGCCCACTTCTGCACATGCGCCGTTCGTATTAAATCATAGTGATGGTGAACTATGATGGTGGTCCGGCTCTCGCTATGTGTGTGTGGGGGGGATACACAGGTCTTCCTCCGCCCCTCCCCCACCCTCACTACAATCACACAATGCAGACTGTCCCAGCAGCATCCATACACCCAGGAGAATTAGGCCGTTTGGGACTGCTCTCCTATACAAAGCATTGCTAAGGCGAAAGGATGGGGAGTAGTGCTATTGTTGGAGGACCCTGGCACAAGGGGTGGAGGAGGGGTGGACAGATAAAAGGAGCTGGGCGGCAGGGGAGGCTGGGCGTATTCTACTTAACTGCACAAGGCAAGCAGACATCCCTGGACTGGCCGTATCCATGTTTGCTCTGCCCCCCTTTGGTTCCGAGTATTTTCTCAGCCAGCAGTGGTCACCAAAGCCGCCCATGTGGTCAGAGCAGATGACCTGTCCTATTCGGATAAAAAGGGGGGGACAGGGTCTGGCTTGAGGAAGGACAATTGCCCTTTTCCCTCCCCTCCTCCCCTGACCCACAGACATGTATGCAAGAGGCAAGCCGGGCCCCCGCTCCCCAATGTTTGTCTATGGTTGCTTCAAGCCACTCCTCCCCCACCCACCACCACCAGTCCCCAGACATTCTATCCATGCATTGCATACCCCCTCTGTGCCCACCCCCACACCTCACACATACAGAGAACCCTCCCCCGACCACCCACACTGCCATATTCCACTTCCCTCTGCAGATTAATACTCTGCTAAATTGAATCGGGCAAGATGGGAAAGGGGCTATGCTGGCCTGGCCCGGCGCTGTCTATACTCCATACAAAAGCCACCCATCCATAGCCTGCCCTCAGGCTCAGTCGCACCAGCGCGGCTATAGTACTTAAGAGGAGGGGGGCACTTTGACCAGTTTCTAATATGGTTATTGTGCTCCAGCTCTTTATCAAAAGCTATGTTTAGAATAATTAGGTCATAGCTACATTTTCAATGCAGTAAAATTAGCATGCAGTGCATTTTAAGTAATACTATACTTAAACAAAACTATATGGATCTCTTCTACTGAATTTATAACTTAAGATCTATTTCTTACCTACTGATATTTTGATGACGAATTTTCCGTTTTGATAAATAGATTCTCCTATGATTCTATATAGATAATGTTTTGTGTTATGATTCAGTCGAGTGCCCTCCTTGAGCCCTGAGCAGAAACATCATCTAAACGACAGTGCATTTCTTCCCACATTCTCCATTGACGCCCACAACAAACCGCCGGAGTCATATACTACTCGCCTGTACCAACCATTTACTTTATGGCATGTCCCTGTTAACCCAAACATAACTAACACCAACACCCGCCTCGCCCCAAAGTAAAGGACCTGACAGTTTAATTGACAAAATTCAACGTTTCGGGAGCCCCTCCTTTGATTTCCCCAATTAGTAAATCTTATTGGTGGCATTCACGTTGTTAAACCGTTAACTTGAGCCTTATTGATATATTGTGTGAATTTATGGGTATGGGATTGGTCACATTTTCTGGACTGCCAACTAATAGCGTGTTTTGTCAATGAAAACGATTGGTGTATAGTAGGGAAAGGCAAGCAAAATATACATTGTTGATAAGTTTACAAGGCTTATGTAAAAGTAGGTAAAACCATGATGATTGGACCTACTATTCACGTATTTCGAATTATATCATATGGAGGTACTCTTGGCGGGGAGGGGGGGGGGGACTTTCTGAATGAACCTGGTCCTTCAAAAGACAGTAAGCTGTAATATATTTTTGATACTAGATAACAATTTCAAACACTCTTAATAATGTACACACAATATCTACAACACGATAACATAATTATTTCACAGGTTACTGCACAAAATTAATAGTTGTTGCCACCTGTAACTAATGTAGGTTATAACATAAAGGCAGATCATAATTATAAGATGTTTCAAGGATCAGATGCAGTTTATTAGCCTATAATATTATGAGGACTCCTCTACTATCTTTTCAAGAAATTCAGCATTTGACTCCTTTTCTCACCCCCCCCCCCCATACCCGCCCTACCCTGGAGCATCAGGCAGGGTTTATTTTTCCGCACCATTGCCCCTGGCCGGTCGGCTGCCCCTTTGCCATAGGCCTAGTCCTGTGGCACTACCCCTAAGCCTAAGGACTTAACATCGATTTCAAGCTCCTCTTAATGGTTCTTAGGGTGGGGCACAGGAGGAGAGGAATGGTGTGAATGGAAGGGGGAGGAGGAAAAAAGTGTTGAATGAAATTGAATGAAACAGGTACAGGGCAATACATTGGCATAATGGAGGTTGCTAAGAGCATTAAATGAAAGGTCACTTGATAATTGGGTGAATAACATAAGGTCATATCTGACATATGTTATTCACCCAACGGTTATCTTAATATCAAAGCCGTGCGTAGAATCATTATGCATGTCACAAACTTCGTTGTACTTTTCTCCAATGACTAATGTTTAGTGCAAGCCAAGGACGGATGTGCGAAATTCATTTGCTGTCTTGAGGTTTTATGGGCTGAGATGAAATAAATAGCCTTATTGTGTTACTGGGATTTTATATTATGATATAGGGTATGTTATCCTCATAAACAAACTGTCAATAACTACTTTTTTTATAATTCAGTTGAAAGGCACAAGTTTCAGGGTCAAACAGTGACTGTACACCTGTTTTGATTTTCCCACTTGTACAATTTGTTTACCTTTTACCTATACCTGGCAACAATGGGAATGGTAGAATTGGCAAATTGGTCACACTAGCTCTTTATTTGACACGACCTTGTCATTCCTTTCCAAGAAATGCTGTTCGGGAAAATATGTGTGTCAGTTACACTTCCTGAATGACGTACTATGTGAAGGTAATGCTAGCTTCTATGATGAACACGTACATTTCTGTTGACCAGCGGTGAATCATTGAGGGGAGACCCCCTTTTTGTGCTGACAATTATTTGTTAACAACTAACTCTGGTTCCGGGAAGCCCTTACAGAAGAAGTGTACTTCCCGGGGGGGGGGGGGGGGTCTATCCTCCTATACATGTTTTTTAACAGGTTGCTTATCAGTAGCGTCAGCATTTGATATTCAAAAGGTCCTGATGCGGCAGTAAGTTAATGTGACAGCTAATATTGTGGACAAACCACTATTCTTTCTAGTGTGTAGTCCCCCCTGTCTTCGAAAGTGATTGGTTGAAATGAAGTAGGCCTACTCTAAGAAGGAAGCCTTTCTTGACTTTGCATTGTTCATCTTTTTTATTTCTACAAGGAAGTGTCTGGAATTATAAAGCTTATCTAGTATATTTTTCTTATCTCTGAATCACGTATACCTTTTTTACTGCTCAAAGGCTAAACATTGTTAATTTTACTCACTGGTTTATTACGTACTGGGCAGCACATTGAATATATACCTGAACGTCCTTCCTTTGTAAATATTTTCAATGTTTTTAATGTGTGAATTCTACGTCCTAATTTTTTAGATTGCTTATATTATATGTTTTACTTCTCGTATTACCATGTCCCTATCAATGTTTCCCTACCACTCTCATACGTCTTGATAAACATCATGGCCCAAGTGGCTTCGTTCAGAGAAACCTTATCTAAGTGCTAATTATATCACCTAATTACAGTCTTCCTGGGCAGGTAATATGGGCAGTAGGAAAGAGCCAGCGAAGGGCATCCCAACACGTGCAGTTCAGACCGTCACAAGCAATACCTTATAATCATCCACTTTCTTAAAAGCCCCCAATCTCCAAAAGTAGCGATTTTTATTTGATAAGATAAAGTTCTTTGTGACGAGCCTTACGCCTGCTCCCCAGTTCCTATCGCCGGTCGCCTCAATGGACCACTCAGTGAGACTTTAAACAAAGGACTGATCCCTTCCCAGCGTCCTCCTGGGTGATGTATGGCCAGTGCCCGGATGTTGGTGGCTCCTCCTGGTGAGCAGATTGCTCCAGGAGTTAACCCAATTAGTGGGGATTGGTGCGGATAGTCCACTGAGGGTCTGGGAGGCAGTATATAACTGGGGGATGGGGTGATAGTTGGAGGAGGGGGGTTCTGTCTTACCACCAATCCCACGGCTATTCTTTGCTAACTCTCCTCATCATTTTCCCTTTGCCACCACAACCTCCAGAGATTGTTGTTTAACGATTCCTGCATTATGAAAGCTGCCACTGATTACACTGTGGTTAAACCTATTGTGAACTGATTGTATCTCTTTTTATACTTAATGTCATGCCTACATAGCAGGCAATGGTGTGTCACAAAATGAATATTGATTACTGGGTTCTAAAAACTAAAGTCATAAGTTATATGGAAACACAACTGAAAAAGAATTGTTACTGGTTCATACGACTGTAATAATAAGAAAACACAGATACTGCAAAGAATACACTATTTGTTACAGATTAAAACACCAGGAAGCTAAACAGGTGGGCAGTTTTTACAGGCTTGTCCCCAGGGGGTTAATAATGAGCCTCAGAAGATTATCTAATTAAGTGTGAGCAGCTCGGATCAAATGCCTTTGTGGGATTTCATATTAGGAAAGGACGAATTGATATGGAAAGGGAGTGCTAATGATGTAATCTCTTCAGTTGGTTATCTAGTCAACTAAAATAGTTGCTTAGTGTTGTACCAGTGCTCTTTATCCCTTCTCTTATGAAATGAGGCATATCCCTTAATTTTTAATCCATCTTGATTCAGTTAGACTATTGAACCATGGATGTCACATGAAATATGAGGAATTTAAAAATTAAAGCTGAGTATTTGTTTGTTAACAATGGAGCACCTGATTCATGGCATTTTGACCGAGGACACCAAAAGTTTTAAAAGACTGGTATGAGAAAAGAACCGTATCGAGATGCTGAATGGAACAGATTTTTATTCTACATCAGGTAAAGTGATGCAATGATGTGCTTTATTCCCGGGGGGGCAACTTATATTCATTTATGCCCGGATGTGTGTACCCAATTTTGAAGGAAATGGGTCCTTTTTCAGCATGAATGGATAAATTCTCATTCAAAATGGGTCTCAAATTAGGGAGGCCATTCTTTATGGGTAGATATTTACATCATAACCCATTCAATATTGGTGTAATTTGCCCCCTCATCCCGTACATTTAGGCCTTATATTTTAAAGCACCTTAACCTAAAACTTTTTGGCATATTCAAGGTGGTTGCTAGGGAGTTTAACGTGCAACCTTAAAGTCAGTAAAAATTTAAGGTTAGAGATATTTCGATGACATCAACGACGTTGACAAAAATCAGCAATATGACATGTATAGATAAATTTGTTTTTACATTTGACATGAAAAAAACATTTATTAATGTTATTTGTCAATGATGTCAACAAAATCGGCGGTATGACATGTAGGTATAATTCTGTGTCTAAAGGATGGACTTTTGCCAATTTCTTTTTAAATTTGACATGAAAAATACATTTATATGTGGGAATTACCAAATGATATCTGTATATCATGTTAAAGGAAACCTAGCACATAACTGCAGAATAGTTAATGTTCACTGAATTCAAATTCAGCATGTTATTTACTATTTGCACTATCAATGTGAACAAACTGGAAGGAAAATGTTTAGTTTGAACACAATTATTGGGCATTAAAAAACTTGTATTTCATATCATTTTTTAAGGGAAATCCCCTTATTTATGACGTAGCAAGGGGAGTTCTTGGGGAAGCCCATACATCCTGAGAAGGGAATCCCCATTCCTGTAGAATTCATAATAAGACTTATGATCTCTAACCCGATTTATATATATTTGGCCTAATGCATCTCATAATGAATTACAACATTTATCTATCTACATCCATTCATTAATCAGAAAATCCCAATGTAACTTTAGAGGTAATTCCCATAGGTGTGACGTAGCAAGGGGAGTACTGAGCAGCTCAGCATTCAGGGAATTCCCAACATTAAATTCCTTTACTGAATAATTCCCTAACACTTCAACATTTTCATGTTTTTACCTTTGAAATATTTTTAGAATTCAAGTTTATTATATGAATAATAGGACTTTGTAAAAATATGTGCAAGCTTTCCTTAAAGATTCGAAAATGACAATGACTGGATCCACCATAAACTTTTAAGGTTGTAAAGACTTTCAAAATACCCATATTGACCTTAAAGTTTAAGGTAAAGTATGTTAAAGGTGAGCTACATCCAGGGCACCTTAAACTACGAAAAAGTTTAAGGTAAGGAGTTTCGTAATATTTGGCCTAAGGCCCATTATTTGAAATGGATCAAGTCTGAAAGTTTGGCTTAACAGCTGACATTTCTTTTATATTGAGATTAAATATTTCTTAATAGAATACTGGTCATCATTTGCAACAAACCTACATAATCTGGGAGAGATTTAACGTATCGTCTATTGACCTATAATTATAAAGGTGTGGTGATGTTATATGATTAAATAAAGTTGATGGTTGTTAATATAATCATATCATATTATACCTGCCGATTTCATGGCATGAATTTGTATATCTGTAATATAACTGCCTGCTCCTGATAGAACTGAATTATATAACAAAGGGGAGCGGGTGGAAGATTGGCTATGCCAAACCATCATGGGTGTTAAGCTCAAATACCAGCTTTCTACAAAACACTACAGGCTTGATGAACTTGACCAAAAGGAACTGAACAGCTATGTGTCTCGATACCGATAAAGGGTGTGCTTGTATTGAGAATCTCTAAGAATTGAATTTAAAAGGTAAGAGAAACTATATAGTGCCAATAAATTTTCTTTCAAGAGGAACTGTTTGCTATACTATTTTCTGAAAAAACATGATGCATAGATCAGCCTTGAATTTTGATAAGGATCCAGATATAGACCTTCAATATGGGTGTGTTATCAGTCAATCCATTCACTATGGGAGTGTTTTCAGTCAATCCATTCACTATGGGCGTGTTTTCAGTCAATCCATTCACTATGGGCGTGTTTTCAGTCAATCCATTCAATATGGGGGCATTTTACAAACGTCAAAAGTCATTCAAAATGGTTCTCTTTCTGAAATCTGGTACACACATCAGGGCAAAAAGGAATCAAGTTGCCCCCCTGGGGCTTTATTATCGATTACTAACCAACATCCATAAATATGTCAGCTCTGTCAAATACAGGTGTGAGTACATTTTTTTAATCAGAATGTGCTGACTACATAGAAACTGTATGTCAATATAAAACGTCCCAAAACTTACCACAAATCGATATAATATAATATATCATTATAAAGTAGCATATACATAATGAAAGGGTCTAGTAGCTAGGTCTAATAGCTAGTCGGGCCCTCTTGATGAATCTAAAGGTCAATAACTATAGGCAGGTCATATGCCATCATAAAGGTTTAATTCTCATTCAAATTGTACATAGGATTATGATTCCATGCAATAATTTCAAAATATATACAAATTGGCAGCATTGTATGATCAGCCTGTGGAATATATTTAAGCTTTATAATTTCCACCCACGGCCCGTATCATTATATTGTCATGTACCCAACAGGTGCAGCTAATGTCGGATGTATGATGGCCTGATAGAGTCAACAGTGACAGATGGTGGAGAATCACAGTCAGGTACCAGAGGAGTGGTCTCTGGTGGAGACATCTGTTGGCCGTGTCACGTGGTCTGCCTCATGCCATGGTTTAGTCCTTTCATGACCTAGATACCTATTGCATAATAGTTTGAGTACCTAGCGGACTTGGATGTGACTACAGTCTAGCCATGGTGCGTGGCTGAGTAGAGGGGGAGGGGGGAGTGGGAGGGGGGTTGGGGAGGGAGAGGGGGTTGGGAGGGACGGAGACCATGGAGGAAGAAAGGTCTGGAATGTTATAGTTAACCCTTTAGGCCCCACACATTGCTATCATGAATTGCTGGATTTCCCCAGGTTTTCCATAGATTTTCCTTGGAATTCCTTACATTTCTTGACATTGAGTGAAGTTCAAGGGTTGACTCATGCCTTTCAATCTATTTGTGCATGTGTGAAGGTGGGAGGGTAGAAATGGGATTTTCACTTTTAGTACAGTCTGTTTAGTTGACTAGTGTGATATTGAAAAGCCTGTTATTTATTTGATTGCAGTTCTTATGTTCTATAGTTATCTATTCATCATAGTATGATGAAAACGAAGAGCTCCTGCATCCTCCAAAAGGCAACCGTGAAGTGGGCTAGTATGAATAAAATGATAGGAGAAGAGAGGCAAATGCAGGGGTAAGAAATGAGAGAAGCCTAAGATTTTAAATATCCAATGGATTTTTCAATCTTTTTCATAGGACGTGGTCTTGATACCTCAGACTTACTCTCCTGCATTTGCAAAACGACTTCAAAATGTTAATCAAATGAGCCAGGTGGGAAAATGATATATACATCCCTCCACATCCTGCTATACTACAGCCAAGGGGACAAGAATAGAAGGGTCAATATTGTCTTTGGCCAAGAATGGCCACAACTGACCCTCCCCCCTTCCTACTGGTCAACGCCTACCTACGTAACGTATCCGCATGGGGTGGCAAATCGACCCCGCCATTGATACAGCCATAGAACCAGGCCCTGGTTGTAGTGTAACACAAGACAAGAGCTCCTAGGGGCTGTAAGGGGAAGGGGACGGTTCTAACAGAGAATGGCATTCAGGAATTACCGTTAAGCCTACATCAGTAGGCTGAGAGGTGTTGACTTAGGCGGGGGATGTCCATTAAGCCTGATCGCTTTTATTAAGGGGCGGCGGTAGGTTGTGTTCACTGGTCTACTTCCAGGAATTGAAACACAGCGTTTCTGTCCCTTTTACCTGCCACCTGCCCAGTTCTGTGAGTCTCCTTTAAACACGTTTCCTTTCCTGTTCCCTGTTCCTATAACCTTTCTTCTACTCGCAATTCTTTCTTTTCCGATATATACCATACATGTTATTGGAATTACTTTTGGTGTCATTTTTGTAAGAACGAGATATATCATTTGATTTAGTACATTGTATATGTCATATGGCTCTCGGTCTTTGTATGTATTTCCATTTTCCATTTCCATTTCCATTTCCATTTTGTATGTATCTACATTTTCAATCTCCCCCTTTGAAGTATACTAAAGTCCGGGATATTAAAGAGCATATTCCATAATAACAGACACATCCACTTTCCTTCCAATTATTAATTTCTGGTCATACAGCATCTCACTATTCCATTCTCGGTCTAGACTCTTCAACTTTCACTGTGAAAAATAATTCCTGCCCTACCCTCTCTAGGCCTATCTGCACTCTTAAGGGACAGCATTTCTTCAGAGGAAATGTCCACGTTCGTTTTGTCCTCAGCTTTCAGGCTGGACAAGCATATGGCGGTTACGAAGTGGTTGGACATTGGGTGTATATATACTGCATGGAGGGAGAGGGGGTCCAGCAGTACGCCTCTCCCTATTTGCTAATCCATCATGGTATAACCAGGAGTAATCAATGCTGCAAATACCATCAGTCATTGGGGCATGAGGCTGGGGACGGTGGGTGAGTAGGGATTGGGGGTAGGATGGCGTGATTGGTAAAGTCGGAGCAGTATATTAAGGATATAGTGGTGGTCAATGCAACTGCCTGGTAGGATAGGAGGGAGGATTTTGCACTGGGATTGCACTGGAAAGGCACTGAATTTCGACAGCATGAACAATTACGAAAGGTCATGGATGATTAAAATACATAGGAACCTTCCATGATGTATGTACGCATCGATGGGGGGAGGGGGTTTATAAAATTGAAAATGTGCGTACGTTCTTGTATAAATTCTATGCGGACTTCAGCGCAAAAGGGATGGGGTCCCTAACGTTTTCAAAAGAGGACGAACAGTGCTTATACATGGGAGTTTCGTATTAAGCCCTGCGTCTTTCAACACATCCATTACAACCTCCTACTCAGCGCTGGTCATTCAAATCTAGCCAAAATGGGGTTCTGGCGGTACAAAATCAATGAGCCAATCAGCAGCGCCGTACCAAAAACCAATGTAATATACTATCCAACGGACCTAAAACCCTCATAAGAAGATGGCCACAAACAAAAGTCAACACAATGAAAATAAAATGGATCAGAACAAAAAGATAACTATGAAAAATGTAAGGGGTGGACTGCAGTTAAAGACTGACTGTAGCAGCTATAAAAAAGAGTCAACGTTTGACTTTTTGAAAGTTAACAGGAGGTATATCGGAGATTTAACCACGATTAGCATATCTACATGGTTACCGACCGCTAAATGTAATTGCGTGGCCCTCTCAAGGAAGATGTTGCGGGACAGAAGCACTCCATTTTCGCCCAGGCCTGCCCACTTCAGTGAACAAGCAGACTTGCAGGGGGTACCCCCCAGGCCATAATCAATACACTTTAGCATACACACACCACCCAAAGGCCCATTACTACATTAGAGTGTTAGCCACTGATAATCTCTATTATGGAATGGCATTGAACATCTTCTCCTCCCAGAAATCACTCTGTATTCCGCTCTGCAAAAGCCAATAACTTAAAGGGCGCTGTTAGGACACTAAGTCACACAAGACCCTAAATCGCAAAATTTTGCGACTTAGGGTTATTTTGCGACTTAGGGTCACCACAAGACCCTAAATCGCAAAAAAAATCCTTAAATGGTAAAGACACTAAGTCGCATAATTCATATTGACCCAAAGTCGCAAAAAGAGTGGTGTGTTAATTGGTATATCCTCCACACCGACCCACGAGACCCCACCCCTAACCCCCCCCCCCCACGAAAAGGCAACAAATATCGGGGGGGGGTGGGTGTCGTATGGTGGTCCTTACCCTGCTTTGTACCTCTGGGCCGCCGTACTACTCCCCCTTCCACCGCCACTAGACCGAACCGTAGGCCCCCCAGATGGAGAGGCCGGTTGTCAATACGGTGGCCCATTAGGAAAATTGCAGGGGGGGGGGGAGGGGGTTGAGAGGCGGGGTTTGGCGGCGGGTCCGTGGAAGTGACGGTGGGGGGGTGGGGGGGAGGTTGGTACCTCCTCCTCCCCCGGCAGGATTTTGTTATTAGAGGTGGGGAGGGGGAGGGGGGGGGGGGGGTAGGACTACAGGTAAAGTTAGAATTATTCCTAAAAATTTCAGACCAATAGCATATTTTTCAGTTACCCTTAGGGCCTATCAGGCCGATTTCTCATCCATATTGAGAACCATATGCAATTTGATCATTTTAAAACGTATTCAAGTTTTATTTATTTATTTCTATACCTGAACATATTTATATTCTACTTCAAAATCGATAGAAAAACGTTTATCTTTCAATGTTATTATCTTGAATATTATTTATCTAGTATTCTAACCATGAAAAAACAGAGATTTCCCGTTATAAAATATGGCATAAATTAGGGGGAAAACAGAGCAATATACCTGCCACTGACCCCTGACATCCCCGCCTCTCCGGTAGGTGGTTGCCGGGAGTGGGGGGGGGGGGGGGATTGCCTGGTAGGCGGACATTGGAGGCGGCAGTGGGTGGATAACCGGGTGTTCACCCCCCCGCCCTACAAGTTCAGACTGGGAGTCTCTCCTTCAATGTAATCTTACTCCCCCCGTGAACCCAAACATATCGGGGGTGGGGGGGGGGGGGTACCACTGCGGACCTCCACCCAAGTGTCCAGTGAGCGGCGCCTCCCGGGTCGCCCTTAGAAGGTATCATAAAACCCGGACGGCCGACCTTTGACCCCCTGCCGGGCCATGTGCGCGGCGAGGGGAGGCGGTTCTACACAGAGATCACTAGATATGGCCTGTTAAGCTGCAGAATCCAGTATTGAATTTTGTCAGTTAGGATCCAATTTGTGACTTAGTGTCCTCTGATGTCCCTAAGTGGTTAAATATTTTGACACTTAAGGCTTTTGCCAGTTAGTGGCTTGAGAGTGGCACTAAGTCGCACAATATAATATTTTGCGACTTAGGGGCATTGTGCGACTTAGTGTCCTAACAGGCTCCCTGGAAAAAAAGAAGCCAGACTGCCTACAAGCAAATAGACTTACACTTTCGGGTCTGGCTGAAAGGACTGGGTACAATAGAAGATCCAATGCACTGGCGATATTGGCCTGAATGTGAATTTGGTAGGGTGCTGGTTTTGCTGTAGAAGTACTGGTCGAGCAATCAATAGGAGAGTTGTGGAAATGAATCCAGCAAACTAATCAAGCCGAAAATGGGAGGTATTTCTAATCCTGGTATTACTTGAGGATGTTCGCATTTTCCCTAATCACTACACTGTTCTCCAAGCACAGCAATTAGATTCCATTTAACATGGAAATCTTAAGCTTTGTCCGTAGAAATAATTGGTATTGTTAAAGTTGATTTTATGGATCGGAATGGGTGTAATATATCAAATAAAGCGAATATAATGGCTTATCATCAATTTTGATGGTTTTATGTATCTACAGATAGTAATTGTTATCCCGATCAGAGGAGTTGGACATTTTAAGAAAATGGTATTATAGCTCATCAGAGTCATAATTAAAATGTTTAAAACGCATTTGACAAATAAGTATTTAACAAATAACCCTTGAATCAAAGTTTACCAAAAGGATTACCCTACACTACAACCGATAATATGGACACATTACCTACATATAATGATACATACATATAGGAAAAACATAATCAAGAACATAAAAAGAGGTAAAGAGAGTCAATTAGGGGTGCTGTCTGGGTCTTAGCATGGTGATAATCATTAGTGACTGGCAGGACCTGCAGCAGGGATAGGCCTCTTAGTTCTGGGGCTTTGGCTCATGGGCCCCATGGCTTTCCCCTCCCGACAACATCAGTACTTTATAATCATCTCACTATTCAACCGGCAATCACCACTCGCTCCCAACGCCTACAATATAGAGGATTCATCACCCTAGAATACCTATTACTACAAAGTACCTATTTCCCATCTAAAGTCCATAAGAACAGAGCCAACACATCTACACTATTTCAAAGTGCAATAGGCCTACTTTAGAGATTAATGGTTCTAAATGCGAAGAATATAGCGTCAACTTTTGTTGTTTACCCTCATAAATTACCATTATTGATTGCGGTTTCACCTCGTTGAAAATCATGGTTTCCTGAGGCAAAGTGCTATTCTATGGATACAGGTTGCCACTGCTCAATGTAGAGCCGTACAATATCTCATAGGGTAGGCAGTATATCACCAGAGTAACATTCAAAGACCTGTTCCAGTGTAATACCTTGGAGGAATGGTTTGGGGGATGTGCTTCAGTATGCAGCTTTGACTTATTGAGTGTTTCACTGCTTCTCAGGCTGGGTAAAGGTCAGTTTGCACTAGCCCACTCTGAGAAGCAATTATTCAGTATCGATCTTACCGTGTAAACATTGCACCTATGAGCAGATGGTGCAGCAGATAGTGCAAAATATGTCAAAACTGTTTTGAAATGTTACACTGATTTTACACTGAAGTTAGGAGCAATGTTGTATACAATTCGAAGCCCTTGGAATCATGTATTACAATAGAGCTGCACTTCTTAACACTCTCTATGCATATATGGACACTTATTAACAAATATAGTTGTTGGATCTAAACTCATCATAACCGCAGAAACGATTGGTGGCATTGTACTCTCATTTGGATACCGACATAATGAACATGACATGATAACCATTGATACGTAAACGTATAGTGCTGTTACGCTACAAATACAAAGCAAAAATAGGCAGAATTTCTACTTGTATCACCTCGCCCATGTTAATCCAACACCGCTTACCAAACAGTAAGTAGAAATCGTCCAGTGGAATAGAAGCATTGCGTTTCAAGTTGCATCCTATTAGAGTGCCTCCAACAACGGGTGGGCTGGGGTCAGGGGGCCCATCCCATTGTCAGGTCTGTTATACCACCCCTGCCCACCCCTGCCCACCCCTGCCCACCCCTGCCCACCCCTGCCCACCCCTGCCCACCCCTGCCCACCCCTGCCCACCCCTGCCCACCCCCTGCCCACCCCTGCCCACTCCTCTCACACTCGACCCCCACGACCTCTACCGGCCAGCGCCGACGACACATTGATCTGCGCGCGCAGCACAATGGACACTCTCACTTCCGGCGTGTTCAATATTTGACTTCGGACTGACTTTCAAATTGGCCGCACGCGAGATAAATTGAATGCGACACGTGTTTGACTGCTACTACCTCTAGCGGTGGACTTGTCTCTTTTCTGCGGAAGTGCTGGGTTTGAAACTGTGACATCCTAGGTAGTTTCTGAATTATAAAATAGTAGGACACAGTTATGGCTACAGATCGGGCCTATTTGAGGACAAATATGTATCTCATATTGCTGTGTATCTAGTCTTTTTCTTTTATTCATTTCCTTCGCCCCTCACTGAAAAACTATATAGGCCCTATAGTCACAGTATATAAAGGTCTGTTGCCTTTTCACATACTCACTCAAAGGGAAGCTTTATGTTTTAGTATCATCTCCCCCTCAGAATATTCCCTTTCTAAGTCTGTTACACAAATTTAGGTACTAAAGAGTCTGTTGCATAGACATACTGTTTTCTCAAAACTAGTTTTTCTTATTATCTTACTTTGTCTTTGTTATATCTTTCCTCCCTGAAGTATGTCGTGAACATCAGAGAAAATTCTGAAAATGCTAAGGGCGCTAACAATGGATTACAATTCAATAAGACTTCATTTCCTCTTTCTTTAAAGCATGTACTTTTCACTGTAATGCACTGTAATGCCACCAACATGTCTTCAATCCTACCCCATTGGGTTGCTATTATTCCGAATCTCTATAGTTGGTTAATCCTAACCCTGGAAGGATTCTCTGCTTAGGACGCAAAGGTCAAGGTTATTGGGGGCACGGGGAGCCTGTAGGAAAGTGATGGGTGGCTGGACACTGGAGGAGCGGTTGTAGGGTGCTGGAGGAGGCGGGTAGGGACGGGTAACGAGCCGTGAGACGTCCGCCAGGTAACTCATCACTGGTCAGTAGTGCTGGTCAGCAGTGGTCAGCCAACACCACAGGGGGTCAATACTTGTAAAGGTGAACTTGGAGCCACACCAGCCAGCCAATGAACGAATCAATAGCAGGTGATGGGTAATGGGGGAACCCTCTTTTATGAGTGGAGCGATGGTTCTATTGGAACACATCCAGGGCAAATGGTGTTTTTATATGGCTTTGTTTGTGGATAGTGACGCATGGTGTATTCAGGGAAGTGGTGGTTATAGAATTGGATGAATGGGGTGCAGGTGAACTGTGATTATCCAGCGTTAAAATGTTTCCGGATACCGCTGAGCTAATGGCATGATCAGAGCAAAAGGGGAGCATATAAGGGGAGTGGATGGAGGGGGAAGAGGGGGATGATCAGTGCAGTGTTATATCATATAGAACAGAGGGAGGGGTGGCTGGAGGGAGGAAAGGAGGGAGAGGGATGGAGGTACAGAGGGAGCAGGGGGCGGGGGGCTAGGACGGATAAAGAGAGCAAAGGAGAAGGTAGGAGTAAGGGTTGTTGTTAGGAACTGTTTGATAGATTCTTTGCAACTAGGATGGCTCTGAATTATTGGTTTATTTGGCAGGGTGAACGAAAGGACGTTCAGCGTGAGGTAAACAGCATTGTACATGAAAAAATGTGAGCATTGTCTATGACATTTGGTTTATGTTCGTATCAATGAAGGCGCTTATTGCTTATACAATTAAGTTTCAAACCACGCCAATGTCCCTATCACTTTTGGGGTGTGAAGCTATGGCAGGGTTGAATGATATGCAATAAACCTAGTAACATCATACCATTTGTTAGTTTTATCCTACCATAATAAAAGAAAAGGTATTCAACATTACCCCCTCACACACACCCACACACCCACCCACACACACACACACACACACACACACACCAACCCACTCACACACACACACACACACACACACACACGCACACACGCACACACACACACACTTCTATCCCTGTGTACAGATAACTCCTGGGTAGGTAAGGGTCAAGTAGGGAACTTACCCAAGCCCAGTCTCACCGCCCTAGTGTGATTGTGTAAGCCTCTATTAGGTTTATGGTGGTCAGGGCTCAGGGCAGGGATCCCAACCAACCCACCAAATCCCTACCTCAGCTATTCCCTCCTGCAGGCTGATCTGCCGCCCTTCACACGCAATTAGGGCCTCCTCCAGGGCGGGGGCTTCAGGTAGGAGTGGGTAGGTGTTGAATAATATCAGGTGTTACCAGCGATCCTATTGAATCTATCGGAGCGGTGGATGGTTACATTGAGTTGTTATTAGCAGTTGTTAAGCTACGGGTGAAGGCATTTGGAATTTATTTACTAATGTACGACGTTAATTCATATCATGTGTTTAAATAGGTATAACCTTTATTGCAGTACAAATATGTGTTTGTTATTATATATATATATGTTTGCAGTATTCATAATTATTATATTGCTATTTGTGTTTGCAGCAAATACACACACACACACACACACACATATATATATATATATATATATACCCTGTCTTAATAGTATACTATACGCACTATAGATACTGGTACACACATGGGCTACATCATTTATTACATTGTGATATCATGTTATACGTTGTCTGTCTATATTCCCTCTGGTATGTGACAATATGTGTTGCTAAATTGTTTGTAACTCATTGTACATATTGATATCACAAACGACACAAACAAGAAGAGTAATAATAGGGGAGGATCCCGGATTCGGAGATGATGATATAGAGGTTAGAAGATATATACGCCTTATTGCAACTGATAAATTATTGTCACAGTGGTATAAATGTCTCTGAATTATATACACGGAATGATATAGATACTTTGACTGAGAGGCAACAGAAGACGTCATGAGTATGTGCAATGTTCACTGGGAGCCAATCTAATAATCATTATTCAGAGGATATTGATCATGCTACCAATAATATTATAGTCAAAACAAGGGAGAGGGCGGTCCAGAGCCGGGTGCGCCCCCCCCCCCCCCCCCCACAAAAAAAAAACAAAAAAAAAAACAGCCTACCATAAATAGGCACTATGTTTGTTTAATAGAGTATTGGGTTTACCAATCATTTGTCCTGCACATGTTCTTTGATGGCATCTTATTTCACAAAAACTGTTCTTTAGATTCACCTACACAACCCCAATATTACGAGTTATTTCTCTAACCACTTTAAACATTAAGACCATCAAAATCCAAATAATCACACCAGCAATTTACCCTTTTAAAATACTGAAATCTATTGATCAATGACACTCATTGCACCTAAAGAGAAGCCTCTAGATGCCATTATCAGAATAAATGCGTTTCATTTCTAAATATAGGGTGATAAATCTCCTCCTCTACGGGTGCCCCCTCACGTTGCATGCTATAAAGGTGGTGTTTAAAGCCCCATACCCACTAGGCGATTTTTACACAATCGGTAAACTCATCAGTGCTAATATTGGCCGATTCTGCCACTAGAGTCGACCGATTTTAGCGGTGATTCAGATCAAACATGTACATTTCAATATATATATTATATCATACTAACAGGTGATCCTATAAGAATCGGCTGATTTTCCCAGTTGCCCCTTGTCCATTGCCAGTAAAATCGTCCAGTGGGTATGGGGCTTAAAGCTGCAGTAGCATGCAGGACTAGTGGTAATTTGGAGGTGTGTAAGCAGGTTAATAGGTGTCAATAAAAAGCAAGCACTTTGTGCGCATTCTGCTTGTTTTACTCATAAATAAAACAGAGTTGCATGTATAATTTACTGGCATAACTCCTAAAAAGTATTAACTACGTTGAACAAATTCGGAGTACCTATAATTTAGCAACCATTACATCATACTGAAAACCCATTAATTTCTCCTAAAAAAACTAGAAAAACTAGAAATAGAGAAATAGCCAATTGGTATCAGAACATTTCAGAAAGTTTAAGATGTTGATCAGCATGATAATCTTAACTAATTATATTAATCAAGCTTGAATTTGATAAAGCTTTGGAAAAAAAATTATAATTAGTAGTAAAGAATGTTGGTGCATACCCTGATCTGTATAGCTATACACACATACGTACACACGTGCACACACGTGCACACACACACACACACACACACACACACACACACACCATACCAGCTACAATATCCAGTAAAGGCAATAAACAGTATACATCTGTGTAAATGGTGTTGGGTCGAAGCAGCAAATCAATGCCAATTAGAGACAACTAAATATCGAACAGACGGAGGGGCAGGACCCCAAGGTAGAGACTTCCCGCTATCTCCAGCCTCCCATCCCTCTCTGCTGGCCCTGTCTGCCCCCTGGAGACCCTTCCTCCAGGGTCCCTCCAGTGTAGGCTCCTCCTGTAGGGTCCAGACGTCAATTTGCAGCTGGAGGAACCACCAGACTGAGCCTGCCCTCCTCCCGTGGGGCACTACTACAATCACACACTTGGACAAGGCTCCTCCAGCTCTCAACACCCTCTGTCGGGTTAGGATGGCCACCAACAGAGGCATATATCTCATATATATGGGTTATTTTATATGGTGAGACCTAACCAATTTATCATTTCTGTGGCTGCGAGTGACGATAAGTACTGTTCCGTTACCACGGTTCTGAGACCCACAGCGTGGTGGTCATAATTATCACTATGAACATCCTACGGAATCCATACGATCGGAACCAGTTGCATGTTACATATTACATGTTTTGCATGGTAGCCTACATGTAATATGCAACCCTGGATTAGAAATACAAGATTAGCAGAATAGATAAAATATTTTGAAATATTTATTAAGGGTACCGGTCAGGGATTTCCTAATACAATTATGTTAACTAATTAACGGGTTATTTTGTATGGTGAGAGATGATCGAGACGTGGCTATGTGTTACTTTAACAGCAATCGTTTTGGAAGTGACAGTTGTGATGTCACAGCCTTCTATGACAGATCAGTGGTGCCCATGGTGACAGTTTGGATACATGTCATGTTCACATGGTAACATTGTTACGTTTCCAGGCCATGACTTGTGACATCATCAAGTTGACCAGGATGGGGGGTCATGGTATTAGCAATGACTCCTGGGGGGGGGGGGGGGTAAGTATATTAGCTGATTTAAATCATATTTATTTGTATGCATTCGTGCAGCATTTCTTAATAATATTATTCTTTATCTTTAATTTCTGTCTGTATCAAATGCTTGAGTGAGGAGTCAGAACATTGCCTGCAATAGCACAACTGGTCCAGTAATACCCCAGGCTTTTCTTCAAATAAGAATAACTATAAGACCAGCCTCTAGTTGGCAGACATAAACAGAAGAGCACCCCACCCTATCCTGAAGCAGAGTGCAATTTAGCTGAGCCAGCAGATATGGGCTTATCTTCATGCAAAACTGTCAGCTATAATAAACCTCTCCAGATTAATTCTGGGACATCCCATATGGGTGCACGTGCTGCATCACTTAGATTTTAGAAAAAAAGTGATATTGAGATTTGATCCGTCTTCCTTCTCTGACTTCTGTGTTGTGAGGACTGAGTGCCTGAGACTGAGTTGAAATTTTACTACCTTCATCGAATAGTCAGCTGATAGTGAGTAAGGTACAGAACACTTTTGGGGAATGGAAAGAGAATGGGTTTATGGACAGATGGATATGGGTTTATAGTAAGGAATTAAACGAGAAATGGAATATCAGAATCAGCGCCTTTGTAAAGTTATAACTATACTTGAGCTATACTTGATACTTGAACTCCCAACATCGTTCGCATTTAGTTTTTCACATAATTTATTTGAAATAAAAGACAGTGAAAAAATGCCAGTGCATTGAAGTTCATTAGAGGAATTTTGAAAACCAATATTACTTTCCCAAATGTTACTGCGAGTTAATTATTTATTTGGATAGGAATTGGCAATTCGTAAGGAGTGTGTTTGTGGTTTAGAGTGGGGGTAGGGGAAGTGGAGTCAGTGGGAAAAGGCCTAACCGATCTGTCTCCTTAACGTTATTTCGGACATCTTCATCAGTCCGAAATCAATGATAAATCGATCACAAGCCTGACCAACCAATAACCTTATGTGAGTGCAATGGGGAGCCAGGGGGTGGGAGGTCACGTTCGCTACCCCCTCCCAACTAACCGGCCAACAACTCCAATCCAACCAACATCACCCCTATCAAGCCCAAATTGTAATACGCCCACACTTTCTGTCAGAGCCCTAGAACTTTTGGAATCGCATAGGCCTATATTTAAGGTCTCTTTGTATAGTCTTATTTTGATCCCCCGTTCTCCAAAACATCACTTTGAATACATCACAATTGTATTTTAGGGCAATTTTAAAACAGTGTTAGGAGAGTGGATGAATTGTATCATTGGTTAAAATGGCCAGTCCCATGTGAAATATTCTATACTTACATTAAAACATAAAAGTAGCATTAATGCAATTGATGATTTGCAACATTGCAATTCATAAACGAGTAACATAACCATAGTTATATTGAAATACACAATTCAACGTTGATGATAGGAAAAGGTCATGTAATATTATTGTCCTATACATTTCGTAACAGTAAACCTCAGGATAACATGACAATATAAACATGTTACCTTTCCAACGCAAAACACACTAACGACCTATATCACTGACCATCTCTTTTACGTCAACGCTAACCTTGTATTCCTGACAGATCGAACTCTTACATGGCCCTGACTCTGCCTGACTATTCCTACACGCCACTGAGCCATCATGCTATTATTCCTTTAGCCTGGACGCCTGAGCCAGGGGTCAGTTTCTATAAACTACTTACTTCAGTAAGAGGGGTAGGCGATGGGCGTGCACGTCCGTTGACAAGGTCATTTGGGGGTTGGGCTACTGGAGGAAGGGTGAGTGCAGAAAGGGCGGGGAAGGCAGAATGGAAAGAGAGAAGTGTAGTTTAAGATGAAAAAGGATTAAGGGAGAATCGAAGAGGCCACATTGCACAACATGCACTTTTAAATGATTTCTTTTGCATTTATTACTGCATTAATTTTGATAATACCCGTTTGAACCCTAAGCGTTTCTGAAAGATCAAAATGGTTATGTCATCTTTTGTTTGTATCTTTCTTATAAAATAATTAGAAAATATTTCCATTTCAAAAATGATCTTTGTTTTAACACCTCTTTATAATGGCTCTTATTTCGTTTTGTAATCAAGAGAAAGGTACCCAAGAGAAAGGTATATGTGCGACAAAGGTTGAAATCTAAATTGATAAACAATAAAAGATACAAAAAAAGGAAATATATGTAAAGTGTAATGATGATAAAAATGTATACCATCTGCTAGAATATTAGGAAACATGTTAAGAAAAATAAGTATGGAATGGCAGAAAGGGTAAAGTGAGGGTGTGTGAGAAGGTAGCTGCCCGAAGGTCATCCTGAGCTTGTTACCAGAGGTCACCCTAAATCATGGTAATGCAGAAAGCGTGCCTCCACGACTAACGACCAAGGACGTGAGATTTGGGGGGGCTCAGGAGCCTGGCTGGAGTGGGGGCTCACACGTCAACCAGTATACAGCATCAACCAGCCATAGCCATCAGTCCAAGGTTACTGACTCTGTGGCGTACACGAAATCAGATTAAATCTACAGGATGTTACTTACATAAAGATACTATCTATATGTACTAATCATACATTTATGAAGAATTTAGACTAAGATAAAAAGAATTCAAAAAAGATTATGCTTTGTCTTTTAGGTCTATATGATAAAAACATAAGAATGTAAGAGCCTTTCAGGTTTTAAGAAATCTTGATGTGTCTACACTTTAGCTGCTAAAAATGAGTGTAAGATTTGCTGCAGGCCCGTTCCTAGGGTCTGCTGTGGGGGGGTGGCGAGGTTCCACAAGCGGAACTCTTGCCTAAATTTTCAAAAATTTGAATATGAAAAGGGGGATGGCGAGCAGTAAAAGTGGAACTTTTTAATATTTTCCTACTATATTTTTTTTACGGATTTTTAGATTAAATTTTGCAAGCACAGGTGGATTTCTTCTCTGGGGGCGGCCACAAATTTTTAATAATTTGAACTTGAAAAGGGTGGTGGCAAGCAGTAAAAAGTGGGACTTTTCAATATTTTCCTATTTTTACTGATTTTTACATTAAATTTTGCAACCAAAGGTGGAACTTTTGGAAAGATTTCTTCAGTGGGGGGGTGGCCCGCCACCCCCGCCACCCCACCTGGGTACGGGCCTGTGCTGAAGTTCTCTTTGTTAACAGATAGTCTATATTAGGTCTCCTTTAAAGATCTCATATTTGTTCTATTTCTACCAATCAATCATTTTCCTCACTTGGTTCATAGAAGTAAAAATCTTCAGATTAATCTGCTCTCCTTTCTGTTTCAAATCTGCTAATTCTGATATGAACTTGGTCCACATTAATTTTTTCTCAGATCTATCCTATAAATCAAATTTGGGATTCCTGTTTACTCTTCACTCCAACTTAATTCCCCTTCTAGTTCCTTCCCATCACCGACATATTCCTAAGTCATATTCTCTTTACAAAAGTGTGAAAACCAACCTATATAATTATACATCCTTTATCCTCCCTTAACATCTTGCCCCCACTTTCACAAAACCCTTCTTTGGACTGATTTGGAACTCCGCAAACGCCGCCGTTTTACTATTATACCTCCCATGCTCCTGGGGTTAGGTCGGAGCTTTACCGATCAGTCAGAAGACACAGGCTTTAACACAACTGATTCCATCTTATCTTCCCACATGCCATGACTAAAAGCATTTGCTTTCACCCGAGCCTCTCCTTATAATCAGTATCCTAAATATAACGCAAGGTTGACTGTATACATTAGATGATTAGATATAACAGAGGCCGTTGTGCAAGTGTTGGTACAGCTAGTACCTTAGCAAAGCATTATAGCTTTTAGTGTGTAAGGAAATGATATATGCATACTTGATAAGTTTGGGATATGTAGTGCAAGCTAAAATCAGGTTAGAACATTATAATATAGATATATACATACTGTATGTCCGAGGGTTAATTCCATCCAGCTCCCCTCATATCTTTATATCAGTCAAATCTTACTTCTTTCAGTGCAGTTTGATATGCATTATCATTACTGACAGAATTAAATGGAAAAACTGCAGCTTGCATAGAACACGAATAAGAAATATCGGTAAAACTAGAAATAACCAATGAATTAGCCCACATGCTGATAGGTGCAATATCTCTCAATTTCAATACTCCAGCATGGATGTTCTAATAAAGCTGTATGACTGTCAATGTAAACAAAGCATAAAGCATAATTATGCAGACGGCCCTTGGAATATGTGATAATAAAAATAATCAGTCACATAGTATTTCACCTATAGTATTACAATTATGCTATAAACATAAATACGGCCTCATCATTAAGTAAAGTTTTGAGAGTCCATTAATTTTACATATGAGGTAATCCATTAGGCCTATATACATTTATGTGAAACCAAACGTTTCCAAAAGCTACATAGCTTTAGGTTTATTCTCAATATAAAAACGGGTTTGCCTTAAGATGTAATTCATAAGCCTCTCTGTTCTGGAGAGAATGTCGCTTACCAAAATAATTCTGACCATTACTTTTGTCCCAACTTAATAGTATAGTTGGCTCTTCAGGATATAGTTGGCTCCTCAGGACACTAAGCCAAATAATATATATATAAGAGTACCTCCATCACAGTCTCTTACTACTGGGGCTGTTGGTTCTAGGTGGACCTGATGGGTAGTTCTGGAGGTATGGGCTGGGGTTGAGCTACGTAATACAAAGTAGGACTGACAGCAGGCATGTTGTTCTTCTGGGAACCCTTGTTTGTGTGTGCTGAATGGAAACAACTCACTTGATATTAGGGACGGTTCCCTAGATGTCCTCACCCATTCCTATCAATGTCTGTGTGTCCCTTTTAGTGTGTGTTGTTCTTTTTCATGGCTCTTTCAGAGTGTTACTATTTTCTCTGTCAGTTTGACTGTTTTACATTCTACCTGACTTAACAATACATGAGAAAATACAATTATATATGAATAAGGGTTTTGAAAAATACAAATATAAGGCACGTTTCTTCTTGCACAAATTATGTATTGAAATATATATGCATACACGTAGCTGTCTCTGCAACCTCATCTTATGAATAAATAAATATACTGCCTGCTCAGCAGGTTTTATGGTAACATCATATTGTTAGGATGCAAGTCTATATACAAGTAGTTATAATCATAGATTTCATATGTCACACCATAGTATATTCATCAACCAAAAGCGTCATAGTTGCCTGGGTAGTTTGGCCCATATAGCATAATATATCATACAAGAACACTATGTTTTCTTCAGCATTTCGCCATGGCATTTTGGCAGGATACAACACAGACAGGAAGGCCGATAGAGAAGTGCCTCCAGTGTGGCAGGGGTCAACAAGTACACACCAGGTTATATTACTTACAACCTGTTGGGAGGAGGAGCAGACAAAAAGGTCGACTCCCCTGCCAGTTGGCCTCTCCCTGGAGGTAAGTAAGATGTCAGAGTGTCAGGGCCATGGAGATATAACTCAGGTTTGTTTGGATCTGAGATAGTATTATCATAGCTAAAGCGTCATTTTTTTAGGCTTGGTCTGTCATCTTTTTGCTTCAGAAGTAGATAGTTGGGAGCCAACGAAAGTGTTTTGCTGTGTTCTTTGACCAAAAAAAGTGTGCTCCTGTAGTATATGTATGTGCAGTTGTATGTGTATGTGTATCGTAATATATCAAGCTCCATTAACATATCAGGTTTGAGAAGAAAGAAAATGCAAGGGTGGATTTATATGTAATGGTCGAGTGTATTTTCATAACAGATGGTTGATATATATTCAATTACTTTCATGACGTCCACATGGTATGGAGCATCGCATTAGCTGATTCTAACATTCAATCTATAGCTACATGAATAGGCGTCCCCCCTCATCTACCTACGGTATATTTAAAATATTCCCACACATTAATGCCATTCTAAATTTCTAAATGTTGCGCAAATGCAAAATCTGGGGAATATAGAAACAAAACGATGATAACGCACCCATGCAGAAAATGTAGCTATAGCTTTGGATCGTAAAATAGGAGAAAAGACAACCTAAAACAACCTCATCAATCTATTCTAAAAGAGTCCTTCTGTTTATCAAGAAATATGGGCCTGGCATTAAGCATCCTCCGCTGACTTTCAATTAAATTACATTTGCCTGGCTTGTTTACATTCAATTACACCGACATTTCCGCAATGCAATTTCGAAATCAGACGCGACGAGTTTGCAGTTTGTGCCTTGTCATTCTTGTCGGCAGTGGTGACTAATAAATCCTCCGAGTAATTGACCTTAGCTGTCTAAATATCGCCATGTGTACTCCGTGGATACTGTAGCAATGGCTATCCCTTCTTTTTCATCTTTCGAAACATACTCCGTTTCGCCCTCCCTGTCGGCCTATATTAAAACGCTGACAAGAATTAAGATCCTGCTTTTGATAGATATTCAAGTCTTGTAGAAGTGTTCATAAACCACCCCTATGCCTTGGCCGTTATCTGTTGCCGTTTCTCCCTCCTTTCCTAGTTATTACTTATTGATCCTAAGAAGTATTCTACTATATTTTCTTTGCATGCCACACCCTTGCCATACCTGCGGCTAATGAGTCAAGGATTGTGAAAATGGGGGTTCAGAGTTTAGTTTAAGTACCTAAACGTTGTACATTTGCATGCAGAAACTTCAACCCTATATTCTCCCGCCAGAAAGTGTGTGTGCGGTGTGTGTGTGTGTGGGGGGGGGGACCCCATGGACCCGTCACTGTAACCCTTGTTCTTAATTCCTCTATTGTCACCAAGATATGCACATTCCATCCTTTTATTCCCAGACCTTCTGCTTCACCCTGCTTCACCCTGCCTCGCCCTGCCTCGCCCTGCCTCGCCCTGCCTCGCCCTGCCTCGCCCTGCCTCGCCCTGCCTCGCCCTGCCCCATTTACCCTCCCCCCTGCTTCCCCCCTGCTTCCCCCCTCCCGCCACCCCTCCCAGTCTCCTTTTAGCATCTTGGTGCTGGCGCCGCATGCATATTTGCAACGTCAGCGGTTGGGAAATTGAAGGCTTGACTGGCCTTATACTCCGAAACGCGCCACGTGCCTGGGACGGCTGAGAGGCCAAGGGGAGTGATGCCTCGACCTGATTTGGGAGAGTAGACTATTCCAAAATGGGGAGTGGCACAGGACAATGCAAAAGGACAGTCCGGCTTATGATAGAACAATGCTTTGAACGATGTTATGATAATATCCAAGAAGGAACATGGGATGGTTTATGGTATTTTTGACAATATACATGCCAGGTTCCTTATTGAAATGACTAAAGCCATCCCTGAACTATAGTTCTATAGAATAATCTTAATCTAATATATGATAACCATTACAAATAATGACTATCAGTTTTTATCATTTTTGAATTGTTGATATCATTTTCATATTAATGCTAACATCAGTAAGAGAATTGTTTAAGATATTTGAGGTGTCGGCTATTACGTCGATCAGCTATCATAATTGCCCTTGGGAAACCCCTGTATTGCCGAACACAGGTATCAAACAGTACCTCCTCATACACAATCCTGCTGGCTTCTTATTCAGCATGTTCTAGGTTTCTGTGTATTTTCATGTTACATGGCCATATTGCTTACTCATGAGGGTATATGGGATTATTGTGGCTGATGGGCTTGCAATGAATAACGCACTGTGTGCAACATATCATCCACAACTGTTGTGTTTGTATAAGCATGTATATGGACTTCTGGCACATATCATATTATAGCAAATTAAATGTATACTGTGAGACTATCTAGGCCTTATGACTATATTTATTTCGATGGAAAATAGGTATACGGTGTTGTCCCACAAGGTGAGTCAGAATGAGTAACCTCAAGAAATTGTAATCTCTTTATCTAGATATGCAAGTTAATCTAACGCAACTTCCATATTGTAAGTTATCATTTCAAATAAACCTGTGTATTACATTGTTTATGGTGAGGTGCAAAAGTGCAATATTTATCATTAAAAAAACTAGTATAAAAATGAAAATTAATAATCGTTATTGATAACAGTTATCATGTCTTTTCACCAAGGAATCCGCCATGTGTTGTCAAGAAAGGCATAACACATCAACTGTGGACTAATATGAAAACAGAATACATCCACTATCAGTCCAGTGGCCTACTAACCTCATACTAACCCCATTCATTGAGATATTAGATGACAGATATTTCAATGCAATCAATATTGAGGGTCTACTGTGCATCCTAGAATCAGTATTGCATCATGCCATGCATTCCGCATGGAATGAGCGGTTATTACATTCCTGTCATAATTTGCACATTCGGCCTGGACAGCTTGTTTCTCGGAAGGGTTTCATGGCCAATGTTAATGCAATATTCTTTGGTAGACTTTCCAAAAGCCACCTATAAATGTATCTAATTAGCCTTCTAGACAGATGGCAAATTCAGATTATGTAAGTACATCTGCATGACTTTCCATAATGGGTGTTATTTTGCATCAGCAATAATATCTTACTGACTGGAATTTACTTGTCTGATTTTTCTATTCTAAAATTACTATTCCTTCTACTTCTTCTGAGTGTGATATGTCTTATACTTCAATTGCTTTATCCTTTTCTATACGAATTTGGCCTTCTCCTTGCCATTTACCAAATATTGTATTTGCACAAAGTTGTCTCATGTCTCTTTTTTTCTACACATTATATTTATACATATACATATAATATAGACAAACACCATTATATATATATAACCTACATCGCGACTATTGTAGATTCTGGTTATTAAAAGATACCATCCTATATTGTCAACTAAAAGAGAGAAATAAGTAATTAGCATGTGACCCAATCTTTGATTTAATTACATCCATGGATGAAAATTAGAGAGCAAAAAAACTAGCACGTTACACATTTGCGCTATTTGCAGCTTAGGACGTCAAATTTCTTGCGCAATTTCAATAACGGTTATGTTTACAACTGCTGCATTGGGAATACCACTTAATGCTTAAAATTGACATGGAACTAGGATATGGTGCCCAGAAACAGCCCATTAAACCATACGGACTGGAGGACATTACCATATTATCGGCTATTCAATCGCCACTTTATGGCCCAAGCCACAATGGAGGTGTCCCAGGATAGAAGCTTGGACTTGGTTTAAGCCTACTTTGGACTATTGAGCCGGCTCTCTGACAGTATGAGTGAGTAGAAAGATTCTCTGGAGGGTTCTCTCATCCTAGGTATGTGGGAGGTCGGCTGGGGGAGGAGGGTGTGTGCACAAAACATGGACTTGTAGCTATGTCCAAGTCAAACTATGTATATGGTAGAAGTGTTCGTAGGTGTGATACGGATTAAAAGGACATTCAAGTTGGGGCGTCGCATCAAAACTTTTTCTCCTTTCTTGTACATGTCACTAGAAGAAGAGAGAGTTACCTGGCATGACTGATGAAAATTTATATTTTAAAAAATCTACCAATTTCCATGATGATTCCTTCTAAATAACCATTGCTTATCACCGGAAAACGAAGAAAATGATTCCCAAGTCAATTGCAACTTTGGTGTGTAATACCTATGAAGCGAGAAGGCCTATAGTGCATATATAAGGAAAGAACATATAACCCTTTACCCTCCCTATACCCTTACCCTGGAGGGCCCAGCTTTGAGACTGTTTGAGCCGGAGGAGGGGTGGGCAGAGGGTACAGGAGGAGAGAGGCAGGGGTCAGGGTATCAGTACTGATAGGGATCTTGACGTGCCAACCTTGATCCCTCCCCTGGTACCCCTTGCCTAGAGGTTTGGGTATCCTTGGTTCTCGGGGTGTGGGTGCAGAGGGCGAGGCGAGCAGTACATGCAACATGCTGCTAGGAGCGTGAGCAGCTCTTATCAGCTCAATACCAGCCACTGGCAAGGACATCCAACCCTGGAGGGACCCCTTCCCCCCAGACTACCCAGCAATGTATAGATAGAAGGATTGTCTCAACTCCTACAGCCCCCCCCCCCCAGGGGCGAACCCCCTTCTAAAATATCCAGCCCCCCCCCCCCAGGATGAATTGAATGGGAGGAGTACCTATAATTAATTGTGTCACCTTTTGGGTAAAAAAAAACTAAAAGCAGGATCCAACCTTCCTGTACGTTATTTTCTATTTTATTCTACAAGTTATTTTCATATGTTGTGCACCTGCCACCACCCCCCCCCCCGCCCCGCCCCTCATACCCAATTTTAACCACAGAATATCACTCAAAAAACGACCCCCCCCCCCCCCTCTGAAAAAAAACTGGCTATGGGCCTATCCTTGCACCTATATAAATACTGTATCAGAACTACAGTAGTTTTGGGCGCGTCCACGCATGCTAAACTGCTCATAGAATAGGCCGATTAATGACAGGACTGGGTGGTATAGCTCCGAGCAATTCCGAGCAGTTCCCTCCGAGCAGTTCCGAGTAGTCCCGACTTGGCATGAGAGTACGAACCGATTCATTGCCGTTATGCATGATCTGCTCCTTGCGTGTCTCTGCCCCCCTCCCCCAGCCTCCCCAAACCCCCTTTCCCCTTCCGGGAAACCCCCTTCCGCCACCCCCCCACCCCCCCTCAGAATGCCCCCGAACCAAGCCGAAGCAACGGAAACTATGGTAACTTTGGGGCTTCCGGCTTCAGTGCATGGGGATGGGGCACGGAAGTTTTACCAGCATTCATCATAGAAAGTTATGTGTTGACAGGTTTCTCTCAGTATATATAATTGATATGAAAAAAATACACAACATGACTGTGTTTTGAATATACTTGTGTATGTAATTGTGTCTGATTAGAGTGTGAAAAGTAGCAGCAATATGCATGCACTTCCACCATAGCCCCTAGGCTTCTTTGCAAGGGCGCCACTGGCCATGATTTCAAGTTGTCAATTCCAGTAGAATCATAGAGATACATGATTTTATGTGGTAGAACATAGCTTTTCATCGATTAGCAATTTCACTGCTACACTGCCTTATATAGGTCCACATCAATTTCTGATTGTCAATATATATTTGCAATCACATGACCAGTTTGGTACCTCGGATTGTATACTCTTTTGTGCCTTTGTAGCTCCTTAAAGCACTTTTTCCTTATACTTATTTCATCTGAAGATTGCGTACACTTTCCGTACCGCACATATTCTTATTGCGCATGAGCAGTGGAATAATTATCTGCTTTCCCTGAATTGATTCTTTCTAATTATTCCTGCCACCTCGCGCCACTTTGTAACAACTGTAAAGTTGCTTCAATAGACACGTAGGCCTATCTTGGCTCATACCTGTACAATATGCGTACGACAGCGAAATCCGATTCCTTAAGCACACACCAAAAACTAACAATTCTGGTTGTTAGTGAAGTGTTGGTATGGATTATCCAGCCTGAGGGTGAGCCACACCTCTTAGGGAGACGCCAATAGCCTGGGGGTCTGAACATACATCTTACCTGAGTGATGAGGATAATCCATAGCTTTCTACCGAGAAAGGGACAGCAAAACAATGTATGAGCTGTTTCTTCTTTTGTTTCAGTGCTTAGAAAGTAAGGGTTTTAAGTAGTCGTATTCGTGAAATGCTATATGGGTGAGTGGAATTGAAAGAAAAGTTTTGTAAAATATTCTAACAAAATGGTATAAGCTCATCAGATTTTGGATAAGGTATGAATTCTTTTTTATCGTCAAAGTAAACATTATAAAACTGAAGGTTCTACCTCAAACTCAGGCGGTGGTTGTATTTTGTTTCAGTGTAGATAATGGCACAATCGAAATGTTTCAGGTGTTTATCTTCTTCAATGAACAGTGATAGGAAAGACATTTGAGAATATGTGTCTATATCGTTAATAGACCTAGATCATTTCCTTCTCAGCTACCTGGCCATGGACTCTGCATCAAAATTGACTATTCCAAGCTATGTGGTAGGCTATGCATAATAAGAGAAGTTAATTGTATAATTGATATGTGGTAGGCAATGCATAATAAGAGAAGTTAGTTGTATAATTGAGAAGTATACTGGCATTGTTCGTCTAGATGGCAACACAGGTACAAGGTACACTCGGGTCTTTAGTGAGCAGGTTAAAAGTTGACAAGTGTTGAGTTACTCTGGGTTTAATTATACCTGAGTAGCTTGCAGTTAGCACGTCACAATTGGGGACATGCACGTGTGACAGGTAACGCATAATATCAATACGGTTTGCATAGCCCCAAGTAACTATAGGGAGAATTCAGTAGAAATTGTAATACAAATTGTTGATAAAGTGTTGTGTATTAATGTGCGTAAAGTGTTGGGTTGCTCTGGGTTTAATTATACCTAAGTAGCCCGCGGTTAGCGCGTCACAATGTGGGACATATACGTGTGACAGGTAACACGGATAATAACAATACTGTATGTATTGCCCCATGTAACTATAGGGAGAATTCAATAGTAATTGCTATACAAATTTTTCATAAAGTGTTGTGTAATAATGAGGTATCAATGCAGTCATTAATGCGCTGCCAGTAAAGTTCTGCTCCCGCAATCTTCCTTAATGACCAGCCCATCCTGTGAACAATTTGAAATGATAACGGTATAGAGGAGACATTGGGTCCTTTTCAAGCGCATAAAATCATAATTATAGTTTGAAGGCTCATATATATACGTCTGGATGGGATTTCATATAGACAGAATTGGCCGTTCGTGAGAGAGCTAAATTTGTTAAAATTATTAAATGTTTGTCCTTTCGAATTGTGTGTGCCTCTATATGTACATGTATAATAATACAGGGACCATTGTGTTGAGGGCAGCAACTGCCCGGAAATGGGCAGCAATATTATAAAGGGCAGTATAAAAGCCGCGGGCAGTTATCAAGTCAGGCCCTGGGCCGTCCGCTGGAGTACTATAACACACATCGGTCAGTCCTACTGGAGGGCCCGGGTTCCAGCGTACTGGAGGAGAGCCGCGATTTTGCTTGGTCAGCAGTATTGCGCCGCGCTTGACGGCACCTCTTAGTGCGGAGATCCAATACACGCCACCACCACCCAGGGGCTCCTCCAGGGTCCGCCGGCCAAAGCGGCGCGTCGACTAAAGCCTGGAGACTCCAGGCGGTTCACGCGGGGGTTCTGCCTTCATTGCGGTAGCACATCTCTTATATATTGGAGAAGGTAGTATCGAACTGCGTTAAGGTCAAATTAAGCCAAAGAACTGGATAAAATGGGGAGACCTTAATTTGTTCATAGTTTAATTGGTGCACAAGATCCAGGCAAAGGCGCATTCACACATTGAAGATTGCATTTTAGATTGCTCCCTATGTAGACATGGACTTCATGTCGGATTCAGGATTTGAGGAATGCAATTAAGCTTATCGGTATCAAACAACATCCCAAGCAATCCCTTATATAGTTCAGATACTATTCGGCTTGACGAAAGGTTTAAGTCGCACGATGGGCTTCCACCTGTATTTTATCTGACAGGTTTAACACCCAAATCCATTACAATTTATTTGCCTTTTAAATCAAGTTTTGATACTTCAACTTTTGTGCATACGCCTACATGTATATTCATGTGCATAGTATTAAACTCCTATCATTTGACCAAAAAAAACATCAGAATTGGGTGTGGCCCCTTGGGGGAGGGTATTTTAGGGGGAACAGGGAAGGAAAGGAAATGATCAATATCTAATTTGAAAGACTAATATAAAAATGTACTCACAAATCTAATCAGACACTTTGCATTATTCATCTAAATGTTACTCTCCTTTATTCAACAATAAGGAGATACTCGCCTTGATCATCCAAGGTACAATCGATATAGTATTCTTTATGAACGAGATGAGAGATTTAGTACCACATATTTCGGCCCAAATCATTGTAGGCAGTGAAATAAACTTGGCCCCTCATCCAAACCCTTTCCCTTCCTCGTTCTCTCCCCTCGACTGAGCTCGTTTGTGAGAACCTGATAGCTTTGAAGATCTCGTAACAGAAGGCGATGGCTTGGGGAGGGTGAAGCCTGTATTCCACTACCCGATTTATATTCCCATTTTCATAAATCTCAAGTTGACACGACGGCTAACTATAAACATGTTACATATCATTAACAGGGATTTTAGTTAATCTTTCAAATGATATGTAATATGTGATTCCTCCATATATCTGATAGTAACTTACAAAATACCAAAATCGCAATTGTAAAAATCTCCAAGTGTAATGCAGGCTTAAGAGTAGGGAGAGGGCAGATGGGTTTACCCGCGCGCACGGCCACTGTAAGCCGTATCAACAGTAATTAAACGTGTCAGTATCAATTCCCAGTGTCAGTTAGACGCATTTCGTAGCTTGATTAAGGGTTCCTCATGTGTGCGTCGTCTGAGCACCAAAAATAATGGGCACTATTTTTCAAAGTCTCCTTCTCCTGCGTTTCTTTTTACAGGTCATCATTAAAACTTCCGCAAACGAATATTTTACCAAGATGTAGGCCAATTTGGATATCTCACACAATATTCAAAATTTGAACCTGGGGAAATATTTCGGATGCATAACGTGCATTTGAATGCACCATTTCTGTCATTTTTAAGCATGTTAATGTATAATTATTATGATTTTGACAATAAAACCGCTCCCCGACCAAAGGTTGGTTTACAAATTATGATAAACTGTTAACCTTTTAACGATCATTATTTTCCAAAAAGCTTTAACGTGCGACCACCTGCAAAACTACACTTATAATGATATTATCATTACATTTTGGCAGCCTACACAAATATCAATATCTGACATTGTCCTCCTAGATTATACAATCCTGCTTAATGCTAGGAACTACGTTGGACTGCACCTGCTTAAATTTGCTCAAAGATTATCACGCTAGACACGGAAGTAACCCAATCGGTCTTGGATTTTAAATTTGAATAGATCGATCGACGGTAAACATGTCCAAACAGTGGCTTTACTGAGATTTCCCAGTCATGAATTAAAGTCCCCGTTCCCAGTCGAGACACGCGTGCCTCTTTTTGTCTTTTTCTTTTTTATTTTGAGTCTGGAGTTTTTTTCTGAGTCCAAACGTCTGAGATTCACCTGTATGAGCAACACATGAGCAGCTCACACATGTAAAGGGGCGGAGCTTGCATAATGAGACAGCTGCCACTCATTACCCAAGCAAGAATATGACGTTACAATAACGTTATCATAACGTTCTGGTGAGTCATGTTTTGGTTCTTGTTACATTATATTGAGGGCACCCAAAGGCGTCTTTAGAACCTAACATTGTGACATCGCAATATAACGCTATTGTGACATTCTTGTAACGTTCTTTCACATTATGATAATGTTATTATAACATTCTTTATTAGTTAGGTCACAACTTGACCAAAATAAAACGTTATTATAACATTCTTTTTTGATAAGTTGGAACTTTACCTAAAATAACATTATTGTAACGTGACAATTGGATAGGTTTCAGATTAACTAAAAAAAAAGTACAGTCACAGAAAGAACGTTCTTGTTACGTCACTGCTTGCTTGGTTTAATATGCGGGGTTTAATATGCAAATAAGCCCGAGGGCTCTGATGCACGTTACATAGTTTCAGCCCCGTCGTTTTTAATTATCCATGTTTGACATGGTTGAAGCATATTTAGATATGACTAATGTAGGGCATTTCATATTGACTTGTCCAAAATTTGTTCAGCGTTGATAATACACGTAAGTACTTAGTGGATGGCCTATTGCTTAAAGTGATAGGTTTCGTATGGGTATTAACTCGAGTCATCCTATAGATGAGGTTATTAGGTGCATACTAGCTGCTCTCACCTTATGCTCACCTGCTCAAAGGTAAGACAAGAACCACAGGTAAGGCAGAGTTCGCAGGTACAATGCAGAAACTTCACACCTTTCCATTTCACAGTGATATAACTTGTCTTGTTACATCTTTCTAATAATTTCCGACAATTTATCAGCTTATAGCCATAGATCTTTCTATCATAAATGATTTAATCATGCACATGTATATGTATATCATTCATGGCCAGGCATATACATTTTTGACCCATAATGATCCAGTTTTCAGTTTTCAATAATTATTTCTTGAACTTTAATTTCACAACTGGAAAACGTTGTGAAACCAGCACAATGGTATGTAGGCCTAGGACACGGTATGCCTGAAGTCGCAAATAGTAAGCGACCAATTCAAAGAAATTCACTTTATCCAGAAATCGTGCGTTGTTTTCTGTATTCTTTCTCTGCCATGGTGCAGTGTAAGGCAAAAATCCGCCTTTAAGTAGATTCTAAATATAACACATTATGTGCGCTTATTCAGCTACAAATACATTGCAATTTTATATTTCCTTGAAATACCCAATACCAACAGCAATTTGTCCTCCATGGCAAACTGTGATGCCAATAGGAAAAACAACTCCAGACCCCTGGCAACTAATAGGCTCCCCCTGGAGGAGGATAAACTTGATAAGGCTCTCACTGACTGATCACTAGCTCTAAATCCCAGTAATGAAAAGCAATGCATCACACTAGATGATGTCAGCAGGCATCTCCCAACAACACCTCATCAGTCAAAAACATTGAACAGGGACTCCCTTTTAGCAGGCAAGTAGGCAATGGAGTTAGGAAGCAGATAGCGGCGGGCTGCTAATTTTACCAATTAAAATAATTAAGACAAGGACGAGCGGTTCTGGTATCCATTCCGATGATTTGTAACGTGGATGGCCAGTGTTTTGTTTAATCTTTTATCTTTATGGGAGCAGTAACGGTGATGGGATTTTTAATTTGAATCAATAGGACGGTAACGGAGTTTATCCTTCACTTTATTTATGGTCTTGATATCTTTGATTTCACAAGGCCATTGAGTGTATGGAAACAAACATTATACCAATTTAAAGAATGACACCCATAAGTGCATATGTAAATGATATATTTGAATGAGTAAAGCCCTGGGGTTTTAATAAGTCCCAAAATACCTTTAAGAATACAACACCTTTCAGATTTGTTTAGGTAGAAAGTACTCAGTCATGGCAAATGATTGCCCTATGAAAGTCTTTCCTCTTTATCTACTGAGAAAACCACAATGTGTTCGCCATTTTATAAACAAATAAAATGAGATCTACACAATATTCCTGAGATCGATCAACCTGCTCGGCAGCGATCGTTCGAACCTGATAAACAGCCTCCATAACTTCTCCATTATTTGTACCAACACCGCATCAGTTTCAATTAAACTCCAGTTGCTATCTGCTACACTTTCGTTTTTCCCCTATCTATAAATACGCCCCAATATAAGAGCTTATCACCGAAAGATGGATTTCCGTTGTGTAGAGGGTGAAATACGACTCCCTCCGGTAAGTATGTACTAGTAAGTACACTACGCCTACAGCCATAGGTTGTATCAATTGAGAAGCAGCTGCATAACATCCCGTCCTACGTAAGATATATAGGATGAGCAGAATCACTCCCCTGAGGCGCTTATTCTTATTGGGCGAGCTGCTCAGAGCTGCTCACAATCACTCACTCTCAGACAACCCACTCACTCTCAGACAACCCACTCGCATGACACACACTCCCCAGACGCTGTACATACCCCTTGACATAGCCCTGCACCCATGCTGACAGTAGCAGCTAGATGAGCGATTCGCATTTCTCATGGCAAAGCTCGATCTGCTCACTCAGCTGCTCCCACCTGCTCACTGCTTCCCGGGGTCGCCGCTAGGGGATATGCCCTCACACACAATGATCGTTTGTTCTGTCCCCTTCGTCCTTCGGAGGACGATTTGAGGATGGCATGAGGGTGGGCCAGATTAATACTGGAGATGGAATGGGGTTTGGGCTACAGGGAGTTTTCGGGGTATATGTAAGATTTGGGAATGCTTTGGATGAGTGGATGGTGCGCGTGCGTGCAATGACATACATTATTTTCATTTCAAACCTCAGTAATATTATAGTCATTTTATGTTGGTCTTGGCCTTTTTCTAAAGGAGTAAGATGCATGACAATATAGGAACGACAACTGCCACAACGAAACTGTACGTTGTTACCTTCACACGATCAATCAATTAGGATTCCGACTTTCTCAATTAGATATAATGTGATGTAATATCTTTTGAAATATTATATCAAATATCTCAGATATGTATCAAATGAGGTTAATTGTTTTCACTCTGTAAAAGCCTAAGGGAATATAAGACGAAAAACCTTACGTTTCCTCATGAAAAACTATGCGCGCACATGGCCTTTAGCCATAACAAACATTACTAAGAACTTGGTCAGGAAGCCGACATGGATTTCCTTTTTGCCATAGTGTGTGTAACCCCCTCCAACCTTGACCTGTGTAATATCTGCCTTGACCCCCAAGTACCCTGGGCCCTAGAAAAGGGTTCTGGAGGAGTAAGGATCCGGGGACCCTGGGTCTATTGCAGGCTCACTATAGATCATATGTACTGAAACAAAGTGCAAGTGGTCGGTGCAATGACACAACGGGGTAGGTGCAAGCACTTGCCCAACTAAAATTTAATGAATGAAATACTGTGTTAGCCTTTGTAATGACTCAGTCAGGCAACTCAACGTGTTGACCAAGTAATATGATGACTTGACCAACCAATGAAACAATTTGGCTGACTAGTGAAATGACTGAGCCAAACATTGCAATGAGTTATCCAGCCAGTGCAACAAATGGACTGGTCAGTAAGAGAGATCAGCCAATCAGTGCAATACCCGCTGCAGTCAGTACAATGATTTGACAAGCCATTTGGGTGATTTGGCTAGGGAAAAAATGGCTTAGCCACTCACTGCAAATACCTAGTCAGCCAGTGCGATGGCTTTACTGGCCAATGCAATTATCTGACAATCAAATATAAATCACTAAGCACTGTGCACTGTGCACTATGCTTCAAGTTCAGCATAATGGTTGCATAGATGCCATAGCGGCCTTAAGCCCCATACCCACTAGGCTGTTTATACCAAGTTAGCCGACGGAATCGGTGCTAAAATTGCCTGATTCTACCAGAATAGTCGGTCGATTTTAGCACCGATTCATATCAGATATGTACATTTCAAAATTACATACTGATTGATGAACTGAATCGGTGCACAATCTTGGTTGATTCCTAGCCAAAAGTTTGGCCAATCTGTCCACCGCTTCAGCTTAGTGGGTATTGGGGTTAGCATATTGCAGCTGTATAACAGTATTGTAGGGGCAGCTCCCAAAGGTATATAGTAGTGCACAGGGGGCCATAACGCTCTGGTTGTGGGCAGGCGGTCTGGGGAAGGGAGACAACATTAGCATAAATCAGTATGCGGCATTGTACATACACGCAAGTTCTATTTGTATCGATAGGAATACAATAGCCATCGAGAGTGCACTATTTGTAGATCAGTGAGGCCAGCCTGTAATGTTCGTTACATATCAAGAGATGAGATAAGATCATGATATGGAATGCTGTATTTGAGGTCACACAGGAGGAGTATAAAGATTTATGATGTGTTTTAACGCTCTTTCATTTCTCCGTTTGATAATTTCTTTCTTTTAAAAGATAATAAGGGACGTGGAAAAATAATCATCAAGGGGAGTGAAAAAGAGACAGACACAAAAGATGCGAGGGGAAAGCGGAATGGAAAATAAATATGTAAAAGCTAGTTAGCTCTCACTACTTAGAATGTCCAACACATTAGGTGGAGAGGGAAAGAATAGATAGACGCAAGGGTTGAATTTTCACATTTGGGCTAATATCAGAATGAAACAAGAGGAACAGTGAGGGAAACAAAGTGTTTCAAGAGAGACTCAATGCATCCCATTTCCTTAGGCAACAGGTCCTGGGGAGTTCAATATGTAATATCATGTTTTATTTGCGAGAACATGAGAGATAACAACCTATTTTCAAGATGCACATGAGGAGGGATTATAGAAGTGATACACCTATGTGACCATGATGGAATCAGCATTGCACGTGCTGTACAATATTAATAATCAACAGGTCCTGGGGTCTCCTTATTATCGCTGACTCGAAATTATTTCTCGCGATATCTCGTCTGACCCAGTGGCGTCCCTGTCTGACCTGTGCTACTCTGTAGTCATGGCAACAAAACTGGGCGTTTCTGATACGGCAACAGTTGAAAGCCCAAGTGGATGGATGTGACGGGTCGGGGGAGGATGAGAGCTCGGACAAGGCAGGGCATGTGCACCGAGAAACAGATGGCCAGCGTTTACAAGTATGGTGCGCCTTTTCTGCAAAATGTTTTGGGGGAAATGGCTGTTTGTGAGGGAAGTTGAGCAAGCCAGGTTCTGTGGTGTAGTGGTTATCACGTCTGCTTTACACGCAGAAGGCCGCGAGTTCGAACCTCGCCAGAACCTGCGCAATGCTTTTTGGCTGTGTAGTGTGTACAAAAGGACTATTCTACTGCAGTACTATTGGTATACTATTGCACGAATACAAGTATATTAGAGTTTGTAAATGTTATTGCCATTATCTTAGTTATATTATCCTAAACTAAACCAAAATGAAATAATTCCAATAATTCACTTATCCAATAATATAACCAAGCATCTGTGCAGTTATGCGTTTTTGACATCGTTTTAACGGAATGTCATTTTGGTTCAACGTTGTTCTTTGCCATACCACACTTGTTGAATGCATGTGTACAAGAGTTTGATAATTTCAAGCCTGCTTCTTCAAGCAATTCTTATCCCAAAGAATGTTCCAAGCCCAAGGCCCAGCACAACGATATACTTTGAATATAAAGGTTTGAAAATCTCTCCTTTTTAAATCACTTTTTGGAAAATAAAGCAAACATTTAGTAATTGTGCTGCAAGTTCCAAACCTATGAAATAACAATAATCCACAAAATTGTGTTGGAAGAGCTTGCCATAACGGGCCTCCGAACGCGCCCAAATAAACGAGTTGGTCTTTTTGCGGGGGACATCAGTTTTTTGGGTGGGATTTGGCTTTGGCTGTACTCGAGGAGAGGTGGGGTGTGAGTTGTGGGTAGTGGTAGTGGCGTGGACCAGATGCTTGTTAGCGAAAGAGGTCAGGATCTGTCGCGCCGTTTTTGCGGTTTAGCTTCAGGGCTTCCCGGGGATCCATAATTTAAGTCTGGATAGGACGAGGTGGGGCTTACGGCCGATCGGGGAAATATTAGGGATTACGCTGGCTAGGCATGGCGAGGCTTAGAAGAGATGTAATTTACATAATGCGAGCATAAGCCAGCTGGGCCATATGCGGTGGGGCTGGGTGGATGTGGTGGTGGTGGGTGTGCAATGCAATGCAGCTCGGAGCAGCAGCATACGGTCTGAGCCTGTCTAGTGATGATGGACTCAGGGTTGAGTGCAACAGCGGAGGAGATGAAGGTAGTTAGAGAGGGGACACATAACCAGGAAGGGCCGATAAAGAAATCAAAGGGAACTTGGGAAAATAATCAGCCAGGGGAGTGAAAAAGAGACAGACACAAAAGATGCGAGGGGAAAGCAGAATAGAAAGATAAACGTAAAAGGTAGATGGATTGATATAAGAGAGAGTGTCCAATACACTAAGTGGAGAGAGAAAGAATAGATAGACTCAGAGCTGGACAGATTAAATGTATTTTCTAAAACAGACAGAGTCGAAGATGGTAGGCCAAATCTATTAATCTGAAAATACGAATTTGAATGAGAAAATGAGAAATCCTGAGAGGACGTACTGTTGCAGAAAGGGCAAAGAAATCGGATGAGCTTGCTTTTCCATAGACCCTTGTTTTATTCATGAACGCGTATAAATCTGTGCAACATGGGAGTACTTAACAATCTGGATTATTCCGATTATCTCTAGCTATATTGGACCTCCTGCATGATTAAAGACTACACTAAAGCCTTTGTACTTGGAGCTGTAGAGTGAGAAAACCACGGCCGGTCTTTATTATGCCTGCCCAGCCAAGCATGTGACGTTATTACAACGTTTGGTTCTGTATTGGTTCATATTACGTTATTTTGATGGCTCCCAATAACGTTGCTGCAACGTACTGCTGTGATGTTGCACTGCAACATTATTATAACGTTTTGGTTATGTTATTCAACCTAAACAGAATGTTCTTATAATGTTCTATTTTGGTTTCATCCTAACCACACCAAAAAATAACGTTTTAATAAAATTCTGATTTGGTGAGGTTTCAACCTAACCATAAATAATGTAATTGTTATGTACCATCTTAATACGTACCAGACTGCCTTAAAAAGTATAGTTGCAGAACGTTTCTGTTACGTCGCAGCTTGGCTGGGCGGTGCATCAGGGAATATACAACCTGTAATACATCAGCAGTGGTACACTCCCATACATCGTCCACCGCCATCACCACCACCCACTGCATACTACATTGGAGCTGCTTTGGCCAGCTACTAAATGCATACTTTAGTGTGCTGTGGCCAGCAGGGGTTGGGGTGGGGGGCTTAGGCCAGGGAGGCCTCTGCTCTGCTATTTTGAGTAGGTGTATATAGAAGTCTCAGGGCAGGTTAGAGGGGTTGGGGCATTGGATCCAGGAGAGTTGGGTTGGCTAGGTGTATGAGGATGGAGAGGGTTACTTCAGAAGGGTATTGGGTACTGACGGGGTTTCTGTCTAACCTTTGAAAACCACACAATGCATTTATTCTATAGAAATATAATAAATATTAGAAGAGTTACTTTTGTATGGCTTTGGAAAGAAAGATTCCTTTTGGGAATGGAATACGTTTCCAATAGAAAAAGTGAAAGCACTTTAGGATGCTCTTTTTACACTGAAAGATCTTTGCAAACATTAGGCACATTGCTTCAGCGAATAGGAATAATCCATTGATAAGAGAAATAGTGGTTTTAATGCCAATTTGCCTCCCTTGTCTCTAACTATAGACAGCGATGCTTAATACAAGTATTCGAGCATCCCCTGTAGGGTCAGACTGACCAATGAAATGCATATAATTTACCTTGCTTTATAGTTTCATTCTTATGTATAAAAAAAAACAAGGTTCAGCTGGCAACGGTGTTGGTCTGCAATATCATACATAATGATTCTTTCCTAATCTGCCATTCTAACAGCAAGCTAGGGCTGGTCAGGGCGGGGTCAGAGCCTAGTTCAAGGCCCATACCACCCTGGAGGAGGTCGCTCCTGGGGGTACCAGGTGCAGGAGACTGGTGGTAAGAAGGACTGGAGGGGCCGTAATGATGTGTAGCAGAGGGTCGGAATCCAACGGAGAGCAACCTTGACCAGAGAGAAACGCCGTAGAATTTACTACGCATTTCGAATTGCTTATATCTAATATAGGGCTAATACTGAGCTTGAAAATATTGGCAGATATTGAAATCTTTCATTTTAAGAATGGCACATTCCGTCGGGAGAATATTGCGACTGCATGTTTACGCTGACACACTAATGAGACACCAGACAATATGATTATTTTTTGAAAATCTAATATCTATGATTAGTTCCCCAGCCAACAATGTAACGTCGCAGAACGTTTTATGCATGTCGAGGAACACCAAAGAACGTTATTAGAACGTCGCTCTTTGGCTGGGCCTGAATTAATTTTGTATAGCAGTTAAACAGCTGTTAAATACTGGTCTGTCGTTCAGATCTGTGTTAACCACTCTAAGAAAACCAATACCATATATATTTTTATGAACCTGGTCGACTTCTGGACCTGGCTTAGAATCGAAGACATTGTAATCAGTAAACGAAAGATCTACAATTCTTCCTACTTCGTTTAAAAATCGGACCATTGGATGCAAACGGATTGTGGATTTGTTAATACAATATAACATTGCATGTGCGGTTAGAACTATCATATGAGAGCTAGGGATAGGTTACAGCCAATTTGGTACTGACTTTACTCGCTACCTCCGGTTATGTTCCCTAACACTGTGATGGCAGTATACATTTGTCAACGTCACCGCTGTTATGTCAACACCCATCTCTCTTATCTGGAACTGTCATATCCAATGAACGCCAATGTGTTGACCCCATGTGTGAGTTGCTATTATTTGAGGAGGAAGGGAATGAGCAGATGGAAGGAGGGCCGGAGAGTAGGAAACTGAAGTATAAGTTAAGATGTAGAAGATGGGAAGGAGTAAGAGGTATTAAAGTCAGGCACCCAGGGACGGATTTAGAGGGGTGCGCCTCCCCTAATTTTTGCAAAATTTAGCTTCTTTTTAATGTAAAATTCTGTCTCCCTAAGGGGGCGCCTAAACTTTCCATATAAGGGTGTCCCCCCTTTTTGAAAAGTCTGGATCCGTCCCTGGTACCCGCTATACGATCAAACATTTCTTGCTTTCACTGCTGCTTGAAATCGATGGAAAAATCTTACTTATTTCTTAGTAAACCAGGGGTTCGGTGTATAATCATAATACTCTTGTCTATTAAAAACACTTAAAGGCTTTAAGCTCCAAACTATATATATTTCAAATTGGAACTAGGATCGCATAGTGGCTACCACCTTCAAAGGCACTGACAGGGCACAAGGGATGAGAATATTATTACTCAAACCAGGATGTGTACTCTTGCTGCCATTAGATAACAGTTTATAAATTACTTCAGAGACGTCCCAGAGTAGCGATCTAATCAATTAATCTCCCAACTGATCCATTCCCCCAAGAGATTATCTATTTGTTTGCGCTGCAATGGCAGGAAAGGAAATCAAGCAAAAAGTGTACACAGTGAATGATTGATGGAGGGTTTTATAGAAAAATTAAGGCCACCTGTGGATATACATAGGGTCTACTACCCACCCCTGGGACTAGGTGCGTCATCCCTATCAGTATCTCTCCATATACTACTCTGTTATCTGGTTATCATACATTCAGTCTCATCCGATGTAGAAAACTCTACCAGGATGTGGCAGAACTTTGGATATTGTTCATTGGATAAGGTTTTTTAAGTACGTTTTTCTTGAGACATAAAGATACAATTTTTCTGCCACTTATATCATTATTAAGAAGAATCATTTTTTACTGTTTTTAATAATGGCGCAATGGGACTCCTAATTAGCTGTGTAAATATACTGATTGCTGCAAATAAACCAATATGCTCAGTCTGGATCAATATAGATTCAATAGAAATTACATCACTTTCGTACTTAAGTATTTGTATTACCTTTGACTTTGCAACGCTGCAGTTTTGTATGCTGATGATAGCAGTATTGGGTGATTTTAGTAAGCCTTTACTCAAAAGCAGTCATCCCTGGTAAACCATGATACAGAGCTCCCTTTAGAAATAGCCGCACCAAATGTGATGACACATCACCATACATCTAAAGTTACCACTCTATTGGGACATTTAGTCATTGGTTCATAAAATAGCCCTGTCATGACATGACCATTATATCCCTACCCCACACTCTATGAGCTGATAGAGGAAGGTTGGCTCAGCCAAATTCACACCTCGTGATACAAAGTATTTTGTTATCGCAAGTGTAAAAAACCACAGGTAGGCAATTTAAACAAAGAATGGCATTATGGTATGGATATTTAAATTGAAAAGAGTCAATGAAATAAACTCAGAGCGCTGTAAACCATATCTGAATAATTTTGGCTTCTCAACCTATGATAGACAAACGGAAGAATTACCAGTAATTTTGTTTATAGAATTGTGGAAGATATTGTTATAAAATCTGGACAAAGGTCGTGCAGTTAGAACGGGGCTTTAGATAGATCGGGAGTTTTGCATTAGCTTGTTGTCAGTGAGGCAGAGAGAGGTTGTCAGACAGGCAAGAGTCCAAAAAGCATGCTAAAAAGGGACGGACAATACCCAGGCATTTTGTTTGTTGTCTGTATGTGATGGCTACACTGACAGGTATCTGTTAATGCAAAGTGGGGATGATGTCTATGGTGTGTGGTAGATGGGATATGAGTTGAATGGGTGTTTTGAGGTAGAGGTAGGTTGTAACAGATATGGTTTGGGTATAGTAGGGGGTCAGCACAAAAGCAATGGATATTTCTGGGGTAAGGTACAAATGAAATTGTTGGGATGGAAGTACAAAGAGTCAATTGATGTCATTTTGACTTTATGAAAAGGATATAATAGTGTTATTCACAAAATCATAGCCAGGCTCATTGCTTACTAAGGCTTTATTCATACTTGAAATTTTTCACCATGTAAAATCCTAGCCATTAAGTAATCAAGTATTTGCCATTCAGTGGGCACAAAATATAGGACATAGCTATGTAATGTTAACATTTGAGTTTCTGGCATTTTAATGAGATAAAATGTAAGTGATGCAATTGCATATAAATGTTTTATAAATGCAAATATACTGTATGCAGTTGAAAGTCCTTTGACAAAATTGGCAGTGGAAAACTACACCTCCTCGCAAACTGCGGATATTTACATTTCCACCAACCCCTCCTCCCCCAACCAATCCCTTTCCAAATCCAACAACCCTCTGTTTGCAATGTCACCCACCCTCACTCACTTACAATCGACCATGTCACCCCTAACCTAAATCCCCCAATCTGCCCATCCTGAACAAGCATGAATCCGACCTCTCTCCTCCCCAACCCAGCCTCCAACAACGGTCGATAAACATTTGCCGATGTCTGCACAAACCATTGATTCCCCTAACCACCACGAGAGGCGCCACCAGTGCCAGAAACATGACGTTGACGTATTTGTCACCGATTGGAGGGTGAAGGGTAGTGGTATTAACTGTGCATATTGGTAGATGAGGGATAATCTCAACTGAATTGTTTCCTTATGGCATACTTATGATCGTTGAAGAATTCGTTCAGCAATACAGTGGAGTGCATCATTTTTGTATGTAATGTTCTCAGTGGCGAAATAAACGTTTTGAATTGTTTGTTTTTTATTGTTCCCTTAAATTTTACATCTAAAAAAACAAGTTCTCATCAGGAAAATGACGCTAAATTCGGCACTAGCCCGCTACTTTCCAAAGCCAATATACATAAGCCTTGTTCTGTTTTGTATTTTTGCAAATCAAATTTTCGGTAAATTATCTTATTAACACTTTTTCCATGTATGTGTTGCTAATAGAAACGTTCCCACATCTTACGAAGCAAAAGGCCCCATCTATTTCTACCCAGCAATACCCTTGAAGATTCACTAATGGTAACTTTTATCTTGTATCCAGCTGAAATATGAAACTATGGCACAGAAATATAAGAATATAATCGATGTTGTCGGAAACAGAGTAATAAATAAAGTGGATCAGCAATCTTACCTGAACCTCAAGTGCATGGTAGGCGAGGATTAAGCCCAGTAGTATCACCGTGGAAACACTTATCAACGATTTGAGCGCTATAGAGTAGAATGAATCCTGCAAAACACAAAACATAGAAAAACACTTATCAAAACAGCCATAAAATTGCAATCGACAACAAATCAATGAATGAAATATAACCTACAAGTGAATTATGAATCACTTAAGGTGTCACTTTTGGTTCAAATAAAAAAAAATAAAAAAAAGATCCACAACCGAGGGGAAAAATCAAATGTATTTTCAGGTGTCAGCAATGGTGGGAATTGATGGCTTTAAAGTGTCCATTTGGGATATTTCGGGGAGTGTAGGGGAAAGAGCTAAGCACTTTTGGCAGCAGTGATTGATAGATCAGACGGGAAACGCGTTAGTCGAAGGGGGTCGATGACTGGAGTTTGTCAACTTGTTTTCCCAGCAGGCCAAGTCGGCATATGTCAATAAGGCCTGCCAAGGCTCTTCTAATGCCATTAGTCGCCAGATGAGGGCCAGCCCAGGAGAGATAATCAAATATTGGAAATCTATAGGATTACCTGTGCTGGGATACAGGAAATCGACGGCCCCTAATCAGGTTAGGGTCCAGTGAAAGTCGCCCAGTGATGAGAGGTGGGGGTGGCCAAAGGCTGGGACTTGTAACGTAGGGTGAGATGGAGGTTATGGGGGTGAGAGAGATGTGGGAAAAGATAGACAGTGATAGATGGATATGTGGGACCAGAGATGAGAAGTTTAAGGGGCCTTCCATTAAAGGGAGTCGAAAACAATGCTGTGTCAAAATATGACAACATTCTACAAACTCAAATGACTATAAAAGAAATTTTCTATGAGTCTAAGTTTAGCCATTGGTACAGTATAAAAAAAAAAGATAACTAGCTATAACTTAACTTGAATCCCATAATTCTAATGTCATGTATGGCTATAGAGCAATGTTTGTAAACAAACCCCCAGGGGGGTGGGGGGGGGGTCTAAGATTTCTTTTAAATGTACGCAAGTAGGCCTACTAAAGGCCCCAAAGAGGAAACTTGAGATGGTTTGTTCTGTTAAGTAGTTGTTGATGAGGCTATTAGTACAATAACTGATTTTTGATTAACATCTACAGACTCGTTTATTTATTTAGCTATTTCACTATCATATCATTTCTTCAACTATATGAGATATGCATAAAAAATATGTACACATTATACATACATACATATATAATATATATGTATGTATGTATAATGTGTACATATTTTTTATGCATATCTCATATAATATATATGTATGTATGTATAATGTGTACATATTTTTTATGCATATCTCATATAGTTGAAGAAATGATTATATTATATATATATATATATATATTATATATATATATATAATATTTCTATCCTCTTTCAATAAACAGTAGAAACTGCTAGGTGCAATGTTGCAGAGATGTAGCATCACTCTCACACTAAAACGACCTGATACAGAATAACAATAAACTACGTGAAAACACTTACAAGACCAAGTAATATAATAAAAGTTGTCGTATATTGAGAGTTGCTCTGCAGCAGAAGTAAACCTACACATGCTATTTTCTCATTACCATTTTCAGGAACACAATGCCATAAGGGGAGTGGAGGGGCTAACGTGACCCATTCTACACCCTACAGTTACACCCTCTATACTTCAACCAGCACGTATATGTCTGTACGGGCCCACAGGCTCTATACTGCAATCTGCAAAATACTCAAGAACTACCCCTTCTCACAGAAACCCTGCATGCAAACTCCAGAGGCCTCAATGGTTGCTATATTTAGCAATCTAAAGTAGATTCCTAGCTATTGTTAACACATTGCCTTTAAAGATTTTGATTGGCAATCTTTCAAGAAGGTTCACTTTTACTTTGTATGGTTCCTTACCTACACTTATATAATTTCAGAGGTCAAAGGCCAAGAACAACGTTATTTTAGAAACAGCCATAAATGCTAATGGAAACTGTTTTTAATTTATCATAAAGATAGTATATACCCCCTGCCCCCTCTCTTTGAATTCAACAATTTGCAACCGACCCTATTCAAGGATACTGTGGGTTATCCTTACCTAATAAAATAAAGATATCCCTCCCACGCTTCAACTTTGCCAAGGGTTGGTGCATGTATGCGTGTGAGCGCTTTTGAGGTTAAGGATTGTGGCATGACATTGGGCATATCCAACACTTGGCTGCCTTTGATATGGCCGCCAAACTTTGGCGCGACTGGCAGGAAATGGCCGACACACATGCGAGCTTACAATTGCTAGGCTGGGCTAGGTTTCCAATGTCTGTCACCTTTTTTACCCACCTGCCTCCCTGCTCCAGAGTCACTCAGTCTCCTGTGGTTTTGTCTCGTTTCGTTGGTTGAATTAAATAGCCAGCCAACTGAACGTTCAACGCACACTGCAATCACTTACTGGCTCTTTGACACAACTGCGCAGGGCTTTTGGTGGCTCTTGTTTTTTTTTTTAGTGAGATCTTTGTTAAACCATATTGTATGGCTGCTTCCAATCTCCGCCAAATGGAGAATTTAGGTTATTTGAATGAAATATTTCATAAGCCTATATCTATCATTAATTTTGTTTTGAAAATATAATGGTGGGTCAACAATTGCATTTTTTCTCTACTTAGTTTTGCCTAGATATTTTAATGACCAGCTACTCAGCTGTTTTCAACAATATTCTGGGTCAGCATTCTACCAACTGTTGCTGAGTAAGGGCTACCCCCTGTGACAGGCCAGGTATCTTGGACTAGTAGATTAATGCTATACCATTGAGGTTATCCTCTGTTGAGTATCCAATGTCTTTGTGACACATTATAGATTATATAAATCCGTATATCATCACGATTGTGTGACAGAATCACACTGCAAACACAAACCTACCTTACTAGTAAGCTGACGTCCCTGTTTTCTAGTCTATGCATGCACAAAGGTTACTAAGGCCACGACCAGAAGATGACATCATTTTTGGCTGCCAGAACAGAAAATAACCCTATCTTTCCACTGCCTGAAATCAAGCAAGTTCCCACTGACCACCCTTCAGTGGTTGACCTTGAGATAAGTGGACATCAGAGGGACGGGTTGACCACTTGACCCCTTGGCCACTGGCCTTAAACCCAGTAAAGGGTTTGTGGTCAGTTGGGGCCAGTTGGGGCCAACAACCCAATTGCCTGAGATGAGCTTACTGGAGGGTTCCCAATCCTATTGTTAAGGCTGCCTATATCCTACGCCCCAAGCTAAATCCTGTACTGAGGGGGGCATACACATTCCTATCACGTGCTGATCCGGGGGATGGCCCAAAGGGGAGTGGAACAAGGTTAGTGTCTTCTGGAAAAATAAGAAAATTAAAAGGAAAGAGGTCAAACAGTATTGGTGACCAATAAAGAGGATTTCGGTTTTTTTTGACCAAAGGAAGAACATAGGGGGAATGTTCTTGTGTAATTATTATGATTAACATATTCGAATTCCTTGGTGGAAAATGGCTTTACGATAATAAAGATTGTCGAGACTACCCTTTCCTCATTTAATCCATATCGTTTGGTTCCTCTAATCTAAGACAATATTTTCACTTTCTTAAGCTCTATACTCACTATACATCCAAATGGAGTCTCTTATGTATATACATATATCATGCATACACCATTTCATAATCCACAAAATTTATTATTTATATATAGTTAATTCAAATATAAAATCCCTGCACAATTTTTGAAGTTCCTTCAGAACAAAACCCTCTCAGACCCTCCACTAGGTCAAAAAATACATTTAAGACCTTAAAGCTTCTGTAAATGGGGCCATTGAAGTGTGCTAAAGGTAATGGAAAGGTCACCTTTACAAGACCTTTCCAAAACTTTTTTCAGGTGACCTTTAAAAATTCACCATAGGTCTTGCAAAGGTATTGGAAAGGTGACATATATATCCTAAGCCTTTAATGAATTAAACTCAATGGCCCCATTTACATAATAAAGGTCTAAAAAGGTCCAATATCGCGCAGTGCTCCCTTCCTGGTGCCCTATTCCCTCCTCCAGGGTGGGGTTGAGGGGTGGTGGCGGGGGCGAGGACCTGTCGGGACGCGGGGCGCTATCACACGACGCCACTCCCGTGTGACGCGGCCCGTCTCCAGGGGCCGGCCGGGTGAGTAGTACAGGAGAATGGTGATTTGACACAGGACCTGGTGGACTGGGTACATTTTATATTATGACGAGCCGTTCTGCTAAGAATTCTGCTTGTTTGTGAGAATCTGTAGCATTGGTTCATTGACTGGTGGGGATATAATCTAGGAAATAGGCTGTTGATTTTGTGTGTGGAGGGGGGGGGGGTTGTATTAGATTGGAGGGCAACCCCTGGAAGATTAGGGTTTTTAAAGTATCACTATACACTGGAGAACAATATTGATAATGCGTAGCTAGGATGTCTTGCACGGGCAGATTTGTTTCTTAAGAATAATTCTGATCTTTTCATAATTAGTTACATGATCACCATGGCTATTTTAATTTTCAGGCTCAAACGTTATTTCATCCCACCATAATAAATGCATCACAGATGGAGGATATAGACCCACCGTAATACGAGAATAAATGAGTTGAGATCTGGTGGTCATCAATATGACGCCCAGTCTCTTTTTGAGCTGTGTGACGCCATCTGGACAGCATCAAGTGTTCCTCATGTAGAAAATAAATGCATTTTTGCCCCAGTGAGAAAGACCGAAAGTATCACTTAAAAGCTACTAACCCCCTTCAATATTTTGGGAATCTTCTATGAGTTAATTCTAGGGTATTCACTAAACACGCGCGACCAAGTATCAGTTGTAAATCAAGTACAATGAGAAGTGTCCTTAGGCAGAGATTGAAATTTAACCTCCAGCCCTGCCTGGTCGGCCAACACTTTACTTAATAAGATGAGCAGCCCCTACCCTGGACACGCAGTAAAGTGAGCTGATATCCACCTGCTCAGCTGTCGACTGCTCATCGAAAACCTGATACATCCCATACCTGAAGCCTGTATTCGACAAGCCGATTTTTACTTGCGATTTTTGAAATCGTCCGCAGAAACAAGGGCGCATATCATACGTCATGTTACATATCATTAGAAAGGATTTTCAATTCTCTTTCAATTGGTATGTTACATGCATCGCTTCCTCTCATACCTGTAATGGGAACTTGGTAGTCAGAATCGCCTAATGGAATCCATGCTTAAGCATCCCCTGCCCTCTAAGCAACATTCAAGTCGCTCTGATAAATGATCATTGCGTTAACCAGGCCCCATTGCCTGTGGTTGTACAGGCTAATAACACCAAATGGGAAGTGATTAAAAAAGTAGGGTTCCCTTAAGTGATTGAGCATGGGAAGAAAGTGTAAGATAAAGCTTGTACTGCAAAGACGTCAGTCTTTTTACAGACACGCAAAAAGGCTTGGGTTGTAAATTGCTGTTTGTGTGATTAGGAAATACGAGTCACTCACGCGTGTGCATACAATTTGAGCTACTGGATGAAGTGTAGTTATGCCTGTATTAATAAAAGGGTCTTGTATTGACTGTAGTGTAGCAAGTATACAGGAGTTGCAGAGATAAAGGCTATTGCTGCTTGGATGTTTAACTGTTATCTGAATAGAATGTATCATGTCAGTCCGAACCAGGGATTCTTTGAAAGTAATTGATCCATTATAGTCCATGCTATTTAGAATATCGGAGTCTTTACATTATGAAATCCCGGGTCATTTTGGCAGTTTAGATTTATTTCTTTTGAATCAGATAATGTAGAGAAATGTTAGTCGTCATTTTGCAAACATTGAACACATAGCACTCGGATCACCAAGTATTTATGCTGTGAGAAAAAATATCCAAAATGAAAGGTAACATCAATAATTTATGTTTTCTCATAGTCTTAAGCAGCTAAAGTTCCGGCAAGCTAGTTACTGGGAAAAAATATCAAAAACTATTCCATCTGCTAGGCCTACTACTATAGCAAAACTACAGCAGACCTGACCTAATTGACCTGGCTACTAGCTGCTTAGCCCCCACGCAGTGCTGATTAGGCCGATTAGTCCCTGAAAAAGCCTAAAACCTAAGGAACAAAGGCGCATGACATTTAGGCCTAATTGCTAATTGCTAGTATGCTGACTACATCGGCGGCAAACTGGATGGAGATATGTCAGGGAGGGAGGCCTGGGAATTTACCTAAAGCCTGATATCCACTAGGTGATTTTTCCACAGTTTTGAAGGAATGGGCGCTAAAATCGGCTGATTCTTATGGTTGGTTAGGTATTGGTTGATTTACGCCTGCCAAGGTCATATCAAGGGCGGCTGTTTCTTGTGATTGCCTGTCAGTATACTGTATTGCATGTTCCATATGAATCGGTGCTAAATTGGCCGGTTATTTGACTATATTCGGCCGATTCTAGCACCGATCAGTCAGCCGACTCGATGAAAATCGTCTAGTGGGTACAGGGCTTAAATTTGAATATGCGATTGAATTCTAGCGTCTATGTTCTTTTAATTACTGGTGAGAGTCTTAATTACTGTTATACCGCTTTTAGACTATAGGAAAAGGGACTGCGTCATAGGATTCATGTTAGATTACTATTATCTTATCATCCAAATTGGAAAAAGGAAAAGGTTAATTTTGTAAATGCAGGTGCCATTAGTACGCCTTTGCACTGCACTGCATTGAATTGTATTACGTTAGTACGTATGGGAACCATTGCACCCACCTGGCTTGTGCTTAGCCAAACCTATACGCCTGCCCAACCCACTTGTTTGCTTACCATTGAATTTATAATGTGGCCTGAGTTTGCATCGCCCATACTGATATAGATCTTTGAATAAAATGAACGGACGCCAAGCATTATATTATCTGTGCAACCGTATGTGTATTGTATTTTTATGATCCAGCATAGTTTTGCTTGTGTTGGCGGAAATTGCGCTGTTCCGTATGTTAACCTTTAAATTGCATGCATTCGTGCATGCACACATGTGCCATTGTCTTTTATTGATTCCAAGAATGTCCCCTTAGATTTGCATGTAACACCTAACACAATAATGTTATTTCATTGTACAATCCGTTTAATCCTTGTGAAAGATGCCCTGGCAGGTTAAAGGTTCAATGTATTGTTTAAACTCAAACTTATTGCTTTGAAGTTTATACACACCTGCACGACTTTGCATGTCCTACCTTTTCTGATCTTTAGATGCAGGTAGCATTGATGATACACACTCACGCGTTTTTCTCGGAAAACAATTTCCAAACAAGAATGCACTTTGGATCTTATATCTAGTACTATTCGTATAATTCCTACTGGTTGGTACTTCACATTGCCTAAATAATCAACTATTAAACCTTCTAAAGGGTCTATTGTGGATTTGGAGACCAATATTCCTGGGATTGCATTATGATGGTATGGTAAAAGACCATGCAGTTTCATTTTATTGTCAACGTATCATACGTACACGTTAATAGAGGAACTCGCCTTGCAAATCGGTATTTGTTTCATCTTAAAAGCATCTCAACCTACCCAATAAGTTATGGATCGAACCGGGAGCCCCTCACCCACTGGGCCGACTCGGCTTATAGGCTAATTGCCTGGCGATTCTACTAGTAATCGGCCGACTTTTTTTCAGCGATTCAGATCTTCCTTTTTGTGTAAAATTTGAAATAATTCTTAGAGGGTTTTCCTGTAGTTAACACATATGAAATGAAGTGTCCAAGTTACCAAGAGTCCCAAAGGTTGGAAATGTGGTAGACTGCATGCCCAGGTAAATGGGAAAGGTGTACATGAGTATACAAAGCGATACTATCAGTGAAAACTCCGCGTTTCAAAAATAGGCTTCAATTTCTTCCTCGTCCAAATGAAAATGTTTTCCCTCGGGTAGCTTTATCCTTTATCTTTATCCCAGGGAATGCAGATACTCAATTAACTTTTGGGGCACCATATGGTTATGATGTCTCTTTCTCAGGCCTGGCCAAGTGCTTTGTGATTTATACAAGACCCCACCATGAAACGTCGAATACAGATTCATGTTACACATCCCATTGATGGGAGTCTCTTTGAAACTTGATGACGAGCACTGACGAGCTAAAGGAAGAAGAGAACGTTGTTGGTGATCGACTGGGTCGGAAATGAACCAAGGGGGAAAGGGACTTATTGCAAAGGGTCTATTGGTAAAGGATGGTTTCACTAACAAATTAAAAACCTAAATGTAGAGCATTGGGGGGGGGGGGAGGTTAGTTCCTCAGATTACTCTTTCAACAAAAGAGAAATCATGCCCCACAATTGAAAGTGCTGACTTTGTGGTTCTGGATCAGACATTCCAGATCAATTTTGTCTAAGGGGATTACATCTATGTTTGTTTCTTATTTAATATGGTAGGGGTAAGAATTAATACTTCTTATCTGCACGCGTATGAATCATTCATTCAATGGTACAAGCCTTAATGAGTCGCATTGTTCATGAAAAATATTATGTAAAAGTTGACAAGGAAGGATTGAGAATAAGTATAAATTCAAGAAGACTACTATATCAAGAGGAAACTGTAGGCAAAAGGATTACACCATGGATTTTGTCACTTTATTGTTGAAACATTTATATATCATGATAGGTATGTGTGTACACTTTAATTACATTATTCAACTATGTTTGTATATATGTTCTTTTCCCCTACATCATGTAATTCATCTGAAAACCAGGGGCAACTCTGATGAGTATTACTTAATAAAATCCTTTAAAAAAAGGAAACGAAGTGAATAACTCTATGTTAGTCAGCAATGGGATTATGATCTTATAAACATGATTTATTAACCATCTCATATCGTTATGATAAACTATCATTATCAGAAAATACATATAAGAAACAAGGGGGTCGGGATGGTGAAGTGGGTTAGGTTCTCGCCTCTCTCTTGGCTGGCCCGGGTTCGAGTATTGGCCTTGCCTGCTACACCACCTTGCCTTCCTGTCGTTCTCACCCCAATAGATTCGATCATACTAGACTTGAAGTCAAAAAAGAGAGTGGTCCTGATATAGCTGAAAAGTTGCTGAGTGGACACTAATCTCCAACAATCATTATTATCATAATTATAAGAAACATGGCCAACGTCATTCTTTTTATATTATTCGATCACATAATATTCAATATTTCATTACAAATACATACTATAATAGCATGATATTATCATGCTGAATGTATACAATTCACCAGGGAACTATTCAAAGATATTCACCGGCATAAGACAAGAGATGAATATAACCACTAGCTGTAGTCTGATTATGTCTGGAAGAACGGATGATCCGGAAGACTATTAATAAAAATACCAGCAACAAGAAAAAATTTATTTAAAAAAATACCCTAGAGGCAGTAAAGGAGAAGTGGGGGTGGATTAGACTATAGGGTTAGTCCAGGGCCATCGTCGGCGCAATTACTCATTGCAAAGCAGCGACCGGAAATACAATGGCGCCGCCTAGGCCGACAGAACTAACTTATTGCCACCAATGCTTCATCACTTATCCCAAATTAAACGTGATCAATGGGGTGTGGGGCCCGACCCTGGCAAGACCGATTGTCGCCGGACCCAGCGTCCCAAACTTCCCGCCAAATCAGAAAGTCGTCTGCATTGAATGCCTTATACCGTGACCTTGGTCTGAGGTCAAGATTGGTCAAGTTAATGCTGTAGACTTTCTTCTTTTTGGGGTAGGGCGAGGAGGGGGCTTTCCCCACAGGCTTTACAGTTGTATAATGTGTTAGGAATCCCGAAGCAATGAGTTGTATAACTAGTAAATGATGTATCCGCCCTTAAAGCCGCAAACGCACTTGACTTGGTGAATTTGACCAAGTCAGCCGACTGAACAGCGCTAAAATCAGCCACTTCTACTAGAATAATCAGCTGGGTTTAGCAAGTATATTTCAATATCATATATGATCTGATTGGCACAAAAACCGGCAGAATCCTTTGGCATATACAGGAAAATATGAAAATGAAGCCCGCCGAGCTATTCAAAAGTCCATGGTTCAAGAGATCGGTTTCATATTTTCGAGCATACCATCATGAGAGGGGTAGCAATGATCCCAAAATCCCTTTACACCCCACATAGTGCATTCGTGAATTGCTTGATTTACCCAGGATTTCCATGGATTTCCCTCCAGAATTCCCTACATTTCTTTTAATTGAGGAAATTCAGGTTATGGCCCACCCCTTGCAATGAATGTTATGGGAATGGGTTTCGTAGCATTGTCAAGCAAATTAAATCAGCTTTCAAACGATATGTTGGTCATTTTTGTGTTTGAATAGTCATAAAACTGTTACCTTTGAAACATTTATAAAATTAAGGTAAAATTGCCGTATTTCCGGGCGGCTACGGCCGGATTGGGGAAACTACCCACAGGCGGCTATGGCCGGATTGGGGTCTAAAGGGTTCATTGACGACCTCTAATAAAAATAAATATTATTGACACCAAGGTGCTAAAGCGTGTACCTGCGTGGTTCTACGTGGCCTTTTGACATAATATGTTACTACTCAGATAACTTTCTTCATCACTAAGTAGAACTGTCTGGTTTGAAGGTGTATTCAAGTTTATTGAAAAATTGGAAAAAATACTCAGGTTCACACTAGTGCAGGTACCAAGTTATATTTAACCAACACACTTGTTTTTTTTTTCGGGGGCACCCAACTCGGTCCGTATCTGCTCGTGTTTTGAGCTGCTCCTTGTCGCTAGTTAGACCTAAGTTGAGTAATGTATTCATCCCACTATAGGCTGAGTGGTAGAGGGGTAACTGCTCTGCTGATTTACAAGCTACACTGGCGTCATCACCACTGATCTGTTTGTGTGAGGTTGTGAGCAGGAGAGTGGGTGACCTCTGAGCGACTCATACTTAAGTGAGCAGATTATGAGCAGCTTCGTACTAGTTAACGTAGTGACCTACATTGAGTGAGTGCTTGAGTTTTATGATATAACACAGGGGCGGGTCCAGGATTTGGAAAAAAAGGGTGTGGGCGTGCTGTATCAACAATGTTGCAGGAATATCGCATTAAAAATATTATTTGGCCCAAAATTGCGACTATAGAACAAGGGCTCCATAGCATATAGCATTAGTTTGCCGCATCCACTAAGGGTTATGTTAAGATTGTAAATTTAATAATTTAAAAAACCTATGACCATAATAATGAGATATCATGCAAAAACCATACCTCATAAATACGCTTCAGGAAGCTTTGGTAACCTTACTAAAACCTGAAGATCCGAATAAGTATGCTTCACATGATTATATTTGTGATATGCAACCAGAGTAATCCTAATCTCAAACCATATTCAGACGCACGCCCTCCCTACTTTGACCACAATTTTTAATGTACAATTTGTCTCCCCGCTCCCCTTTTTTCAAATTCCCGGTTCCGCCCTTGACATATCTCTATGCGATTCTGCGACGCAACAACTATACAAAACTGCCGCTTGATTAAAATATGGCAATGGGCTGAAATCACATAACCCTCATTGCGTATGAATTCAAAGTGCATGACCATGCCTCTTACGTCAGCCCCTCACCACGTTATATGACGGGGTCAATACTACCACCATCAATCCATATGAATCTTGGCCTAGGTACAATAAGGTTTTAGGCCTACCTAGGCGGCGGTGAGGCTGGATCTAGGCCACGTGGGAGATGGGTTACTGGCCTAGCCCACCCCCACTGGCGTCCCATGTGAAGTGGCCCTAGACCAGTAAAATAAACAACACGACATGGCCATTTTCTGATTTTCCGGAATAGCTAGGACGTCTACTAGAAGGTCAATGAGGGAAATGCTATTTACACCATGTGTTTATGTGCTTTTTTCTACATTTTTTGACTGATATACAATAAGGCTATTTACAGTATAACTATGCGTTATAATTATATGTATACATAATTATATTGATATGAGGGTATGTGTAGAACCACACTGACAATACCATGGACGGATTTAGAGGGGCGCGCATCAGGCGCCCCCCCCCCCCCGTGATTTTTCTGAACCAGTCTCTGAATACTATGCATTTTCTGTTTGATTAAAATAGGTAGCCTGGGCGCGCAGTCTCAATTGAAATGCGAGATAAGGCCCGTGCGTCAAGGCTATAAATTACGGTCCATGGACTACATACCATTTCGCTGCGTTATACGTACTTATGTGATACGTGTGATGATTTCAGGGCATTTGTTCACTTTGCATGATACCATGGTTGAATTAGAATTATCAGGATATGCCTTTTTATTTAAGAAATTGATCTATTTGTTGGAAAAATTGTTCTTTGTCTCTGTCTGGTATTACACAAACTTTCAGCTACTCAAAAATTGAAACATTGCAAACGAAAATGTTTAAAAAAAATAGAGAGCTGTTTGCCTGGGGCACCCCTTCCTAATAATTCTTTGTCTGTTCTAATGGATTCGGATTGTCAGTCACAATTCATCATCAATTCATATTGTCTCACATGTCAATTAAATATCTCGGTAGCATTCAATGCAATATGGCTGGTTCTATACAATCCCATTCACGACCGCATTTAACCCATCTCTGGTATACCATATGATGGAGCTGCTCACTTGACAACCTGAGCTGCTCACCATTAAACATACATGATCCCTGGGGGTGAGTTAGTCTAGCCGGTTCAGAATGTAGGTCGAGGAGTGGTACCAAGGGAGCCGGGGGTGAGTTCGGGGTAAGGTTACCGCCCCCGCCCGCCAGCTATTTATAGCCTATGCCCGGAAATACCCGGTGCCAGGAATCAACACGTGGTGTGCACGGTGATGTGGGGGTGTATTCCAGGGTATCATAACCATATGCATGTTAAATATTATTTTAAATGATATAGAATTATCTTTCAAATGGTATGTAGCATGCCTGGGTTCCAGTCATATTCCTCATGGAGAAAAATAGAAATTACCAAGTTACTGGTAATCGGAACCGTCTAGGCACTAATGGAATACAGGCTTTTTGCACTCCCTATCTACACCCCAGTGGCAGACGACCGGCGTGGCGGGTTCATGCGCCGAGAAATTCTAGGAAAGTGTGTCATGGGTGGGACCTAGAAACCTACATAGCATGGGGGAAATAGAGCTACATGCAGGTCGAGCTGGGGTACATGAGGGATTGACTCACACTGACGGCCATGAAGGTGTTGAGAAGGGGGGGGGGGGGGCACCACCCTGTCTAGGATAGGTGGCTACATACTAATCACAGTTCAGACATGTACACTGACCGTGAATGATAGGACGGTGCCTTTGGATTCAGGCGGTTCCATGTGATACTCAGGGGCTTATAGGTAAATAAAAAGGGGGTTCCATCCTAGATTTTTCACTAATTTTGTTATATTTTACTTATATTTTGGAAAATCATAGGGGGTTCCACACAACCAGCCCCCTCCGTCCAACTAGTTCTGCCACTGAGACTCTTTTTCCCTATTCTTAAAGAAAATCTGCAAAGACTTCAGCACAGCCTTATTGGCAAAACTAAAATTTACAACAAAGTTTTAACAACGAAAAATGTCAATTATCACAATCTAGGAGAAGTTGTGCAGAGCCGACCTAGAAAACGGGACTCAGCTCAAAGATAGTAACACTGGAGGCTGTCCCTTATTAAACTCCAAAGGTTTAGGTTTTTCATAGGTTGCTCACATCAACTTCAAAGAGTGAGTAACTACCACCCCAGCCCCTTTCCTCCAGGGTGGTGACTGGAGGAGCCGGAGGGGTATGACCGACGGCCCCGCCGACCCCCAACTTTTTATAGCAGGACCCAGGAGGGATCGGGTTTCTAGGAACACGCCGCGTCTTTCGTTCACCTCCCACTTCCTCTCCAGGAAATTAATTCTAGGAAGAAAAACGTGTTGCTGCACGAGAAGGTACATGCCCAATTGCTGAGCCTCGCAGCTGTAATGGAAATAACTTGCCTGAACTGAAAAGTATTTATTGATGATCGGGAATTCAAATTATATACCAGTATGCAGTACCAGTTCCAACCCAAACATGTAAACTTAGAATGACCCCCTTCCCTCTGTGCACCGGTTGTTGGACATCTCTATGCGCACCTAGAACTGTGATATGTCTATCCTCTAGTCCTTAGGCCTAAGCCTACAACAACATGTCATTCGATCTAGCCTTGAACTATCAGCTTATCCTAGAATTTCAACATGACCTTATAAATAGGCAGTGGTCAGTAGGTCAAACGGTCATGTACCCTGGAGTGGACATTACAATTGAAGGTATGGGGTCCAGGAGGGTAAGGGTTGGGGTATGAGAGCCATCACTCATCTTGTAATAAGCCTCCTGTCAGAATGGTGTGTAGAAATTTATATTTCAGATGGTTCGGTCAATATTCCTGTAGTTAGGCTATTAGGAATCCTACAGTCGTTTTAAATACATTTATGAAAGCAAAGACGGAGTTCATAACCAGTTAGAATGACAGTATGCACATTTTGTATATGATGGTTTAAATCTATGAACCCTATTGCATCAATAACAACTTGGCTGAAAGTTGCAAGTTTAATGCTTTGAAAAAGTATATTCCTTTTAAAAGTGTAACATTGCCTCTTTCCTGTGTTGCCATTAAAGAAACATTCAATCCTTAGAAACTGTTTCCATTAGCATAGTGACCATTTTCTCTTAACCCTAACCCCTTTTAAAAAGTGACCACTGGTCAGCTACGCAGGTGACTCGGGCTGCCATGGCTAATTACTGACCAGCGGTCAGCCGCTCGGACGTTGCCTTGGTAACGCCAGGTATGTAAGGTATTTATTATGCTCCACTATACCAGGCTGGGCACTAAGCCGAAGGGGAAAGGAGAATGGTTGCCAGGGGCTAAGGATGTCTTTTTTCATCGGGGATTACTCAACGGGAAGATTCGTCGAATATCTCCAATGTATGTCTAGAAATGAGCGGAGAATCTTGCAAGGAAGCTACATGTAATGAACATGAAATACCGCGGTAGAACACTGAAAAGAATGCCATAGCGATTATAATAAGTAATTCTACAAAATCAGAGATGCACGACTTTCTTAGCAATGTTGGATAAAGTATAAAACATGAAAGTATGTAGCATTTTATCTTGAGCGTCAGCTCATTCAACCCCAATATATCAGCTGATCACCTTAAACGTGTTGCAATAGAAGGAATAAAAGCATCGATTTCACACACAAAAAACTAACATCAATTACGTAAGAAACTCTGGCGAACATATGATTGAATCTACTGAAATTACCTGAGGGTCAATAAACTGAAATGCTTTGTTCCGATTTCATATTTTGTCTCCTAAAATTTAGGAGACAAAATATGACATTGGAACAAAACATTTCATTTAATGATATAGTTGATGGAAAACTAGGCCTACCCCCTCTTGCAATAGGCCATGTGCCAATTCCTGGACACACGGGTGCTAAATGCCATCACCTCGGCTTTCCTCACTACAGATATGGTCGATGTAGGTGATTGCCAGCTATCGGTCTAACTATCTCCAGAGCCCTTGACATAAGGCAGTCTGTTTTGTTTTTGTCGGGTGTAACACTTTGTGATCTCACTGCTGTAAATCCACTAAACCGAATATCATGGGTTTTACGGGAGGGATTTGTGGGTTCTTTTGGAAATCAGAAACGAGAGTATAGTTGTAGCAGAGGTTCTGAATCTCACAATTTAAAACTATACAATTACCAGGATGTTTTGGGCCGATTTAAGTGATTAAAGTTTGTGAAAAGTTGTGGACATGTTACACAGTTCGCATGTGCACAATGAACGTGCTGAGTAGTCCCCTTTTTCATATTTTGTTGCAACATGCTAGAGATATCTTATGTCCTCGAAAACTGGCAAGGGAGTTTGCAAGGCATTCAGCCATAAGGTTATGGCATTTTAAAGTATAAAATCCATTTTCGCTTCAACGCTTGAAGCTTCAGGTGATCGACATCTTCATGTCTGAACTCATCATGTCACTGGTGGGTAACTAGTTGGTAACTAGTGGGTAAGTATTTGGTAACTGGTTGGTAACTGGTGACGTGCTGGAAACTTTGTCCCCAGTTGTTGTGTGAGTGGCGTGTGGCCGAGCTGCTCGTCTTATCAGTGTGGGAAGGGGCCCCGCTAGCGAGCAGCTCGCCCCAGTCAGCCGCCATTAGACTGAGTGACTCGGACGGACGCCGGAAGGGGTCGCTTTCATGAAAACGGATTATTAAAGGATCCAGGAGATGGTTGGGTAGTGTCACTGAGCGTTGACAGGTAAAGATGATGGGGGTCAGGGAGGTGGGTGTGGGATCCAGATAGCTATAGCATGATTCCTCTACTTCTGGTTAGCATTACTTGCTCAAGCCTGGCCTACCTCAACGCATTGCTATAAACAAGGGATGATATCTAGAGTTAATAACAATAACAGTAGTATCGGTGATAAACAAAAGAAAGTTATTACAGAAACTCCTATTCGATTGTAATTAACTACAATCGAATAGGATTTTCTTCTGTAATAACATTCTTTTCTTTATCCCCGATACTACTGTTATTGCTATTCAAGAATACATTTGCGGTGGTCTTAAATGCCCAGATAAGTTAAAAATATAATTATATTGCGGTTTGTATTACCCTCCCCTTTACCAAAATTGAGTCTGCGTTTCCCTCTTTTCTTTTGCAACTGCCTATTAGAGAATTATTTGACATTTGCAATGCCATGATCTTAAACCTCAGACTATGATTGTATCCATTCTCCTCGTGTGTCGTAACAACCGCAGTGACGAACCCAGGATTTTGAAAGAATGTTGTCCGAATTTTACACCAAAACCCCATTCTTTTCGGAAAAAAGGAAGCGGTACCCCCCCGCCTACCCGTGCATCTGCGGGCCATAAAGCCGACAGGCCAGGGGTATATACATCAGTGAAGGAGGTAGGGTTATGACCCCCCTCCTCCTCTTGGTGGGGACTTAAACTTGACAAAGATGGAAAAACGTTGCGTGTACTCGTGTCGCCTATATCTGGACCCAGGGGCGGATCAGGGGGGGGGGGATCAAGGGGGTCCTGACCTCCCCCCCCCCACTTTTTTGTTGTTGTTGTTGGGACTTAAACTTGAAAAAACATCGCACATGTGCACACGAATGCACGTCATTTTAGTACTTACCCTATATGCAGACCCCCCCTTTTTGAAATCCTGTATCCACCCCTAGGACCCCATACCCCCTTTCCAAAATCCTGTATCTGCCTCTGCTCGCCTGCCTGCCTGTCTGCCTAGCCTCCCCCTACCCATACACGTCCATTCCCCTCCCCATCGTTCCCTTTACTCACCCATACATTAATCACATCCCTTGTATCAGTTATCTCCCTCCCTATTATCGTCCCTTTAGGGGTGCCCTGTGCCTTGTCGTTCGGTCGTACATTCATAACGCCTGGCATTAACGTTTACCACTCAGTAGGCTTTTGGGGGTGGCTTGGATGGGTGGGGCCACGTTCACATGAGATGATTTCTAGCTTACAAATAGTACATCACAATCACTACCTTTTAGTATTATTACCAAGATTATTGGCAATTATACATAGACAACATGTAGTTTATATGAGTGTGATCATCGTGAATCTAGAAATTTGAACACCTGTGAGAAGAGCAATTAAATATAATTGGACATATTCTTGTAGCCTTAAGTTCTTTCCCTAGATCTGCTTAAAATGGAAATAGTATAAATAACGGTTATGATGCTAAACCATCATTAGAATTAGTGATTATCTGAGAGGAAAACTGCTCAATGTGAACTCGGTTTTTCAATATGGAGAGAGGATGGCAGGTGGGGAGGGAATTAAGGTGGCTTCTCCAGGGTCCTGAATACTGCTGACAGGGGGGATTGACAAGGAACAGGCAGGAGGGGAGTTGTCAATGGGAAATCCACCAAGCCCTACATGGTGTTATGATAGTGTTATTGCGTTGTTGGGCCAATGGGAGCATGTAGTATAACAGCTCGGAGCCAATATGAACATTGTCCCTGTGTGAGTTATGCCCCATACCCACTAGGCGATTTTACTGGCGACGGACATCGGGAAACAGGCAGAATCGGCTGACTCCTATAATCCCCTGTTAGTATAGTATATTGAAATGACTGTGCAGCTTTGATCTGAGTCAGCGCTAAAATCGGTTGACTTTTCTGGTAGAGTCGGCCGATTTTAGCACCAGAGAATCCGCCGACTCTGTTAAAATCGCCTAGTGGGTATGGGGCTTTATGGTAGCAGGCTGTGTTTGTATGTGATATGGTTGTGTGCATGTCAGCTCTCTGGGTTGCATTGATAAAGGAGTGTGTCACATGTATAATGGGCCTAGTCATGGGCTTGTGGCTACTTTTATGGCTTCCTCCATCTCTATGAGCAGTACTTAGTGGAGGGGTATTAGGAAAGGGGCTACTGCTGCTGGCTTCCCATTATGGGCTACTCACATAATGTTAAACATTACTGTTGAAACAAACAGAACCCTGTCTCCTTTTCATCCTTTTTTCCAACACTCTATTCTATTTCTACGCATCTCAGGGGAATCGTTTTATTTACTTTTTTGTCACACGAGTCAATCTATCCCTTGCTAGCTGTTTTCATCTTCCTCTTCCTGTCCATTCATAACAATTCCGGCTTCCTCACAGTTAAACTTCCTTCAATACCATCGTTGTGTACCAACCCACAGTTTTTACCAAATAAAATGTAATGAATTTTCTGTTGTATTTCCTTTCTCATTCCCTAAGATAATCATATTGCCGTCTCTTGAACACGTCTTTAAGCTATCACAAACATTTGTTTTACCTCATCACATCATCCTATCCACTAGCCTTCATCCTTTCTTATACCCTTTCTTCTGTACTTCTGTGCCCATCCACTGGCTGTTGAAAACTCTAGACGAACAGCCACAATATACACAGACCACGTTTAAGGTTTCGCTTATTCCTCCAAACCATCCCCTACACCCTGGTGCCCTTCTGAATGCGAATTGTCCCAAGAGGACTTTGTCAATAGAAGATAGACTGCCAGCTGTGATGCATACAAATCCCCCCCAAGACCTTTATCCCTGCACCGAAAAAAACAACTGTTAGATACAGGGAAAGGACAAGACTCTTCTGACACATTGGCCAGGTTCAGGAGGATACAGATACCTCTGGGGTTTGTGATACTGACATTTTATAATCAGGAGGCAGTGGCGTAGCCAGGGGATATTCCTGGGTGTCTCGAACCCCCTTTGGTTTCCCAAAATATATGTAAAATATAAAAAATCTTTTAATAAATGTAGTTAGGAACCCCCTTAAATTTCCCCGGAACCCCCTTTGACTTGAGGGCTGGCTACGGCCCTGGGAGGCCATCTCTATTCTGGGTCTACTAGTACTATCTGTGAGAGGAGAAGTATGAAGAGTTTGTGTATAACCTAAAACCAGGGTAGAGTGTACAGCTTCACGTGAACTGATGTCGGGAAAAGAAGGTACCGGTAGTATATGTCATATGGATTTCTTATGGTTATAGAAAATACTGTGTTGATTAGATTTCATATGATTTTGTATCTATAGATGCAAGTGATTAAATTGTAGAGGGTATTACATTGGTTTTCCACAGGAAAGATGGAAACCGTGCACGATTTTACTTTGACAATGGTTTTCTCATACAGCATGCTTTGTATGCTTCTACATCGTGTTAGATATGTAATAACCATGACTGCAGTCATATATTGCTGTTTCTATGGCAACCTTTGGACAGAAGGGTAGGCCCTATTGTAATGGATATCAAAATCTGAAACCGGATATGTGATTTGTGTTTCCAGTTGTTTGTGACTTTAAAAAACCTGTTCCTCCGCGCCAAGAGTATTTTTCGTTTGGTATCGTTATGCAAGGTTCTTTCTTAATGCTGCTCAAAATCATATTTCATAAACATGTGCCGATTTGATAACTTCACTGGCAGCTAGAAGGATCATAATAGATGCACCATAGTAATCTCTGTAATTTTTTTACTCAAATTTATCTAACGCCTGGGTGGAATACTGAATGTATAGTCTAGGTATCCCCAGACTGTCCGCTCGTACTATTAAAAGTTCCTGAACGGCAGTCAGATGTGCAAACTCATCATGGCCCCAGCTGAACTGAGCCTGCAGGTGCGGGTAGAACTTAACAATGGAAAAACCTCATGTTTGAGACCACATTCTTTGTGCACTTTGTACAAGATGTTGCTCAAACTTCCAATTCATACTGTAGACTTATAGTTACACAGTGCCTCACAGATAAGGAGGTTAGCATGGTAAAGGGGGGGGGGGGGGAGTAAATGCAAAAAACCCTCTCTGGAGGACCAGACAAACCTCCTTAGGCCATGGCCAGCAGTAGAAGCTCATGGACCTAGCTGAACTCAGCATATGGATGCGGGCGGTTATTGGTAAACACGTACGCGGCCCCATGTAGACCTGTGTGATTGTTGGTTGTTGTAAGCAGCCGGCTACACATAGACAACCACAAGTGATACACACAAACACATACACTGCTCCAACACCTGTTAGACCTTTGGGTATAGATAAGTTTTTTTTAAATAAATTTCATTGGCAACTTCATAGTAAAAAGTTCTTCCAGAAGTGGTGCCATACACATACATATCTATAGAGGCAAGCGGTGTTTATAATGCACATCTGGGTATAAAGCGCAGGTTTACATTGCAAAGCAGATTTACATCGAGATTATTTAGCTGTTATATGAAACTATGGATTTTGGCATGGAGTATAGTCTCCGATTCTATTCTGCCCCATTCTACTAGAGCAGAAGTGTACAAAAATTAAATGGTTTGAAATGGCTTGCAAGCAAATGTACCTTCCATTTTGCTTCATCATAAGGTGAGTGCTCTTTAAAGTTGAAATGATTATGAACAGTTTTCCTAGGCATTGGACCCGATTCTTTTGGCTTGCCGCCTTCATACATTTATGGCCTGCTATTGTTATTGGGGTTTTATTGGATCACCAGTCACCATGCAACTAAGGTGAATATATATATTTCTCGTTGATTCTCTTCTAAATGAAGCTATTGTGCCATGTCCAAATAAAGCTTTTAGGATACAAACTCATCCAAATGTAGTCTTTGCGACATAGACTCGGCCTACCTAGCCATCCAGCCTTCCCATAGTCACGTGAGATACGTCTACGTGCCGAAGATGACATACGCCTGTTGATCTAACGCATGCGCAATGACAACCACGCGTACGGCGCACGCGCCGGGCATACAGAGACCGTCAATGAAGGAAAGAAAACCGTGTGTCGACTAGGTATGAAATGTCACTGTGAAATGTCGCCAAGACGGGCGGGCGGCCATGAGAAACATGAATATTATGGCAAGCCTTTTGAGAATGATTTTTGATTATCTGGAAGTGAATTCAGTATTTTTTGTTTCGCATTCCATGTACGCATGTTTGGAAGTGTATGGTTAATATTGTCATTGTCCTTCTCTTGCTATACTTGAGTCATGCTGCTTACAATTGCTTATACTATTAAACGACCCAATTTAACCAGAGTTTCAATAATTACTGACGTCATACTCAATAGCATATCAAAAATAGTTTGACGTAAATATTATCCAGAATGGCCTGCCATACAAGTGAACAAAACAAGCAATGTGCTAATCACAATGGAATTGCAGACTAGAAATAACTCGTGTCAACGCTGGTGGCATTGCCTCGTGGGAGGTAGGTGGTGGGTGATGGGTGGTAGGTGGTAGGTGGTAGGTGGTGGGAGGTGGGAGGTAGGAGGTAGGACGCGGAATGTATATAAGAGGTGGGACGTAAGAGGTAGGAGGTAGGATGTTGCATGTGGGAAGTTGGGGGACATGAGGTGGGAGGTGTAAGGTGGGAGGAGAGCTGATGGAGATATATAAGACGGGAGGTCGAGGGTAAGAGGTAGGCAGGAGGTGGGAGGTAAGAGGTAGGAGGTAGGAGGTGGGAGGGGGATGTAGGGAGGTGGGGATGTGGGATGTGGGATGTGGAGGGTTTAAAAGTTGTATGTTTGAGGAGGGAGGTTTGAGGAAGGAATTGTGAACGTAGACTAGGGGGTGGGAGGTTTAGGTAAGAGGTTGGAGGTGGGAGGTGGCATGGGAGGTGGAAGAAAGTGTAGGTGGGAGGTGGGTAGATGAGGTGAGCTGGTAGGAGCAGTTGGTGAGTGTGTACGAGCAGGACGTTGCCAAGTCCATCAGGCTCAGCGCAGGCCTTGCCAATGCTGCCGGTTGTCTAGAAATACAGACGAGTCCAATACCTGAATACAACCTACCTAACACACTCTCATTTGTTTACTGCCTTACAAGAATAAAACACGCCCAGTCAGAAAGAGGTTGCAAATCTGGCTTTTTCTCCCATCCTGTATTGCTTCAGACGTCTTCATTATGTATTTCTAGATCTATCAGGGGAATATAATGGAGTTAATTTATTACTCTGAATAATACTACTTTCTCTAACTGTCCTACAGCTGAATATGTATGTACATTCTAGCAGATTGTAATGGAACTGTGCATCTATAGAAGTTTCAGAATAGATGAATTGACATTCTTATGGCTTGAACTGCATTCTATACACATAAAAGAGACTGTGTCAGGGGAGTCTAAGGGACAGCACACTGCGCAGACTCGTGAAAATGGTGTATAAAACCTACCAAACAAATTGAGAGTCAATACCAATGACAGTCTACAACCATCTTCTCTGTAAGCGCTAAACAGCTGAATCATCGATTCTCATGGACATATCAATCAATTCGTAAATGACTGTGCTGCTTCTGCTAATTAGACACTAATCATTGGCCGCCGTTGATTAAAATCTTAAGCTGAAGTACTTGTGTATAGGATGGTCGTGTTCACACACGCTTCTTTCGACACTTTATACCGTCAATGTTTACCTGAATTATTAAACAAGCCAGTGTTTCGTGGGATATTGTGGGCTGGTCCCAACATTCTTGGATCCTCCATTCATGCTTTCTTAATAAAGTTTAAAAAAGTTTCACAAACCAATTTCGAAAATTGTTTAGGAATGGGGCATAATCGCAACCTCCAATTTATGTCGCTACATTGAGGGATACTTCTGGGGAGCACACTATTGGCTTACGAACACTGGGAAAACTGAATGTGAACTAACTATGGATTCTGTTCAAATTTGCAATACTTTGCATTGTAACCATAGTCTTAAATTCCATGAAGTTGCATTTGTTCACAGATGAACATAATATCGAGACGCCACTTTGGAAGTGGAACGCTTGAGAAAGTTACATGCATGAATAATCTTTTATAATAGTCTTTAGGCTTAAACATCTATCTCTGATAGGAATGTGCCGACTCCAGGGTAACTACCATTCTGTGGAGTGGATTCCAGACGAGCTTACCCACCAGGTGGGATGTTTTGTAAGAGTCAGGCTGTAAAAATATTTAGTCCAGATCCATCCCCGACTCCTGCACCGCTCCCAAAGACCGAGGCAATGAGGATCAGAAGTCAAAAGATTATCACTAACAAAAAGCATTATTTTGGCATTCTATGTACGCTATTCTCTTACCATGTGAGGCTATATATATTTATAATCATACACGCGAATGTTATAGACGGATCAAATAGCATGAGTGGGTCGCAGCTGGACCAGTGTAGCTATATCCCTCTACATGATATAATGCTCTCACAGACCATCTACAACCCCTAGCATCTCTCCACCTCATGCAATACGTCTCTTAGGCTCAATTTGAGGTTTAAGACACTCCTCTGCAAAGTTGAGTTGTATATGGTTTAGTTAATGTGGATATCGTTGAATTGGATATGATTCATCAGGTAATTCGGATATGGTTGAATTGGGTATGGTTCAAGTAATTTGGATATGGTTCACGTACCTATTGAGTTGTCAGAATACACATGTGCATGCATCATTGAAAGGCATCCAGTCCATGTCCACTATAACACCCCCATCCTTTCCCCTCAACTCTTGAACCAGTGGTCATGTTCTCCATGTACTGAGCTGCTCATTAAAGCCACTTCCCCAGGCACGTCTAGCTCCTGACCTGCTCATTCGCCCCTCTAATTAAGTTCTGATGATGGAGTAATTGAATAAGGGTCTAGGACCGTGTAATAGAGGCACACCTGCTGGAGACGTGTAATCCCTGATGACCTTCTGTCGGAGGTATTAAACTCTGAATTTGGTGATCCAGAATGGAGAAACTATTGAGTTATAAGCCCAACGCACTTAATCTTTGATCAAAGTTTAAGTGTGTTTTGAGGTAATTATTATGAGGTATTGAGGTATATTCCGGTCTGGCTTGGGCTTCAATTTTACTATTCTTTCAACATCATGTACATGCAGAACATGGAGAATATGTATACAGAGGACTGGACATTCCGCTATGACGCCTAGGTTTCATACACTATAGTGCTTTGAGTAGCGGGGATGTTTAGTGAAGAATCCTGATATCCAACATAATTATTATAAACAATGTGAATAAATGAATAATGATGAAACATATCATAAGGATACATGGTTGGAATTCATATGATATTCCATATAACACATTAAAGATAAATAATTAACAAAAAATATTTAGCATGGTGTTTGGATATCACTATACATCACATAGCGGTCCAGTCCAGCTATACAATAACAGCTGTTCTATTTCCCTTTGTGTTGGACAGCCCCTAGATCTATCGGACCTGCTCATCTTTACCTGCCAACTACACTCTAGAGCTTTATTGAACTCCTTTTACTTGGCTACCATTACCAGGAACCACATCGGCGAGACAGGTTTGGTGAGGGAATCCACGCAGATGCCCCTATCTCATGTAAAACAACACTTAAAAATAAAGGAAATGAATTCGAAGGAAAGGGGAAACGGGAGAGCATTAAAATAGGGGATATACTAATTGTCTGCTCTATTAAAAGAAACAAGTTCCATTTGTTGACACTTAACAATATGTTTGATAAAAGTATGCCTATCGTCTTTGCATTTATTTGGGACACAAGTTGTAGCATTTATTTAGGACACAGTAATGACCCTACTTATAATAACTGAGACCCATTCTGTTATGGTAGATTCAGAATTGGTCCATATATATGCGTCGGGAAGAATAGGCGTTGGCATAATTATCACGTACCTATGGTTATATGAAACTCGCACTAGAATTTCCCTTTTTAACTCTGGACTTCCGCAAAATAGGGGATTCTGTCTAGTGACCTACAGAGCAAAATATTTGAGATTCTTGTCCAAACCAGGAATATTCCGACTGAACAGTCACATAAGTGAGTGCAATCACCTGGAGACGGAACCAAAAATAACTTTCCTTATACCTAAATATAGCCATAATTACTGGTCACTTTAGCGTCAGCTAGCATCTATCCAGCCAACCGTCCTTAGATTTTGATCCGACGCAGTATGTAGCTGCGGGTTGTGATCTTGCCACGCCTTATGATCTGCCGTCTGGGGTATCTGACTGTGCCCGATGGTTCAGTGGTTGTCGCCGGGCTGTGGCACCTCATGTGTGTGACTGTATCCAAGTCCCATCAGAGGGGTAGAAGAGTGAGGGGTCGTTATCAGTGGTATAGGGGCACTACTCGAGAAACACGACTGTTTTTTTTCACACTAACATGTGTTTTCCTCGGTGTAAAGTGGTATAATACAAGATTGTAACCAACTGGACGCACAAAGAAAACCAGTACCCACTCATTTTTCATAAATAAAGAATGAAAAAATAATAAAGGTACCCCATGGGGAATCCTAAAAAAGAGAGAGTTTTTTTGTTACGTTTTACCAAGATTTTACCATGGGGGTTGAATAATGGAATCATCTAAAAAAAACTCTAAATGGCAAAATCAAGAGGGCTGGCACCCGAGAGATTAGGTCCAAAGGATTCCGTGTATGCCACCACTGTATGTCACCGGTAAAACACGTGTCCAGGCATGATCCTATTTGTAGGCACGTTTTGAATGTTATACTTTCTTTGAAACAGATGGGAAGGAATGAAATTGTGACTCCTAAGATTCAGCTCTATAAAGGCCAATGTTTGATTGTATTCACTCCACAGGTGACATGGAGTGAAAAACTGATTTTTTTCCAAAAGGGTTTCGGGTATCAAAGATCCAGAGACACTGTAATGAATGCCTTTAGATGGTTGATTTAGAGCTGACTATTGGAAAAAAAAGAACTGGCAACGTATGTCAACCGTTGAGATCCAGACAAGGCTGGATATCACATCAACCCAAGGTCCACTGAACCTGTCCCTTAAAAGACCTCACAAGCTGTCCATAGATCTAACCAGGAACGAGTATCCCCCACCCTCAAGGAGGTAGGATCAGCTTAGATCCAGGGGGGAGGTCTGGATCAGCGTCTGAGGTAGGGGGTGGAGGCGTCATCAAAGCTTTGCCCAACCACGGGGACAAATGCGAATGAGCCAGATGGAGCTGAAACGACGGGGTGTTCTGGGGGAGACGGTGGTGGTGGCTCTGGGATGAACCAAGTGTTAAAAAATAAGAAAAAAACAGTATAAAATTCTCCCTACCATTGATAGTTGGTTTACTGTATTTCAGGCATCTGCAGGTTGATTTTTACTGATTTTGTAGACAAAAACTATAGAAAAACTATAGAAAATTTATGAATACTTGCTATGCATTTTTCTGAAATTAATGAATTTTCAAACCAACTTGAAAAATTATCATTATATAGATACGGAATGGAAAAATAGTCAAATGCTAGTTTCCATCATAATATGATGAAATAAACTGAACGACAAGTTATGCCATGATTATTGAAAATTCCTATACTTAAGCCTTGTGACTTGTCTACATATTTCCCAGCATGCACATTGATTTAGGCTAGTCTGCAGGTCTGCAACTACAATAGATAAGCTATCCGTGGTGGGGAGAATCAAATCTCTAAACTGAAGAAATAGGTTGAATTATCAGTGAGAAGGAATAGAACACACAATTAGTAAATCTTTCAAAAGATAAACACAACAAATTGTTAGTATTCACTACTTTCTGGACGAGTATATGTTAAATAGGTTAATAGATATAATTAAGAGGTTTATGTGTAAGGCTAAGGTGGTGAGTTTGGCCTAGAAGGGTTTGGTATATATGATCAGGAATAGCCAACATGGTTTTGGCTGTAGACCTATCCTTACCCACTTTATCCGCTTCACCATATGAACTCAAAATCTTTACATATCCTCTCTAACCTAGCCCATGGTTGGTGTTTGATCTCCGCTGCAAATCCCTTTCCACCACTTCCTAAGGGCTACAACGCAGCAAAACGTGCTTATATATGTGGATTGATCCCCTCAAATGGGCCCTGTTCCTCTTCCAAAGGATTCAATCGCCCAAAGACAGCCTCAGAATTCTCAACAATCCAGCAAAAATCCATGTAGGCTTATGCCCATTTTATGTGACATTTAATTGGAAAGTTGGCACATTGACAAAGTTCTCCCTTAATGCCAATAATAATCTGTGTTGGGCCACACTGGTCCCAAACCACACTGTCAATACGACAGGCTGAGGTTATTCCACAGACAGATCACCTCCGTTTCTCGTTTGGGATGTGGTCCTTATGGCCCTTAATGACTACCTCTCGATCATGATAATTAATGTACCTAACAGACACACACTCATTTACTATTAAAAACAGATTTACCACTACACGAGTGGATATTTGTGTCAATGTGTGCATGCAACTGCTCGTTGAAAACAGATATAGTTTTCTTATGTGTATACTCCCTGAGGATACTAACACAGAAGTTGTATTCCTTTTATGAGAACAATGATGATAAAGAAATAAATTGGGCCAATTAAAAATCGGATCAATACCATAATCTTATGAAGAAGACCTTATTAACTATATAAATTAAATATTGTATGGATATTTGGGTTATTCCTTTTGGAAGCAACTCATATAATTATAACTCAATGGAGCCTCAGATACCCCTTTGACTAAGCCATATTCGCTTTACTTACAAACGACACACGCATAGATACACTCACCGACTATGATATAAAATACGATAAAGCAAGAGCAAGAGTGTGCGGTGACCAATACACAAACGTTATATATTCCTCAATAATGCATACGTTTTTGTTTGCATCCCCAAGATGTGGTCCCCCATATGAAAGAAGTAACCTTTTTAAGAAGCGCTGTTCCACAATCTGTATGGCTCCCTTGGCCAGGGACAGGCTGTATAGGGACCTTTGTCCATGAATAACGCAGGACATATTGATAGCGAAGTATAGCAATCAATTCGTGGAGACACTACTGAAGCTTCAGATGTTGCGGTAAATCTGAGGTATTTAATATAGTAAGACTAGGACCTGTCCATGCTTACATAATATGTGATCTACTTCTTCCCCCTATTCTCAGATATCTTCTTTAATGTTGATCCTTTCTTTTTTATCATTGTAACAATTTAACATCTGGAATGCTAATCAAGATACATGCAATATTAAACCCAAACATACCCCTTCAACTCTACAAATTTAATATGCAAAAATATAAACCAAAACAGCAATCAAGGACAAGAACATCTTCCTTGTTTTATATCAAGCTCCCCATGCCCACCCTAACACGCCTTAACTTAGGCTCACACACAGTCCCCATTGTAATCATAAAGCCGCCGATAACAGTACCTACAATAGGACAGGCCGATGCTGTATCATTATACCCGCCCCTCCACCCTGCGGCTGTCGACACCAAGGTATCACCACACAGAATCATCGATATCAGCGCGCCGATTGGCTGTATCCGGGACCTCGTTGTCTTGGCAACCTGACAGAACTCGCCGCCTTTCTTCTCGTTGTTCTTCTCGTTGGGTGGAGACGACAGGCAACAGCTGCTCGCAGTGACGGCTCAGAGCTGCTCGTAGCTGCTCGGGTTAAGGCACTCGGGCCTGCTTGGGTTGAGCTACTGAGACCTGCTCGGGTTGAGGTATGTGGGCCTGCTCGGGTTGAGGTACTCGGGCCTGCTCGGGTTGAGGTACTCAGAGCTGCTCGGGTTGAGGTACTCGGGCCTGCTCGGGTTGAGGTACTCGGGCCTGCTCGGGCTGAGGTACTCAGAGCTGCTCGGGTTGAGGTACTCGGGCCTGCTCGGGTTGAGGTACTCGGGCCTGCTCGGGCTGAGGTACTCAGAGCTGCTCGGGTTGAGGTACTCGGGCCTGCTCGGGCTGAGGTACTCGGGCCTGCTCGGGTTGAGGTACTCGGGCCTGCTCGGGCTGAGGTACTCGGAACTGCTCAGGGTGAGCGACCCATGTTGAGCTTCCCGGGTCGAGCTGCTTGGGGCTACTCGGAACTGCTCAGCTCGAGTTGCTCTGGTTGAGCTGCTCAGAATTGCTCAGTCGTAGATGCCCAAGTTCAGCTGCTCGGCTTGAGCTGTTTTGGTTGAGTTGCTCGGAGTTGCTCTGATGCGATTTAAGAGCACTTAGGATTAAAATGTTCAGAACTGCGATGTGTGAACTGAAATATCTAGCTAGCTGGGATCGCATGATCTCAATTGACCATATTGGTTATGTTGGAGATGATCGGAGCTGCTCAGGTTGAGCTGCACGGAGCTGCTCCGATGCGACTCTAGAGCGTTTCTGGTTAAAATGTACGGAACTGATGCTCGGCTTGAGCTGCAGAACTGCTCGGCTTGAGCTGTACATGAGCTAGTTGAGATACCATGATCTTAATTGCCTATATTGGTTCTGTTTGAGATGCTAGGAGCTGCTCGATTTGAGCAGTTCAGAGCGAGTCGGGGTAATACTTTATGCTGCTCGGCGTTGTTTGATGCTCAGAGTTGCTCGTATTGAGATGTTGCTGAGTTGAAATGCCAGTGCTATTTGGGTTGAGATGCTCGGGACTGTTCAGAGCAGCTCATTTGTGGTTATAGCTTTATTAAGGTACACTGACATACAACATGTGTATTTGAGTTAATCATACATGTATGCATGAGTAAACGGGTAAAAATTTCTTGTGTCGTAGATGTCTCATTGTCTATTGTAGGGTATTTAGGACATGCTACAAACATTTTATTCATATTGCAAACAACTGGCTTTTTTCATTTCTATATATGTATGAGATTAGAATACCATGATATAGATTTCATAATACGTTTCTCTCACGATTATATGGAACATCTCAACTAGTGCTGCGCGAGTATCAAACCCTGGACGCATTGCAGTGTGTGTATCAAACCCTGGACATGCTGCATAATGTGTATCAAACCCTGGACGCATTGCAGTGTGCGTATCAAACCCTGGACATGCTGCATAATGTGTATCAAACCCTGAATGCATTGCAGTGTGTGTATCAACCCCCGAACTAATTGCAGTGTGTGTATCAACCCTTGGACGCATTGCAGTGTGTGTATCAAACCCTGGACGCATTACAGTGTGTATATCAAACCCTGGACGCATTACAGCGTGTGAATCAAACCCTGGACACATTACAGCGTGTGAATCAAACCCTGGACGCATTGCAGTGTGTGTATCAAACCCTAGACGAATTGCAGTGTGTGTATCAAACCCTGAACGTATTGCAGTGTGTTTAGCTGTATCAGTCATTCCGTGTGTGTAGCAGCCTAGATGTTGAGCGTTGAGCATAGCGCACTACTCGTGAAATCTGTGCTACAGTTTCCCCCTGAGGGGCCGCAGTGCTAGTGCTGTATAAGCAATTCCCTCAGATGTCCCATACAACCCAGATGCTGCTAACTCCTGACACACGGCCATTGCTTCCCCTCCTGTTTTCAGTTGCTGCGTTTAACTGCAGTTGCACTATCCACTGGTTTATAGGAGCAGATTAATTAATGCACTGTTAACACAAGTACTATTGTATTTATATTCATCTATTTTACATCATGAACATGACTTTCTATTTGTTGCATTTATTTTGTTCCACTAACAATATAAAACCATGGATATCAAAACAGTTATAGCTCCATTAATCTCATATAAAGAAGATATCAATTTTGCAGATAACACTGTAAAGATTCATTATGGTGTTTCTAAGCCTGCTTCACGTCAGTTCACCTAAAAACTAGAACGCACAAAAAAGGTCGTGGTACACTGATTTCTTTCTCCGGCTTAAATCACGAGCAGCTCAGCTGTACTACTACACTGTGAGCAGGAGTGAGCACACCCCGCTAACAGGGGGGAGCAGGTCCGGCAGGAGCAAGTCTGTATATTTAAACAGCTGGCGATCCCTGCAGGCCGTTTATTACAACAACTCCTCCACCCAAGCCTACACTCAGCGTGCACGAGAGCTGCTCTGAGTCGTTAAGCCGCATTTACACCGACCGCGGCGCGGCGCGGCTCGACTGTGTATCCATTAAGGAATATTTACACTGTATCCGGAACGGCGCGGTACATGCATGCAGTGCGGTGCGGAATAGAAATATAAAAAGGTTTTAAATGAAAATGCCGCGTTGAGTTTTAACGCGCTGCCCGCGCCGCGCCGCGCCTAGTGTGAATACGACTTTAGAGGCGTTTAGGGACGAGCGGCAGGCGATCTGCTCGCCGCAGGCCTTTGTGAGCAGCTCGTGAGCAGCTCGTTAATCAGGTCAATCACGCCTGACGCCGACGCGAAACGAGCAAGTTAAATATGTGTCCTGTCATAATGTTATTAAGGTAGGCGAGGACAGGGGCCATAGGTTTTAACAGTGCAGGTGGCGAAATGCCGTTTTTATAGGCTCTTTAGAGTATGTTTTTGCCTGTTAGCAACTCGTTTCAGACAGAATTACTAAGTCCGAAACGTGCAGCTACTGGGATGATTTGCGACACACTATGGAGAGAAACTGTTTTTACCGTTACTATAACTTATCCCCAGAATTAATATTGCGTCATGGTGTGAACAAAACATTTGTGTTTACAAAGAAGAGTCTATCTGGCTATTTCGAATAACAGTGTAACTGATATTTACTGAAATATTGCGCAAAATACAAAAATTAGTTCATAAATTCCCTAAAACTCAAATTTAGTTTAGATTCTTCAGATGAAAAGCTTTTTTCAAAAATTTTGATATAAACGTTCCAAATGTTGGCACTGTGCCAATAAGGCAAATTTCTTGCGTGGAGTAATTGTTCGTACTATCGTAATTTGCAGGTTACCATGGTAACCGATAATTCATGAAATAACTATGACACTTTTTAAAAAAAGTAACATGAAAACATCATCTTTTTTGTGCAAAAGACAGTTTGTGATTATCATAAATGAAAGAAAAGTTAGAGCAAATTATAAATCATGTCATTTACATAATATCACCCATTTTTCATGATTTTTAATTAGTATGGCAAATTCAAATGTAAATACATTATTTATGGTTTCTCGAATAGCAATTCTAACATTTTTGGGTGACTTGATAGTCCGATGTTCAAATACCTGTATCTCTGGTTCTAATTGGAATATCTGAAAAATTCTTTCAGATTCTGAAAGCATAATTTGCATTCTTTCAATGGTGTTCCTATGGGATTTTACTATAGGGCCCCATATGAGGCCTCTGGCAGTGTAAGGGTTAATAGCAAGAGATGTATTGCATGTTCTCAGTAATGGATTATTGTTAAGTTGTATTAGGCCTAGTATCATTTCACCAAGTAACATTTACAGTGAAAGGTGTGAACCAAGTGTGAATCAAGCCCTCCATGATAATATATATCAAATACACATATCAAATAATTTATTAACTTTGCCATTATGTGCATGTAGAGATGAACATTTAATGTGAAATAAGCAGCTAACCAACATTGAATGCATGAACCAATCAAGTAATTATATGTTCTCGATTCTGTCCCTTTTGAGTAATGAAGCTACAAGCATTCCCAAACTAATTAATAAGTAACTAACGAAAGTGCCATAACGATGCAGTCCATGTTAAAGATATAAATATTTTCCTGAACGGCTCGCCAAAGGAGCAGCTCGGCGAGCAGCTAACTGCATTGGTTGAGGGGCGACCTTTGTCCCCCAGACTTGGCCAGGCACCTGCTCGTTTAGGGCCGTGTGTGCAGCCACCTGTCCATAAGGGTAGCCAGTCTAAAGCCGGCTTCTTAGAGCACTCAAGTCTCTTTGAAGGCTAACTCCCACTAGCCAAACTTGACTTGCAATTTCGTGAATTGCCACTGGATAGACTGGTAAATGATATTAACATGCTTTTTGTCCTTGAAAAGGGGGTTAGATTTCCGTTCGAATGAAATGTAACATTCATGAATTTCATCTATATTATTTTTGAAAAATCAGGAAAAAAAATCATCATCTATTGCCAACTTGGGATCGTGTAAACGGGAGAACGGGATTCCTATATCTAAAGAGAGCGTTTTAAGTCGGTCTAGATACCATTTGAAGTCCTTAGATTAGCAAATCATTAAAGGGCAATCCCCTTTTAAATATGCCTTTTGGATTTCTTTTCTAGGTTTTAGATGCAAGACATAGAAGAAATTTCTTATTGATCTGTAATATGGGAGCCATATTGGACATAGATGAATAGGTGCACGTATTTAAGGTTGTCTGAGTGTCTGTAATAGCCAGTCCATTGGACGTCTGCCTAGCTCCGATATAGTAGGGCCAATGGGGGTTTGGACAGAAGCCAAGAAACTCGGCATCGCGCGCCTGCTCGCGTGTAGTGTAGACCGGAAGTAGTTTTACGCCATTTAGCATTCACGTCTCTGGAGTGAAAGGTTTTGCTTTGTAATGCCAGACATAAATCTATGTGTATTTTATAAGTCCTGCTGTGAACAAAAGAGGGAAAGGTCTATGTCCTGGGAATATCAAAGTAGTATGGGAAGTATGTTTATAAGATCTCCCCCTAAAAACCACAGTGGTTATCTCCATCTGAAAACAATCAGATCAATTGTAAATTGTGGATTTGAAAACTATCAAATTAAGACTGTGAACTGTGCATCTAGAACCTATAGACTTACGTGAAGCCTGTAGGACATTTATGTTCATATCTGTTCCTTACAACTCCCTGTAATTAAGTTTAGTGGTCAGTGGTCTATCCTTAATAACACATCATACCCCCCGGAACACTGCCCACCTGCATGACTGTGGTGGAAAGTGGTTATTATACACTTACACCGAGGGAACTGCAGTCTAATATAGGCCTACTCTCTTCTTAGCTATATATTTATAGCGGGATCTATATCCTAGAATAGGGAGCACGTGCGGTGTGTGCCAATGATTATATATACCAGCTGCTTCCTGTAACTCAAGTCAGAACCCCCACAAAGCCTATAGCCTTGCTGTCTGCTACTCACCACGTCCTCTATACTAGCACCCCAAACCAGCTATGTCCAAACTGTTAGAATATACATCTCCTATGCTATAGCCCCAAACCTATGTCCAAACTGCTGGAATATACATCTTCTATGCTATAACCCAAACCACCTATGTCTAAACTGCTAGAATATACATTTCCTATGCTATAACCCCAAACCTATGTCTAAACTGCTAGAATATACATTTCCTATGCTATAACCCCAAACCTATGTCTAAACTGCTAGAATATACATCTGCTATGCTATAACCCCAAACCAGCTATGTCCAAACTGCTAGAATATACATCTTCTATAATAGCATCCCAAACCAGCTTCGTCTAAACTGCTAGACTAAACATTTAGACCCTCTATTCTGGCTCCACAACAATGATGACTATAAGCTACAAGGGTAAACTTCCTCTATGTTAGCACCCCTTCAATACCAGCTATGAATATACTCTTAGAATAGTTTACCTATATTGGTTTCTGTGTATGAAATCTTAAAAGCATCTTACTAGCATCACTAACTGGTTATGTCTAAAAGGCCAAATAGATAACAAGGTTGTCCTCGAGCTCTATCAGTTTATTCTGCTCGATGCTACAGGAAGTAGGGGGTAATGCATCGAATTGTGGGGAGGTCAGTTGACCTTTCTAGGTTTCAGCATTTGCATTATTGTGTATAGGCCTGGTACACCACACATTAGTTACCTCTTATGCTGGTACCTGGAGATGCAATATACCAGCAGTTATGTGGTTAGCAATCCACAAAGGTTGTCGACCCGCTAATTATAGGCCTACTACATTAGAACACACACTCTTCAAATAGAGGATGGATTTGCATTGCCAATATAATTATCGATATATAGCGCTCTGTAACATAAAACAAAACTTCGGAAACGCCTCTGCCCTAATGATTGTACCCTAATCACGCGTTTTGATATATAGATATAGATATAGATATATAGATATATAGATATAGATATAGATATATATATTATACATAGGCTATATATAATTATAACTGTGTACGCTCATTAATCCCTGTAGGACATATAGGCCTAGGGCCTACCGTTCACCCTTCAGAAAGAGCATCGGAGAGGATCACCAGCAACCATAGAAACAATATACCCCCTACTTCCTGTAACTAAGTGCGGGACCCCCACAACGCCTATAGTATCCTTTACACACAGTTTTCTACCTGCGCGGTGTCCGTCCCGGCTCCCACGCGCCCCTCTCACCTGTTATCAAACTTAGCCAACAAACGGGACGACAAGAGCCGCGTCCCGCGCCGCCCGCCGATCGATACCACACGCCGGCAACAGGTCTCTATAGCCCACAACACAGGCAGGCTGGCACCAGCGGCGCGGCGTCCTGATTGACGCGTAGCACGCGGCGCGGAGTAAACAAAACAGTCACCAACCCTTCCCCAAACCCATCGCCTTTTCAACTTTAAACGCGCTGGGGTGTGTTTTTTTTCAAATAAACATTAATGTTCTTTTATATTACGTTTTAGGAAGTTGGGAGTTGTCAGTTCCTGTTGAATCAGTCGGACATTTTATCTAGTGGAGAAACGCACGCGTGCGCGCACTACTACTTCCGGTGTCCAATGACTCAGCAGAACTTGCACCCTTTGCGGCGTGTGCTATTCTGTAGCACTGCAGGCTTATTGAGCAGCAGGACCCCAATGGTTAACGCCTCTTAATGTGAATCATGCAGATGCAACGTGGGGAGTTTGCCTGCAACAAGGGACTTTTTTTCTAAAAAGTCTGGGACCCGGACCCAGACTAACAGAGACCGGAACCTAAATGCCACCTGAACACCCGATTTGCAGCAGGAACCGAGATTTAGGCGCCTTTGTTGAAAGGCACGTCTTCCTTTCTCTAAGTAGTCTATGGAATCGTCGCCTTTGTAGCAGGTTCTATTTTTAACTGTATGAGTAGATCTAATGAGTGCATTTCCTTTGCTCCTGGGCGTGCCTCGCCCTCAAAGCGAACCCACGTCCTTTAAACCAGGAATGACTAAGTGTTATTGCCAGCATGATGAAATCTTTGAAATTCCTCTGTAAAACGTTCACACTGATTTTGTTACTTGAAAAAAGAAAACAACAACAATACATTTCGGCTTAGTCACTTGGCAAACTAGGTATGTTTTTTTACCTACGATTTAACCTAGGCCTATAGGTTGGGCATGTGAATAATTATGCCAAGTTCTACTCAAATTCATTGAACTTGATAGTAGAATTAGTATGCGTGTAATCAAGGGTATACATGGAGAGTATACAAAACAAGAATATATAATTTATACTTTCGAGGTCTTATTTGTTCAAATCAGTACTCTGATTTAGCCCATTCAAAGTCTAACATTACAGTCCCAAATTGCATATGGCCGCGTTCAACTGCGTAGTTAATGCGTTCACATGTGTTCTAGGTCATGGCAATGGTGGGGGAGTGTTAGTATGGGGGGGGGGGTGAGTACACAGAGTCCTGTGGTTATTGTTTGTATTGTGACTTCAGGCCATCAGCAGTGGCACAACCACTCACAGACCACCCCTACCTCACCATCACATAACCACAATTACAATCCAAGTTATCTCTTAGATTGCTAATCCAATAAAGGCAGCCCTGAGCTTCTTTCAAACTATAGTGAATGAAAATAGGTAAAAAAGCAAAAATGAAATTGGTGAAAAACTGGTTAACTATAAGAGCAATCATCATGAGTTCAATTATGAAGCATGGGATGGGTGAACTAGTTTAGCTAAGGTTGGCTGTTGAACAGCTGTTTTATTCAAATGACAGCTGAATACAGAGAATGAACTGAGGCCAAAATGCCCTAAGTTGGACGCAAGCTTTAGTATGAGTGTCAATAGGTAACCAGTAAATATATAATCTTAGTGTATCTAAGGTATAGCGTGATGATACATAACTTACTATACTTGCACATATCTTGACAGTTAGTGTCAAAAGGTAACAAGTAAATATAATATGGTTCCAGTGTATATATATGAGGTATGAGTTGATGGTCCATAATTCATCATAATCTTATAGGTTGAAAGTTAAAAGGTTGGTGAATAGAGAAACTGTCACTGCTTTTCAGCCACATGAGTTTATCAATAAAGGGGTGTATTTCTATGATAATTACTATGTAACATAATGAATGCATCTCACAATGATCCTTATCATAAGATTCCCACGGTTGTCATAGTTCTGTTTCCTTTCTTAACCCTTTCCAGACTTCTGATGCGTTGAGGCTTCACTAGGATACTGACAATTGTTGCCTGTCAATTTGTATCATCATCATTACCTTTTACATATATTATTTAATGTTGTATAACTTGGATATGTACATACAGAGACTATGTCAGGCTGCCATGCCATTACCATGCAGAGCTATCAGTCACATCCTTCACGTCTCCTATATAGCCCTTACCCTACTTACGCTTCCCATTTTACTTCTTTATTGGCAAGAATGATGTCTCAGACTGTATATGTTTGGACATTATCATACAATGCTGGTCACAGAACCATAGCTCTCCACCTCCTCCTCCAGTAACCAACACCCCCTCCCCCTCCCCCCCTCCCCCCTCCTCCAGGCGATGAAAGCACGCTATCTAGCGGCCCTGTTCAAACATGGGGGTGGGAGATAAGAGGGCTGCGTGCACCCACACTCCCAGTCCTACCCACGCTATGTTATCGCCAATTAATGCTAACATCCTCTCCCGCCACGGGCTCTGATTTATTGTAAATGATCTGTCATCTGCTGCAGTTTAACTGATTAGGGTCTATCTGAAGGTCACATTGCTTGAACTGAAAGTGAAAATATCGATTGGGGTTCCTTTTCTAACAAGTTAGATTTTGCACTTTGACACTTGTTGTATGCTTGAAAGAATTCCCGTGCCTATACATAGACTTTCGGTGCGTTGAATATGAGACATTTCTTTGTACATGCATGAAGTTTCAAAGTAGTTTTTATCTGAATTCCTTTAAATTTTGAGCGACATGAAGGGGTCCCTAACATATGAAAATAATGTTTTGGTACAACTCTGAGAAAATAACATAAGTTGGGTTGCCTACCTTTTCGTAGACCAGCGCCATACTTAATTCCGTCTCCACGACCATGACAATGATGCCGAACATGCCAAAGACGAGCGCATAGTCCGAGATGCGCTTGCGTTTCTCGAATAGGGCTTTCCGCTTGCCGAGGCGGTAGCCGACGTTGGGTCTGTGCTTGGCGTGGTTGGCGTTGCCGCCTGCCCCTGCGTGGCCGCCAACGGAGCCACCCACCCCGCCTGCCGACTTCTCCTCCGTGTAGCGCGGGTAGTCCGAGTTCACCCCGACGAGGGCAATGCCGACGTCCTCGGACGTGTAACTCATTGGCCCGGGCGCCGTGGAGCCCGCCAGGCCTCCTCCGTGGCCGCCTCCGCCGCCGACCCCTCCGCTAACGCCGCCGCCGCCTCCGCCGCCGCCGCCGCCGCCGACCCCTCCCCGGTCGGCGCGGTGGTCACCTCCGACGCCGCGGTGGTCTCCCCCGCCGCCGACGCCGCCGCCGCGGTCGCCGCCGCCGCCCCTGTCCCGGTCCTTGCCGTCACGCGCCACTGCTGGCTTCTGTAGTTGTTTGAAGGGTTTGATAGCTCCATTGACTCTCATGTAATCCTTGCCGATGTCCGACAGGCCCGTGTCCAGCTTGTGGTGGCTGTGACTGGAGTGGCTGCGCAGAGACGAGGGCAGAGAGGGCGCGCCGGCCTGGGTACCGGTCGTCGAGAAGAGCGGGCCCGACCCGCCGTGGTGCTGTTGCCCCCCGACCCCGCCGCCTCCGCCGCCTCCGCCGCTACTTCCGCTGCCGCGCTGTGCCCCGCCACGGCCGCCGACCAGCCCAGGACCCCGCGAGTAGTGGTGTTGTTGTTGTTGGTTAAAGTTAGGATGGTGCGGGTTGACGGGACCTGTCGAGGCTAGAGGCCGAGCGGACGGACTAGTACCAGTAGTACTACTTCCGAGTACGCCGCCGCCGCCGCTAGAGTTGCTGACATCGCCCGGAGCTACATGAGGCTTGGAGCTGTTGTTATTATTCACACTATTGTTGTACGCACCGTGCAGCAGTACCAATGGCTGCTGCTGTTGTTGTTGGTTATTGTTGTTGTGGTGCGGGTTAATACTACTCCCACCACTGTCCGCTGCACCTGGGTACACTGAGCCGCTCACTGGAGGAGTGGCGGTAGTAGTGGTGGTGTAGTTGTGGTGGTGGTGGTGCTGGAGGAGCAGCAGAGGATGGTGCGGCGCGCTCTCCTCCTGTGTGATGCTGGTGCTCCCGGCGTGAGTTGTGGTGATAGTAGGGGGCGCTGGCTGTCCTCCACTGCCGCGCGCTCCTCCAGCTGCTCCCGTACTGCTCACCTACGGTGGCCAAGAAGTACACGTGAAGGTAAACCGCCATGGGCATGGAGGTCATGCTATAAAATCTCCAGGGGCGGACCCGGATTTTTTCAAAATAAGGTGGGTCAAGGAGGGGGGGGGGGGCTATTACAGAGAATTTCTACAGGGACAAGAGTTTTACATTGAAAAATCTAATATTTGACCAGGAAGGGGGGGGGGGGGGGTGCTCCATCCTCTAAAACCGCCACTTATATAGCATAACCTCTGTGTCCAAGGAGGTTTGCAAGCTTATACTATGTCCTACGACAAAAACATACTATTTCGAGGGGTCAAAGCGGAATATAGAAGTTGTGACCTGTTATTCAATTGCAAGTTTATACCACATAATCAAAGAATGATATTTATACGACATTGCAACATTCAAATGCATCTTTACAAAAGGGGTGTTCAGTATTCATGAATATTATGTAGAGTCTATTCCATATTATCATGTAAATTGCATTTAAATTTGTATAATTTTCCATTTTCCATTTTCCTAAAAGCTACCTCAATAGTGTAATAATATGGTTTAAATATAGTCTAAGAACTATAGAGGTCTGGGCCGGGAGTAGTGTAAAATCTTTTTATACGCCGCCTCTCTCCGCAAAGTAGTCTCTATCTTGAACGGCGACGCCTCTAGCTGAAAATGCCACCGACTACCGTATCATGTGCCCCGTCGCTACCTGTTCACTTTCTTCCGTCCCATCCACCTAGGCCCACTGGGTGGCGGTTATACTGAAACAGTAGCGGCGCGACTGTCGTGGATATAGTATAGGGCTAGCACCAAAATTCGGAACGGCCTGTCATTACAGGACTATCCTTAATCATTGGTTACAGATCGTCCGTCAATTTAGGAACGGTTGAAAATAACCAGAAATAATAATCATTTCAAATGGAGAGTTGCTGAAATTTTCACGGTAGTGGTGTCGCCGTCCAAGGTATGGGCGTCACCGTTTGAGGCACAGAGGCGGATTCTTCTCGGAGAGAGGTAGGGCTTTAATAGATTTGTACTTCTGGGTCACCGTAGTACATTTACTCACCGTATCGCGTGAGCTGCTCAGTGAGTTACTCGGATCGCGCTGGTTCCCAGCCTGTCCCGGCTGGAGCACCTCCACCCCGGGCGGCTCCAGCAGCAGAGAGTTTCCGCCGCCGCAGCCCGCCCAGTCCGAACCGGAAGTCGGCAAAGTCGACGATCGGCTCACGGCCGGCGCGCGACCGCTTCCGGTCGGTCGCGCCACAGCGGCGGTGTTGGGACTGAGCCGGCCGGTGCCGATGGGCGACGGGGTATGCCGCGCCGAGTCCAAAGACCCGCCGAAGTCGCTCAAAGGCTTGGACTTCCGGTTGCCGCTCGCGCTCGTCGGGTACGTCGGCATGGGCGTCGGCGACATCGACGACATGGGCGGCGGCTGCGACTTCCTCCCGCCGCCGCCGCCGACGTCGTCGCAGCTGATGCCCAGGCTCCGGCCATAGGCGCCGGGCTCGCTGGTGCTGCCGCCAGTGGTGAGCGGCGGAGTTAGCTCCTCAATCTCCGTCGTCGCTCCACAGGTGGCGAGTAGTTCCTCCGAAGCGTCACTAGGGTCGCTGCTGCAGCTGGCCGCACTGTTGGCGCGGCCCACCTGCGCCAAAGGGTCCGACCTCCCAATCAGAGGTCCGGACCCCTTGATATCACTGGAACTGGTCTCTCGGTGGTTTCTCCTCCCGGCGCTGTTCGTCGAGTCGCCAGCGGAGGAGGAGGACGAGAAGGGCGTCACCTCGGTGCCATAGTGTTGAAGTTCGATCTCAGGACAGCTGTAGCCTGAGTTCACGCGGCCGCGGTCCACTCCTGCTGAGAGTTTGTGACTACTACCACTATTTGCCGCGCCTGGAGGATCCATTCTACATTCTTTGTCAGAAGTTGACATTCCCCAAGGCTGCTGCTGCTGCTGCTGCTGAGAAAAAGGATTGCTGTTGGCATTGGGTCTGCTGCCAGTAGAACCTCCGCCGCCTCCAGGGGCCGAGCCACTACTCCCCGGCACTACTCTTACTACTCCGCCAACTACTTGGTCGCCACTACCTGAAATATCGTCGTCGTTTCCCCTTGTGGTGGTAGGCGCCGACGACGACGACGGCCTTGGTGGTGGCGGAGGTGGTGTGGATGGTGGTGGCGGTGGTGGCTGAACAGGTGGCGGTGGGGACTCGTCAAGTAATTGCTCCGTCGAATCAATACGCGCATTCTCATTGGCTGGGGCCACAACCACTACAGACATGATTAACACCGCTGGCCGGCGACGTTGGCCAATGGGCGACGTCGTGACAGGTCGTCAGGGGTGCTGGAGGAGGTGGTGGTGGTGGTGGTGGTGGAGGTGGTGGTGTCCACCCGTTTGTCAGGTGTGGTCGCCTGCCCCCACTGCTGCCGTACGCGTCCCACCTGTTGAAATTAAAAATGAGAAAGAAATCCGAGTTACAAAAACACCTGTGTATACAAGATATTAATGATCTAAATTAGGGTTTCGGACAAAACATGTTGGCACCCTGTGGTCGAATGAAGGGTTCCTAGATGTTAACCTGTCCAATGGAGATTTATTGTAACTTTCGTTTTTAACTCTTTTAACATGTTTTATTTCTCTACACACATATGGTTAGGCATACATGTATGAAACAACTAACATTACAAGAACGCGTTCTTTGGTACATAATTACAGCTAAACTAATAATGGACAAATTTGCGTCTTCAAATTCTCTTATATCCTACTAATCTCATGCATAACGAATCTTAAAAGTAGACACATCGACAATAACTTCATCTCACTATGAAATATAACATGGCAAAAAGGTAAGCCCTATTTGTGCCATATTAAAAGGCAATCTATAAGTAAACGGCCCATTACCCCTAAATGGCATTGGAGGCCTATATACATAGGCCTAAGCCTAATAAACGAGCCGCCTTAGCAGAGCCTAATTAAGCGCCGACCAATGAGATTTGATTGAGACCACTTACGGGTTACTCCACTCTATTTCAAGACAAGTTTTAAAAAGATCATCTCGATGACTGTCGTCAACTGAGGCCCTATTCCACAAGCCGATTTTGAAAAGTGGGAATTGCGAATTTCTACGTTTTCGTTAGGAATGTGAATGTTTTCGTTAGGAATGTGAAGGAAACCATGCATGTTACATACCATTTAAACGAGAATCTTAATACCTGTCTTATAATATATAGCATTTTCATAATTAGCCTTTATTTCTTGGGCGATTTCTGAAATCGTAAGATAAATCGGAAAGTGGAACACAGCTTTTATGCGTGCGTCGCGATGCTCACACAAAAAAAGGCCGAGCTCAAGGAAACATGTAATCGGTTTTTAATTAGGCTCGAATGAGCCGAGTCCTGTTCAAGTCACACAGTGACTGTCTGCCTCTGGCCTGGTAGATAGCTTATTTTTAGTTCTTTGAATTGAAGCTGAATTTAACAAGATATTTGTGCGACACGTCCGTCTGCATTTTTCGACACCATATTTATGTTTCTGATCGTTAGCTGCGGACGCGCCAGTATCTATTTAATCTAGAGAGTTGTGTTATTTGCATAATTTGATATACTTTCACCCTTTTATTGTATGCCAGCTGGATTCTGGGATATTCCAGTTGGGATGAGATTTTGATGCATGCGTGCAAGGTTTGGAAAGGCAAGATGTCATGCAAAGAATATTACTATCATAATGATAATGGATACAAATTCTAGGATCATTTTCACTTAGAAAGCATGATGGTTTGTATATGTTTAAAAACAGCTTCGGCCATTATTATAAGAATCAGCTAAAGGTGATGGCAGTGTAAACATTAACAAAATAGTTTCTTCAAGTGCAATTACAATTAAAATGCAATTAAGGTCTTCCACAAACCTAACCAAGATATGCGGGATGTCTAGGTTGCCTTCTGTTATACCAATTAACCACGTTATGCTACTTACACCAGTGTATATGTTATCGTTTTGATCGTATTTCTGATTTCTAGTGCAAGTTCATGAACTGTTTATTAAACGAAAGGCAGTGGAAAGGGCCGTATTGGTCGCTCGTGAAGCATTGTGCGAGTTTTCTTTATTATTATTAGAATTTGCCTGTTTAAAGTGCTTTTGTAATCAAACCAAAATTAGCTTTTATTCCAAAGTTCCCATCTCAATCTAATCTTTCTCTCAAACAAAAGAGATATTATTTTCTCTCAGTTTCCTCATAGATTCCATGTTACTAGACACTATTGGTATAGGTTAACTTATGTCAGATACGACGTTATGTTATTCACTCAACGTAGTAACACTATTCGATTTACTAGAATAACTGGCTAAAAGTGGTCTCTAGACCTATAAATTATGCCAATAATCCCAGGAGACAGGTAAAAGGCCAGCTGACCCCTGGACCAGTGACATAACCGGCCAGGTTGTAAAGTCACCTGGCCCTGCCTTGGACAACCAATATGGATCCCAGATAAAGCATGGGATGGGGGAGGGCACTTGGGTCTCAAATGGGGATCACCTCATTAGTCAACATGTTGATAGAAGATAATTCCTTCTTGTTTGTCATAGGTCGGTCATTGTTTATGGGGTAATTTATAAGAAAATTGGAGAATAGAAAAAAGAAAAGAAAAAGTGGGGTTTGGGGACACAGCCCCCGATTTCTAACCAATATTTTCAACAAATATTCAACCAAACCCAATAATCAACTCAATATTCTTGCATAGAAAGTATTTTTGGAATTCTTGAATGCACTTTGACCAGTACTGCCATCTGACCCTATCCCTGAGTGTTGTGTTAGGTTGACTAGTGGTTGGCAGCCCTCAAATGGTCCTCAACTGAAAAACGTAGATTCGCGAGGGAGGTTGAGGATAGAATAAAGGGCAAAACAACCTGAGCCAAAAAAGGGAGACATTCAAATACTTCCATAATACTATACAGGAGTACTAACTCATAGGTTGGCTTTTTTAATGTATTTTACAAACAAATTCTAATGAATATTGATGAGAAGCTTTCACAAGCAATTGCAGTGATTTTTTAATTAAACTTAGGGGCCTTCCATTTAGTACGTACGCAAAATTTCACAAACTTTAGACCCCCACCCCCCCTTTGGCTAAAATACGCATTGGATTTGTGCAGGTATGTACGCAAATTTTCAAAATTTTTAGACCCCACCCTCCACCCCCTTTGGTGCGTACATACTTAATGGAAGCCCCCTTATAATCTATTTAAGGTTTTGAGGTGGTGATCAACATCCCAAAAAGATAGGAGCAATCAACTAAGTTTCAGGAGCATGCAGTCAGTCAACAAAACGTAGGGGCTGTGGTTTGGCAGTGGGTAGTAACCTTCAACAGTAAGTATCCCCCCTACCCCGGGTATCCCAGGCAATGTGTGCTTGCTGTCACCAGCGGCTGGCGTTTTCACAACACTCACTAATGCTATTCGTTGATAATTGGATAGGGCTACAGCCACAGTGGCAGGTATAGCAGTGAACGTTTGGCAGCATCTATATAGAGCGCTAGGGGTCTTTATAATGTACCTGTACTCTCCCGCCATGTAGACTTTGTCCATGCTTGTGGCTCATCATCGTGTGGGGGTGAGAACTGCAATGAAACAAAAGGAGAACAAGTCTTATTGTATGCACTGGAGTAATTTCAGAAATTTCGAAGACAGTGGTGATCATTATTCATTATTGCAATAACTCAAAAAGAATATTATTTATATCATAAATTGCACCAATAAGCCCATCCCACATAAGGTATATCCCAGGGTTGGACAAAATTAACAGTGTAAACAATAATTATTGTTTCCTAGAGTTGGGGTTACTAAAAAAAGCGACGATTATATTTTTCTATATTCCCATTCCCAAGTATTGCCAAAATATTATGATTTCTTCAATTTTATCAATAATCAGATTTACAGGTTTGCCAGCCAATCAAAATGCTTTATTCAGGGCAAAAAAGGGTTGGACATTATAGATCGGGATAACAGGCTTTAACATTGGTCCCAATGGGCGAAAAGGCCAATATATATAGAGCTACAATTTACCAATTTTAGGAGCAGTTTGTCAACCAAATTGCTTTGTTTAATTTTGTATCATGTAACTGTCTTAATGAAATAAGCAATTTTGAAAATGTTTCATGGTAAACTTTAATGTTGATGTAAACTGGGATGGGCTTATTGGCGAAGTGCTCTGATTTTTGACTCAATTTGCATCAGTTAGTCCAATGGCTGTAACCAATTTTCTCAGAAACCTTATCAGGTGATATCATTTGCACTGGGTGGGGCTCATTGATATCAAATAACATCGGAGTCAGCTGAAATCATTGACCAAGGCTCTGGGAGGGCCCAGTATTTTAGCCCATATTTACCAAGCCACGTGTTATATAAACCACGCATATGTGGGATCACGATCTCGTGTATGCGTGCCCCCACGAGACAACGGGACGTGACGTAATGCACGTTTATTGCATGTAGAATCTACGGGTACGTGTACATGCATAGGATTTGCCTATATAGAAAACGTGGGCTGGTTATAGAAGGTGTTTGATGTGATCATAAATCTGTGCCGGTACCAGAGATCATACATATTGTGGTCAGAAGGGATGGTAGCCATCCATTACCATCAACAGTGATGGCAGTCATTACCATTATAGTTTTGGTCGCAATATAATGCCTTCGAAAGTGATGGTACGCTTGCTCTTACATTGTCATCGAAATTGACGGTAGTCAAACATTACAAACTATTATCCATAGTTCACAGTGACTACATGGTTATTGTAGTAATTTATTGCAGTCAGAAGTATTAGTAGGTATACATTGCCATCAGAAATTAAGATATAGTCACATTATCACCCTATTATCCATAGTGATGGCAGTCAGTGGCATCAGTAGTTATGGTATATTACCATCGGAAGAAATGGTAGTCAGACATTGTCGTCAGCAGTGATGGCAATAAAACCTATCAAAAGTCATGTCATTCAGTCATGTTTTACCATTACAAATGATGACATTAATACATGTTACTTTCAGAAGTGGTAGCAGTAATATTCAGCAGTTAAATATAATAATGGTATTGTTGGATAAGCAGCGTTGGCAGCCATGCAAATTGCCAATTATATGAAAATGTTTCCTCTTGACGTAAAACACATGATTTATTTTTTCCCTTTAAAATCCTATACATATATACTAGATAGGGCGTGTTAAGTCTAGCTGGCTTGAAGACAATGCATATGCTGTCAAATTGGATGTCAGTCACATTGCCATCAGAAGTTCTGGTCATCACATTTTACCATCAGGAATCATGGCAGTCATATAATATTATTACCATTAGTTATATGTTGTCATCTAGACTCCTCACGGTCAAAATTCGGAGGTGATGGTATATATCATAGGCAGTGATGGACGATGACACTTCAATGGAAATGTTTCCTGCTGACATCACAGAAAGTTTTTTCCCATTAAAAGTCGTTAACACGCTATCTAACTATCCAGTTCCTTAATCTGCTGTTTCCGTGCATTATCGAATCATTTGAAGTATCCCAGATCAGTAAGATCTTAATAGGTTTTGAAAAACATAACATACTTAATTCCCTTTAAAGACTTCTATACCACAAACCAGTAATTCTTTTTTACAAATTACAATTTTGCTAGAATGAAACTTCAGTACCTACTTGATTTGGAATCAATTTGTGGTATAGATATATAGGAAGTAGTGAGCATTATTTGACTGTGATAGAGGAAATTGCAGAATTATATGGAATGGCTTGAGGATGCCTCGCTGATGATTAGTTGCCCATATCCGAGCATTGAACTTTGTAGATATTTTACTTTATTAAACTTTACATATATTATATATTTACCGATCGGGTGCACGACTCGAGATTGTTAGAGCTATTAGAAAAAAACAAGTAATAGCTGATAAAGTTTGGACATAGTTAATCATATGACATTTATCAAAACTCTTCCTCATTACATTACATTGACTCTAAAACTAAAAAGAAATCACGAAGCGATCTGGGCGGTTATGTCATTCGTCATTTTATAGGTGTTACTACAAAATAGAATAATCATACTGGAATTTATCATGATAACCTTAGAAATACGTGCTCTCCTGGGAGAGGGGATAGAACGAGCTTAACCAAAGAGCACACAATCAACAACGGCGGTGCATGTGTGCCCACGTTTACAGGTGTCTATACACCTTTCTCATGAGTTTGCGCAGTGGACCCTCCCATAGATGCATTATAGCATACCCAACAGCTCCGGTCTGGTTCCATTGAAAAGCATTCCCCAACGCCTTGGTTCAGACATATCCGATAGCCTGGCAGTACATTAATGAAAAACGTCTATTTAATTAATGTGTCTACAAGGTCTGAATATTGTTATATACCTCTAACCCAATTAAAACACACAAAAATGGTAAGGTGTGTTACCCTGCCATAAAGCATCTGAGAACTTATTGACAGGTATAGGCTATTTGAATTTGGTTTATGGAGTGTTTATGGACTGCAAGAATCTGCATGTAATCTGATTATCAGCTGAGATTCCTTAATAGCTTATAGTGAGAAGCCAATATCCCTGTCTCTTAAGACTAGGTGACTGACACATTTAAGCGTTGTGGTAATGTCAGTTTTAATTGAGGTTGCCAAGTGTCAGCTGCACAACAATTAAGTTTTTACAGGTCTACAATGAAGCAATATAGTAGGGAATTGTACTGGACCCTGTTCATCGTATCTTTTATCAGTACATTGAGTCATACAACTAATATCACCAATTTGATTTGGTGGCACATGTTTTCATAGTATACCAGTTTAGAATAAAGTATACCTGAAATACAGCGAGGCATTGATACAAATCATACTGTTTGTATCCCATAGATTAAAGTTTCTCAGTTCCCTATGTACCAAACGATTGAAAAAGAAGATAATTATGAATTTGCAATAGCTAATTTATGGGACACACTTAAAATTAATGGCACACTCTGGAATTCCTTCTTAGTTGGTAAACCTTTCTTGTAGGTTCGCTGCACGCACTTTGAAATTAGGTAAAGGTTATTAATCAAAGAAAGGTATTGTTTGATGTACATTTTTAAATCTTTGATAGTAGCCGGCACCCCATAGGATCAGTAATGGTTGGAGGGGTTTGTTACCTGGTCCTCACCTGTGGGAAACACACCTGTGTTGTTTGCCCTGGAGGGAGGGGTGAGTGGAGGGGGGGGGGGGGGTGAATGAGTGTTAGGGGGAGGTATGGCTGGGAGGGGGCTCAGGGGCGTAGTCCAAGTGTGTATCCACTGTTTGAGACTAGGCTCTGCCACACAACCAAGCCTAATGTGCACACACGGATCCCACCTCCTTTGTTTCATTATGTTATTCACCTAATTCATGTTTTATGCCCTTATCTACTTAGTGGATTTTGCAGAGCTACCCCAGCCTCCACGGCGGAGTTGAATCTATAGTGGTGAAATACGCTTTGGCTGGCTACATGATTGTGATGGTGATTGGCATATTTTATTCAGAAATAAAGTGGGAAGCTCACTGGTGTTTGAGCAGGTATAAAGCAAAACGATGTCCCTCCCGATAAATATTTTAGGTAGTGCCCTTAAATTGTATGAATTTCCTAATAATGTTGTTATTTTGGTACTTAACTCTCTGTACATCCCGTTAAAGAATATTTCAATACATTCAAGGGCCACATTCTGCTTTTGATAAGTAGCTAGGGTGTGCATATGACGCAGTGTAAATTCTCTACTTTCAGAAATGTTTAAAATATAAGATTTGAATAAAAAAAATCAACTTATTGTTCTTTAATCATTAGTGGGATATTGTCGAAAGAGAGACGTTTAAGTAATGTGTTAAGAATACGGTAATTCTTTACATTTCTGCATTTGATATGAACAAATACAATAAAACCCTTCAAAAAGATAAGATTTCGTTTGTTTCAGATTCATGTATATATATAGAAATTGTAATCTGCTTTATAGCTATAATTTCCAACTTTACCCAAAAGCAATCCGCTTAACAAAATTCGATTAAGTAGGGCGTACTTTGTAAATATATACGATTCGGACACTGGATCCAAGTCGGCATTTTCCTTGGGAACGACTCATGGGTCCACATCATCAATATCCCCTTGCCAGTAGGACACTTTATATGCAAAGCCTGCTTTTTGTCTCCCAAATAAAGTCCCAAGAACAAAAACTGGAGTCCTTGCTAATCGATGAGCTGTTTGCTGTCATTGACAGGCTTGGGGCTGGATTCAAATAGAAAATGCAGCAGGGCAATGTTGACTATAGGCTCCATATCTGTATTCATGGTCCCATAGTCTCTGCTAATTCCTGGTCAAATTTGATATCACTTTAATTGATTGCACTTCAAAATCTGATAGCCTAGTTCCAATTTGTTTTTTTTAATAAGTTCACGCTTTTTAGAGCTGTATCGGTCCAATTAATGCGTATAATTATTTTAAGGTATGTTAGCAGCGCATAAAATACCCCATATATCCTACAAGTTTGATAGTATAATGTAGTATATATGAATTCAATATAATAGGCCTAACAACATGTGGTATTTATGAGAGAGCGCTACGTATTATGTTGTTTTATCTTTAGAAAGAGATCTTTGATGCCCATCCTTCTAATAACAAATCGTGTTACGTCTAAATCCCTAATGGCTCTTTTATATCTTTTGTCGATTTCGCTGAGTGAATATCAAAGTGTCATTGAGAAAACCACTAATGATAAAACTTTTGTTGAGTTTCAAATGGAAACTCGATCCGTATTATATTAATGTACATAAGAAACTTGCTGTTTCAATCTCTCTCTTCGTTCAACAACTTCCTACCTGTCTCTGCCCTTATCATTGCCTAGACCAGACACCAGCTATTTCCAGAAGTTGATTTAATCCTTCAGGTGTGTGTGCAGGTAATCTAATCCCACTCGACTCCTCCAAAGATTTGTCTAATCAGCCATACCTGATGGAAATAATGCATTAAGCCAGTCTTAATAACCTGATTAATCTTAATACAACTTGTCACGACAGCATCATATGAGTTTCTCACTAACGCTTACTGATTTTCATGTTGTATTTATTTGAATTTCCCCAAAAATGTATGGCATAAAACCATACACCCTGTATACAGTTTTTAAAATCGGCAACAAAGACCCTTTACTTATTCTATGTAAAAGTATAAAAATTAATTATGCAAAAGGAGTAACTGTCATAATAATGGTGGAGTACAAACGAAATGTTTTGTTTTACATTGCATTACAGTTCCATCTAATTCTATATACCTATCATTACAACTCCTTGAAGATCATGTTCAAGCTTGAATGATTTAGCAAAATTGAACAATCGATCGGAAATTCCTTTCCCGAACAATCATACTCATTTTAACTTATGGCACCTAAGCATTGTTTACTAAATTAGAAACAACACATAAAAGATATTGCAATATGATGCGAGTTAAATGATCATCAACACAGAGGCACTAACCTGGTCATTTGACCTTATCTACAAAAGGAAAAGGTCTATAGACCGCCCATAACCATCCCATATTGCTCAGAAGCCTGCTCAAACATTTAGATTAATTAGTCCCGCCGTAAATTGACACTTGCCAACTGCAATTGTGCTTTAGGACAAAGGTACCAAAACCCATTTTAAGCAGGCGCGAAACCTCTCAGTCTCTCTAGTCTCTAAGTTCCAGTCTCTATAAGCTGAGTGCAAGCCCGGGGGGGGTACTTGACTTGGTTTGGGCACCCACTGTGAAACAGACTCCAGGAGCTGTGGCTGTGATCACGGCAAAGGAAGGAAAAATAAAAAAAGGGAGGGGGGGGTCTGTCACTGTCCAGCCAACTCTAAAGAGGGGGCTGTCAAGGTTTACTGGCCGCATAAGATATCTGCTGTAGTCAGAAGAAAGCATTAAGGACACATTTAAGGCCCTTCAAACTCCTTTATAATGTTAATTGTATTATAATCTTTGAAGAACAACAATGATTTTTGAGCCAAACAAACCAGTTTTAGTGAAAACAAGGGGCTGTGCCTTGACATGCCAGAAAATAGGGGGCTGTAAACCAACATTTGGAATTTCACAAAGCTGTCATATCGTGAAAAAAGGGGGGGCTGTAGTTTTGCAGTGGGTACCTACCATCAAAGAGTGAGTACCCCCCTCCCCCCAACTGGGAGTGCAAGTCTCCAAGTGAGGGAGGCCTACTGGTGTGGCCTTTCAGACCAACTATTGACAGCTCCCCTTTTGATGGCATTGTCATAGGAGCAGCAGCTTCTTTAAATAAAAATTTGATTGGGTCGTTCAAAGTGAGCTGCTCTTTCTTTGTCAGGACGGAGGTGTGAGCTGGGTGAGCCGCCCATGACTCGGTCCTCTAAGCTCAGCCTCTCGGCCTCAAATATTTCAAGCTCAGCCTCTAAATATTTCAAGCTTGGCATCTAAATAGCATAATAATTAATATTCAGAAATAAGTCGATGAAGCATTTATATTAGAATCTAGTGGCATAGATTATAATTATTTCAAACATGTATGGGGTTAATGGACCAATTTGAATTTCGTTAATTTCTTTATAACGTTCGTATCAATACGCATAGTCGGATTTCTAACTCAGAAAAAGACATAATAAAGTGACAATTTGTCGGTGTAGAAAATGGCCTAACAGCAATTTGGACAACGATACCGATTGCCCTCTTCTTGCACGAATAATGGTCATGCAATAAGATTGACTTAAGTTTAAACTGTTACGTCGCCAGTTGCGAGCGTTTGGTTATGCGACGGAGCACTGTGCTCCGTCACATAACCAAACGCTCGCAACAGCGAGACCACAGCGAGGGTTTAGATTTAAGTCTCGCAACAGCGATATCCTTATGGTTTTCAATATGCCAACCCTCGCAACAGCGATGGTTTTGTACATTTTTTGGATTCATTTATTTGACTGATAAATACATTACCGCCACTTGCCTCCTATACATTTCATAAGCCAATGGACACATCTAACATACAGTGAAAGCATAATGTAAAAATCCTAACCCCAAAATGCCCCCCCATTACATTGAAAATTGGGGTGTGCCAACCCTCGCAACAGCGAGGAAAGTTGGATACACTCGCTATTGAACAGGGAGAGGTCTCGCTGTAGTGGACAACCCTCGCAACAGCGAGGGGGGTTATGCGACGGACCACAGTTTACACATGCCCGTAAAGATAAGAAATTATCTTAAAGTAAATTGTAAATAGCAAATGGTAATTGTAAAACATTGAACTAGATCAGTTTATCGAATCAAGATTGCTGAAAATCCCTAATGTGAATCTTTTTAATTCAATTGTGCATGACAAAAATCTTCATTTTTCAAAACCAGTGGATTTTTGGCCCCAAAATAATAAACTCCTAGAGACCTAGAACGCAGAGGTAGAAACCTATCTTGTTTTTGGCCTCGAATACAACCCATCAATCGAAAGAAGGCGGTGAGGCCAAGCCACTCCGTACCCATCCATGGATGAAAAAAGGCTGAATGAAAAAAAAGCTGAGTTGACAGATTTCAAAGTTCTGGCAGAGACCTCCCCATCGGAAGCAGATAGGAAAGGGGGTGGGTGTGACCTGAAAGTACCCCCATATTGATTATGGTTCTGGGGCCACAGCCCTCTATTTCACCATTACAAGACACTTCGCCAGCTTTAGAGCCCTAGTGGCTTTTAATGTCAGAGATCAGAACCTTAAGCTAGTGATCCACGTTGCGACATTTTCTAAACCGACGAAAAAGATAGGACCAAACCGATTTTAGGACCGACGGTTTTTTGTCGGTCCTAAATTGGTTGGGTAATTAAACCTATTGGTCCTAGAATCGGTCCAGAATCGGTCCCCTACCCATGATCCATTGTGAAGGTGAAAATCGATTATTTCCTTGCATCCTGGAACACAAATTAATAGGAAAACAGTGGGAAAAAAATCGGTTAACTAAATTATCAAAATTCTGGAAATATTTTAACATTTCATCTCTTAATATAGTCAATACAACCAGAAATATATAATTTTTTTATCTATTTGATTGATAAAAAGTGAAATAGAAAAATACTCATCGTAAAGCATTAAAAAATATATCCCATGAAAGAATATTCATTTTGATACATATTGGTAATATTTTTGTTCTAATATAGTCAAAAATTAATGAAATAACCTTAAAAATATGCAGACATAATCAAATCAGTCCAGAATTGGTCCAGAATCGGTCCAGAATCGGTCCAAAATTATTAAACAAGTTTAATAATTGTGTCGGACCATCGTCGGTTGGAAATCGGTTGGAAATCGGTTGGTCTCACAAGTGTCGGTTGGAAATCGGCTGGAAAAAATCGGTTGACATGATCCACGTTGCGATATTTTTACAAGTGGACCGATTTTGGACCGATTTTGGACCGATTTTGGACCGATTTTTGAGATAGAAAATATTTTGCAAATCGGTCCAAAATCGGTTCTATTTTGTCGCAACGTGGATCACCGCCTTCAAGCACTGTTTCCACCAGCCGATTTTACTACCGATCTCAGAAATCGTGAGTGGGAATAATGGCATATCATAGATATGTTACACATCATTAGAAAGGTCTTTCAATTCTCTTTCAGATGGTATACATGTAAGTTATATAATCCTTTGCCATATTACCAGTTAAAAGTAATAAATTACCAACAAATCTGCAGTAAAATCGGCTGGTGGAAACAGGGCCTAAAGCCGGCGATCCACAATGCGCTTGTGGCCCGATTTGGAACCGATTTTGAAAATCGGCTTGATAGTTACTATTTGTTCTTATACAATGAGTATTGTAAAACTCAAATAAGTGTTATTACATGAAAGACATTTTAGATAGGAAATATAATCATGTCTAAGCAAAGATTTTGCTCCTAAAAAGAATCGGTTCTTCAGATAACGTGATCGCATATTTGAACACGGGCTTAAACTCTTAAAAGCTCTGTATTGTGAATATCTATAGGCAACATTCATGTTTTGGCATCTTATTTATTGTTGCTATTTTCAGTAAGGATTGCGCTTCCTTCTGAAGCGGTTTTCTGAAAATTTAATTGACTACGTATAATTCTAACCAAAATTAATGATGATATTGCTATACATATATTAAGATGTATACACCTGTACCGCCATTAATGCAAATGTGGCAAAGGTAAGACTATTGAATTATAATATTTGTTTTAGCCTATTTTACAAGCTTTAAATCTATAAGTATTGTCTGGGGTGTTCCTTTATGTTCTGCTATCTATTTCAATGTTGAAATCTAAAAGTTTTGATGCACAGTTTCATACAACTGGACTGGCGTTCTATCTGCGCAGTATTGCGTTTCGAAACGTGAATGACCACCTTGCTATCATTATTTTGAATATTTTGATTCATATTACAGACCAAGACAATGTTTCCATTAAAAACGTTTAATGATACGAATAGCTTGAACGAAGATCAACAGGGAATAAAATGACCCATACACTGAGGTTAGCTCTCAAAGAATTTGTAATCCACTCCCAGACAACCGTTTTGTATTTGACTATAGAATAGCATACAGATTACCAAATAACCTATGTGACATAAAGGCCTATGAAAGGATTCTCTGTTATCAAAAGCATCCTTAGGATATAATCATTATTCCACAGTTCTATCTCTTCATAACACATAGCTACACAACCATCAGATTGTTATTCTGCACAGCTTTTATCATTATGACTTTTTTGTTCTATAAAATATCCCTATTAGTTTTATTCACCATTGGTTTTTGTGAAAACTTATTATTTAAAAGCAAAAACAATCCTAGCCTTTCTGCATCTTACAGTAGATATCTTGGTTATATGCTATGTGACCAGACGGGGACATGTCTATAATGTGTTTGGATCTAACAGAAACAAAATAGTTTTCATCGGATTCGTGAGAAAAAAGAAATTGGTTGTTTTAGAAAATTGTAATTCTCGTGCAGTCATATCCAACCGCTACCTCTATGGTAACGTACAAACACAAATGGATTTTAAAGATGACTTGCTATATTTAGACTTCAGCAATGCGCCGTTTTCACTTCAGGTTTTAGATAAATTTCAAATTGCGTACACTGTCGCACCCCTTCACAAAAACCTTTTTGAAACTCCAACAATGGAGCGTCAGTTCCATTGAGTCTAGACAAGCTTGCTATAAATTACCGATCTAGGGATCTGAAAGATCCAACGAATTAAAGTAACTCCTCCTAGCCACAATATTCAGGCACGGATCCAGAGATTTCTAAAAGTTAGCCTTGTGTAAAAATTTGAGGCGTCCCAATTGGTGGCAAGCATTTGACATGATAAAAATTTAAATTTGGCCAAAATTAAGGGGCGGGCGTCCCATGCGCCCCCCTCTATATATCCGTCCCTGGTACTGTTAGGAAAAACAATCACAGCTGGAACGCTGCATGACGTCACGATGGCGGTGGTCATTAGCGTGGTTGCTGGCAGAGGATTAGTTGGTCTATTAACTGCCAGGAGATGGTTGTTTGGTAGAAGCTATTATAGTGGTCACAACTGAATAGCCCGTGGGAGGTTATTGAATGAATGGCTTTGTGCTGTTCATGGAGACTGGGTGGAAACTGATTCCTTATTCAGTATCAAACTGTTTGTTTTGACACCGATTATGGATACGTTTTTGTTGTATTCCTAGAAGTAGTCTTTTTTTAGAAGGAACCTACAAAAATATTATGCCTGTTTGCCTGTGGATGGCAATATGTGTAACACTTCCGCTTACATGGTTGAACCACCTTTTGAAATCACATGCATGCACATGTTGATTGTGCTCCGGTGATTCCATTAAGCTGAATAATATTCTAAATGAACCCTGCCTACATGACAACTGAACATGGACATCATTACCCATTTCGAGGATCATATTAAAGGTGTACTCTATTCATTTTAAGGAGCGGCACAGAATTGTAATCATATATACAGCGATATTGAACTCGTAGATATATATCTACAAATGTTACAAAAATATGATATCATATTAACTATAATTGAAGGGCACTTTCCCGCACGGTGGATCTTTTGTATGTGTGGGTGTGTGTGTGTGTGTTTGTGTGTGTGCGTGGGTGCATGCGTGGGTGCGGGTGTGTGGGTGGGTGTGGGTGTGTGTGTGGGTGTGGGTGTGTGTGTGTGTGTGTGTGTGTGTGTGTGTGTGTGTGTGGTTGTGTGTGGGTGTGGGTGTGGGTGTGGGTGTGGGTGTGGGTGTGGGTGTGGGTGTGGGTGTGGGTGTGGGTGTGGGTGTGTGTGCATGCATGCATGTGTGGGCACATGCGTGTGGGTGTGTGGGTGTGGGTGTGTGGGTGTGGGTGTGGGTGTGGGTGTGGGTGTGGGTGTGGGTGTGTGTGTGGGTGTGGTTGTGTGTGTGTGTGTGTGTGTGTGTGTGTGTGTGTGTGTGGGGGGGGGGGGTGTGAATGTGTGTGTGTGTATGTACAAGTGCATGCACGTGTGTGCGTAGGTATATACAAAACAGTATGGATCATTCCTCCAGGGGTTAGATCTCATTAGACTCACAGGAGGCAACAGGTTCCCATTGCGTGTGCCCGCATCTCGTGTCCCCTTCCTACAGCTTATTTCTGATTAGGGACAAAAAGCAAAACACTGTAGGTGGTTGGGCTAGAGGGATGGGCCATTGTGTTGGAGTGTTTGGAATATCCTAGCCTATCTATGGATTTTCCCCATGTTTCACACTTCTTTTCTTATACTCCTTTTTGTTTTTCGCTTTTATTTTCGCGTTTGGTTTCTCTTAAAAATGTCATTTTGTTACTGTTTTTCATTTCTCTTTTGGATTAACCCCTTTTAATGCCTTTTCTTTCTTTTTAGAATTTTCTCCAGTGGGGATAATATTGCTGGCAAACGGAGGTACAGACACATACCTATCGACCTATAGTTGGCTGGGTGGGGCGACGGAGTAAAAGGGTGCTGGAGTTTTGTACGTGGCAGTTGTTGCGTCTTGCAACAGAAGGGATACAGCTGTTTGAAATGAAATCAACATTAACTGTATATGAAAATGACATGGCATTGAAGTGCATATTGCGTCTTTTTCTATAATATGTTATGACCTAGCTAGATGTACTGACATATATGTGATACACATATCTCTAGAAGAACTTTAAACCTATATCCTGATATCTAGCTCTCATTATTGTTGTCCAGGATTACCAACTGATAATCTCCGGATAAACCATCTATTGTTATAATGCGTTAACAGCTGAGGCTACTCCACCTTGAAACCTAAAGCTTTACAAACACACTTTCTATTTATTAGAAACTAATCAATAGATAGAATTGATCTATCTATATAGGCTTGTTGGTCTAGGGGTATGATTCTCGCTTAGGGTGCGAGAGGTCCCGGGTTCAAATCCCGGACCAGCCTAGTAGTTTTGTTCTCACATGAAATAAATGATTGCAAAATATATCTTAGATATGTAGAGTGATAAACGAGTCCTTTAGAAAAATAGTCATGTGTATTCAATATAAGACTGTATCACACCAAGAAAACTTAACGATGATACTAAGCTACATCTATGTATTACATCAAATCTAAACAATAATCCTGCTTCCAAAAACTTGAAAAAACATTTTATTTTCATTAATTCCATCTCTTTATAAGTTATAAAGGTCTTCCAATGAAAATGAAATCATAGTATGATACACCTAATAATTGATCCTGAAATAATGATACATACTTCTCAATAATCCCAATACACTTTCCTGTTAATTTACCCAAACACAGTAACAGCCTTTCGAGCATTTCTTCCTAATATTCAAAGCACGTTTCCTGCACCAAAGAGAGAAGTGAATCACTGGTTCCGAAGGGACACTGGTCCTCTAAACATCCTCCTGTGCTAAACCTTACCGGTCCAGTCCACATCGATCCTCTATCAATCTATTTTCGCCCACTGCCTCACCAACCCATAGGGAAAGCACAAAGGGCTTTAGTATGGACTGCAGCCTTTTAGTGTGGCTTAGGGCACAATCGGTCTCTGCATCGGATTCTATGAGGGTGCACGTATGCATAACACCATTTCAAACTTTTTTTGCAAAGAAAAAGCGACTACAGTTATCATCATCATGATTATGTTTTCAAAGTAATGATCGTCATTTTTGAAAATAATAAAATTTTAGTCTGTTTAGGGATGTTCTTCCAAATTCAACCAGTGGCAATGGAGTTGGTTGTAGCTTTTATGTAATAGCGATTCATTTGTCAAGCCATAGAGCTTAATGAATTGAGCAATTCCCTGCTATGAACGATTTGCATGCATTTCTCACAAACTGGGGAATTGTATTTCAATTTTGTTTGACTTCAGCTGTTCGAGAGTTTCACAATTCATTATTCTAAATCTAAAATATCACCTTGTGCTCATGAAATTAAAAGGTTTATTTATACCTCTTGTCCATAGCTTTCCATTACTCCTCTAGGGATAGAAGTCCAATTCTGAACATTTTATCATTTTATAGCTTGTGTGTAGACTGTTTTTATAGATAGTATTGCAGTTTTTATAGATAGAATGACAGTTTTACAACTATATTCTTTCATTTACTAAAATCATGGATAAACTTTTCTTTATGTCACAACATATGCGACCTCCCTGTTTTTCCTGCTGCTATCGCTACTGCATGCATCTTCCTAATCTCTTAAAAATATTGACTACATTTAGTGCTGCTTTATTCAATTACTCATTCCATATTACTCCCAAAGATCTACTACATTATGTCGGAACACTAATTATGTGTATTGCTATATAACCCTACTTTAAAAATTTTTTGTAAACCAAGCAGTGGGCTGAGCTAGTCCTAAAGTGGGACACGAGTTACTCACAACTTTGGCAACTTTGTATGAGCAGCTCAGGGCTCTTAAGGCCAAAACTGGCCTCCTCTTACTATCCATAGATGTGGTTGATGGCTGGCACAAACTCCAGTCTAGCGCCTTGAAAATGACAGCGTATACTAGTTGCCAAATACCGATTCTGTGGCTAGGTATAAAGGGACTGGATTCATCAATCTGTTTTTTGACAAATAGACTCAATGTTGACTGATATTATTATTTGTAATGTAAGGATAAAGGGGTAAAGAACTCCGAAATATTAGCTACAGTACTTTTGATAAAGAAACACTTTATATTCATTCCCCAACAAGAATATCACGTTATCATAAGGTTGCAGCTACATTCTGATTAGTTCTGCTTTGGTTCTTGTTATGTTATTTTGATGGCACCCAAAAACATCTTTAGAACCTAAGAATGCAATGTCCCACTAGTATTGTGACGTTATTGTGACATTCTTGTAACATTCTTTCATGTTATAATAATGTTATTATAACGTTCTTTATTAGTAAGGTCTCAACTTCATTAAAATATGATATTACTAAAACATTCTTTTTAACCCTTACACTGCCAGAGGCCTCATATGGGGCCCTATAGTAAAATCCCATAGGAACACCATGGAAAGAATGCAAACTATGCTTTCAGAATCTGAAAGAATTTTTCAGATATTCCAATTAGAACCAGAGATACAGGTGTTTGAACATCGGACTAACAAGTCACCCAAAAATGTTAGAATTGCGATTCGAGAAACCATAAACAATGTATTTACATTTGAATTTGCCATACTAATTAAAAATCATGAAAAATGGGTGATTTTATGTAAATGACATGATTTTTAATTTGCTTTAACTTTTCTTTTATTTATGATAATCACAAACTGTCTTTTGCACAAAAAAGATAATGTTTTCATGTTACTTTAATAAAGAGTGTCATAGTTATTTTATGAATTATCGGTTACCATGGTGACCTGCAAATTACAATAGTATGAACAATTACTCCACGTAAGAAATTTGCCTTATTGGCACAGTGCCAACATTTGGAACGTTTATATCAAAATTATTGAAAAAAGCTTTTTATCTGAAGAATCTAAACAAATGAGTTTTAGGGAATTTATGCACTAATTTTTGTATTTTGGGCAATATTTCAGTAAATATCAGTTTCATTGTGATATATCTGGCAGTGAAAGGGTTAATAAGTCTCAACTTTACCTAAAATAATGTAACTGTAACATAAAAATTGGGCAGGTTACAGGCTAACTAAAAAGGAACGGTTGTATAACGTTCTTGTTACGTATGTTGCTGCTTGCCTTGGTCCATTTCCTTTATAAGGGGTATGGCAAAGTGTTCAGTATTCTCAGGCTCATTCACGTCTGGACTTTGTATCAGGTTAGTGTCACGTATGTTAAATCATCCTCCTATGATAATAATTAATGTAAAGTATTATAGGCCACTCCAACAATCTGTTTGGTATCTTATGCAAGGACACACAGAATGAATCGACCAAACAAGACTGGGAATGAGGGACGTTTGGCCACATCTAACCTGTTGGAATCTACTTTAGATACACGTGCGGCTTCGTCCACTGCTGTTAATCACACCAGTAGGAGACTTTGATGAGTTTACCACTTAAACTGCCTGAGTACATCAGGTCTTAAGGCTTTGTATCGTCAGTTGTTAGGGGCATTCAACTACCTATACGACGACAGAATGGCTATTTAGGAGACTATACCCTAGACAGGTAATTAGTTGAAACAGAAAGGTATTTCTGGCGTCTGGGTTGTCTGCCACCAAATAGAAATTCATGACATGTTTAAGTGGCTTTGCTCTGTGTCTAGTGGTTGGTCGTTATTTCTAAAGTTTTCTCCAGGCATCTAACGGACGGTGTTCTGTTCCTCTAGATTACATCAGGCTTGCATTCATCAGAGACTGATTGACGGCTTTCAAATAGTGCATAGAAATAATGGTGTTTGAGGACACTTTAAATTTTTTTTTAGGTATTTTTTTTATTGAATATCTTCAGATAAATCTGTTCTTCCAGATATTACATTGATAATCATACTAAGTTACACACTCAATTCACTATTCCTGGCTAAAAATCTCTAACGTGAATATTGATGAAAATAAAAAAATTACAATGATATAAATGATAGATTATTACCCATGGAAAGCACAATAGTTGCATTGACCTTACTAATTTGAATACATCATTTTATACAGCATAACATATTGGCAGTGTGGCAAGTGAACCAACAGCCCATTTTATTAACACCAGGTGTATAAGCATCATCAAACAAACTACAAGCAAGGATACCGGGAGGTTTACTATATATAAATATATGTATAAATATATAGGCCACTCCAATCCGAATTCATATAACAAACCTATTATATCCATACCCTAGAAATGGTTTATATACTAGAACATCACACAGTAATAGAATTATATAGCTTCGTAGTAAAGATTATAGATACACGACCACTCGCACTTTTCCCCTTTGAGTAGCACCAATGGTACATTGTTGCTGCTCGTTGGCAGATGGGACCAATACACAGCTCTAGCAATGAAGGACGAGCTGCTCCACAGTTGGACACGAGCTGCTCATAGATAAAGACTCACACACAAAATGCTGCTCCCAGTTCTTTATCCCCCTTATCAGGGGCGTGGGAACGACAGGATGGACCGGCACTGGGGGGATGGGGATATCATTTTGTTGCACAAAGTGTTAGCATGCTAAATTGATGCAAGATCTTTATTTCCTTTATTTCTAATTTCCCTAATTTCTTAGCTTTGTAGATCAATACCATAAAATGATTATTCTCTGAACATTGCAGATTATTTATATTGAAACATTTCATTTGTTTTAGATAGAAGGTAAATACAACTGTGCATTAAAACCATAATTCATAATTATTTTGATGGATAGAATGTGACATTTTCACAAATGCGTTGAGGGAATCTACAGGTTGCGATTCATCCCCCTCCCCTCCCAACCCCAAGAAACAAGATAATGTTTGTTTTAGATAGAAGGTAAATACAGCTGTGCATTAAAACCATAATTCATAATTATTTCTATGAATAGAATGGGACGTTTTCACAAATGCATAGAGGGATCTACAGGTTTCGATTCATCCCCCAGCCGCGAGAAATAACATTATAGTTTCAAATACAGAAATCCATGACATTTTAACTATCTTACAGGTTGACACTTGGCACCCCATATATTGGGGTAGGGGTAGAGGGGATCATAATGACGTTTGCTTGTCGATACCTCCTGTGAGGGGAGCCACACCTCCTGGTCTATAAACACGTCTTTTCTCACCAGCTGGTGTTAGGGGTGTGGGCCAGGAGGTGGGGTGTGTTTATATTGTACACCAGCCTCGTGTCAAGTCTTATCAGCTAGAGTTGACAGTACCCTGCTTCACATGAAGATAGAAGGATGTGATTTATAGATGTATCCTTACATCTTTTTAATAAAGGTGGACACTGAGTGTTTATATATGATATTTATTGATAGATAACATGGAGAGATTAGAAGGAAAATTTGATAAAGCGGCAGGTTGTGATTATAGGCCGGCGGAATATGCGTGTACTTACATGCTTAGGGGTTTCAAATGTACCTCAACATGAAAAGAAGTCAGAACTAGTGTAGGATACCTAACATAAGGATGTATGTTTTAAAGAAATATACTGTAGTGTATTGCAAATAAAATGTATTTGCAATACACTACAGTATATTTCTTTAAAACATACATCACTTCAGCTTTCTTGGAAGAGAATGTTCTCTTCCAAGAAAGCTGAAGTGACCGAGTTACTTTGAATCGTTCGCAATTTTGGGGTGAAGATGGAGGGTAATTTCTTTGAGGTACGTGGCTCATCAAACCCCTGCCGGACCTACAAACCTAAGCCAACTCTATCAGATTGGATCAGGACTTACCCTAATGACTTCGGCTGGAAGCCAACCACTTTGAAGAATTAGCCAGGTGTAAAATAGAAAATTGTATAAGGAGAAACCAGAAATGTGACCCTGGGCTGTTGGGAGTGGCTGGAAGGATAGGTAGGAATGGATGGACAGCTATGATTGTGCAAGTACAGTGATAATGCCAGTGACTATGGCAATGAACTTTATTCACAACCTCTTTGAGGCATAGGAATGTATATACACATGATTGTAACAAAGAGTTACAGTTTTGAAACAATGGCCAAGGATGAGAGAAAAGCATTTAAAACATTGTCTCTCAATAACGGTTCTAGTAGGTTCTAGAAAGACAGGAAAAGTAGAGGGTTGGTCAGAATTGGATTAAGGGACGATGTCAAATTTTAACCAAAACATAAACGGAGTACGAAGGGGACCACTAGAAAGCTAGGAGTCTCTTGCATGTAATCCTTAGGGTACAAAAGGGTCATAAGTGAGAAGACACCGGTAAAATCGAACACTGATAATCCTTAGGCTGCCTAGCATTAGTCAGGTAGTGGCTAAGTTGCCATAGTCATGTGCACATGATCAGAGTGACTGTGAGGATATTTGACATAGTCACAAAAAATTAGTCAATGCTGACTATATATGACGTCACAGGAAGTGACGTTTTTGGAGGGAAAATTCAAATTCAGGAGTTGAAACCACCAACCAGACAAACAGAATAGTGAGATTAAGGGTATTCTATGGGCATCTGGGCATAGTCTAATGGTTCTATAATACACAAGTGCAGTTATAGGTGAGTATAGACGTATGTTTGAACTGATTTTAGAAGAATATATACAATATACAGGAATAACATTTGGAAACTGCCATGATCTGTGTTTGAGAAGGCCCACTGATAATCTCTTACTATGTTAACCCTAATCAGCTGATGGCTAAGTTGCATTAGTCAACCCCCCTTGGGGGGGGAGGGCATTGCCCCCGCCCCCTCCCCTGTTAAATCATGTTTGTGGGGGCCCCCCTCCCCCTGTGTATTCATGTTTTTGCCCCCCCCCCTCTAGGAATTTCTGAATCCACCCCTGATAATTACCTGTTTGTCACACTAAAATGAGTTAGAATTGCTAACTTTTGGGTTATGAATTTAACAACATCGGGAGGGCTCAAGCGCTGAAGTCTCTGCCCAAGATACAGCAAGAGTGTGTGGCAAACAGGAAGCAAGTAAAATGTAAATCTGAATCTCGTGCATAGTACCCTGCTTTCAGATTTTCAAAATGTTAATATTTTCATTTTTGAATGACTTAATTAAGACAAAAAGTATTTTCTTCCCATAGGATCCCATGTTAAAAGTTGTCAGTTTCTAACTATAATATCTTAACTAATACTTATACCAAACATGCGTGTTCTTTTTATTCAATAACTCATGGGGGGGCGACCGAAAAAGATTCACGAACCTCAAATGCAATATATGTCACAATTCCAAATTTTGGGGTCTCATGAGTTCATTTTTTTTCATTTTTTCCACTTTTTCCATTACCAAACTGTTTCATTATATTATTATGTTCTTCTAATATATATAAGAAAATGATATATTCATGAATATACACTTCTTCAACCTAATTTTCAATCTTCAAGAAGGTTCGTGAATGCCCATTTAGGATCTTGAATGTTTTCTGGACACACCCTAGGTTCGTGAGACACAAAAACATTATCACGAATATTCGTGAAATTTTTATGGTCGCCATCCATGATGTAGATTAAAATTGACAGAGTAGAAATACAATTAATCATGCTCTTTTTGAAAACTGTGATCAATTGATCAATTGATCAAATGCAAAAGATAATCCTGTGGTTTATGTGGTTTATGTGGTTTATGTCAGATAAAGTACTCATCAGGCAGGGTACCTGAAATAACCCTCCGCTAGTTGTCAGTGTTGGTGACAAATTGATATAATGATTTGGCCTAATATGCTTTGCAAAGTGTAGCTAAATCTTTTATCTATTCAAAATAATGTTGCCTGTTTTCGGGTATCAAGCACGGGAATAAAGAAATCCATTTTATCTTTTAGTGGAATAACATCCATAAATATTATCATTTGAGCCCGAGCCCAAACCTAGGTCTCATACATGTCTTCTGATTTCTACCACGTTGCAGATTGTAAATGGTTTACACATGGACCTTTGAACCTTATTCAGTTGTCATAGTTTAAGGTAGAAGTGACTCAATGATACATTTTTGAGTTGCTCTGTGTTCAGGTTATAGGCCTATATACATCTTTATGAAGGGCATTATTACTATACAATGCTATGTAGAAATAAATTAACTTTCATATTTCCTTTGATTTGTTCATCACAAAAATGCATTAATTTCAATATGTCCCATGTCCCAAAGGGAGATGGGGGGTCGAACTTGTGACCAAGGAAAATGGAGGGGGGGGGGGCCTTACATTGTTTTGTAGGTATCAAAACCTTAGTCTTCATTGACTAAGAACACCTAGCCTCTTATGACGAAGAACATTAGTCATGGTTTTTGCACTCTCTAGTGTGACTAGTCCAAGTTAGTCACATTAGTCACTGTTGACCAGAAAAAGTTAGTTGTCTCAGGCCCCATCAAGTTGACTATGAAAGTTAGTCACAATGTGACTAAGTTTTTAACCCCTAAGATTATCAGTGAAGGGAATGATTGGCTTCAATAAAAAGTACCAAAAGAGGACTAAAGGAAGGGTGGAAGAACAGAAGTAGGGTATGGGTTAGGGGTGGGATAGAGAGACTATGGACGTTTCAGCCAAGTTCATGGCTCAGTACACAACTCGTGCATGACTCTCTTTGCCCTTAATGGGCTGCAAAACAGATCTTCTGCTCACAACAGAAGCATTATTGATTTCTATGATCTCTTATCTCTCTTTGCCCATGGAACACAGGCAGCTAGCAACGACGATAAGACAGCTGCTCTTATCTGTCAGAACCCTTATAGCTAGTCCATTGTCTCAAGGCTTCTCTTCTTGAATTGATCAATCTATTTCATAAGGTTTTTGCATGATACAGTATTTTACTGATTGGACACTTTAATTAGATATCAACAGATAAAAATGACTATTACATGCAGGCTTGTTGGTCTAGGGGTATGATTCTCGCTTAGGGTGCGAGAGGTCCCGAGTTCAAATCCCGGACAAGCCCGGTGTGGTTTTGTAAAAATGCCTCAGGTAGGCAGAGTGAATTAAAAAGGGACCCGAGAGACATTGCTTCTTTACTAGTTTTTTTTAAACCAAATTGCTTAACCTTCTATGTGACATAAATTATTGCTAAACTTCATATATGTGGAGCATTGAAGAAAAAAGATTTACTTAGTCTAATTCCACCGCCAAAACTTGATTAAAACTAATACCACCGTCAAAACTTGATTAAACCATAATCCTAATTCACTTTCTCTGAGTATGAGTTAATCTCACACAGGGAAGCTTTCACACTAGATTGTTTATGGCAAGTGTATATACTATTCACTTTGGCATAACTCTTAACAAAAGATAATTTTCTGACTCAATTGCAAGGAACTACATGGGCAAGTACAAAGGTGTAGCAGGTACAGACATTCATAAAGTAAACAATCATGATATTGAGAAAAGCATTGTCCATAAAAAAAGGAGTAGATGGGAAGTCTATCTAAAAGTTTAGCCTCTTATGATAGAGCACTCAGACGAAAGTTATTCGCACATTGGGGTGATCATGGGTGAAACTGAACATAATGGTGTTCAACGATGTGACTTAAGTTACATACTTGAGGGTGAGGTGCTACGTACCACATCGTATAGGGGTTAATAGAAAGAGGTCCATGTATGCTGTAGTAAGCAGTTCCAGGCAAAGAAGGATAAGGGTAGTCATATAGCTATTGTTTAAACTACATAACGCTATTAATGAAGATATGTTTCTTTCTGTTGGCACGAGAGAATGCTCATAAAGTATTTATTTCTCATACTTTCTAGATTTCTAGTGGTAACAGTTGATATGCAGAATAGGAAAAAAGGTTTGAGATAAATGTAAACATATTCCTGAAAATTCCGAGGAGTATGGTTGATTCCATTAACCTAATATTGGTATAGTACATAGATTGAAGATAGATTGTATATAGATTAATGAATATTTCTATGCTAAAGCCATGTAATTTATCGACATATTACCCAGCATGCATCCTGATCTAGGCTAACCTGCTGCATGGTAAAACACAAAAAAGTGGCTATCCGTGGTTGCACGATTACGGAATCTCACAACAATTATCACGAATTCTTTTGGTTGGCTATCCTGGTTAAAATGCACAGTCATAATGTTGGAGTCATAACTTACTTAATTACCCCAGAAATAGTACGGAAGAGAACTCGGTGCCCCTCATAAAGGTGCATAGCGAGGAAAAGTTATATCCTCCTCCAAGATTCCCTTTAAGACTAGAGAGTCTACTGAGGCCTCCCCTTTACAATGTGCTCAGAGCATTGACTGGCCTCATGTTACCCCATTATATCTCATATACAGCCCCCTTCACTGCCACAGAGAGGGACCCAACCCCTCCCCAGCCAACCATTGACTGGGGAAAAGGAGGGATCCCCTGACAATCAATAACTAATCTCAGTCCCTTTACAGTCCATGGTGTTTCAGATGGTGGGAAAAATTACTGAGTGCACCCAGTGAATTTAGGTGAAGTAGAAGCAAAATATAAAAATAATGAAGAGTAGGAAGAAACGTCATACTACTATACGTTATGAGATGGTTGGTTCAAATGAGAAGCAGGCTGTGCTGATATAGGGTAAGGTGTACCTTCGCTTAGGTCGTTTTTCTACTATTGGTCTTTCTGCCTGAGTGATCAAAGGGTTTTTCTAGACTACCCCCACAAATCAAATGGAAGAGAGTGTTTGTATCGTTATTTTTCAAATATCTCGGAGGTAATTTATTTGACTTTTACCTTCAGATCAGGCATTGGTTTGATCTATCATCGAGTAGAAAATCAATGTTTGATAATGATATAATTGATCTCCAGATTAGTGAGCAGAGTTTGTATCTTGATGAGGTGAACATGGTAGGCACTTTAGATACCAGATGCTTAATGAGTTGGAAGGCCCTTTTTGATATAATACTTTGCAATTATATGAGGTTCACATTGTTACCACCAAAATCAATATGATATCATTAGAATACGTGAATACAAGTAATTACATGAAATGGTAGTTCACAATAACTTTCAGTCTTTCAATGGACTATACAAACTGAACATTCACACAGCACTTTGCACTATATTCAAATACATAGCATTTTGATTTTGCTATGTCAACGTTCGTAGAAAAATACATCTGTGGGTGGTTCAATAACAGAACAAAAACTTAATCTCACTCGCGCTGCTGCACCAAAATGTACAACTCATCTATGTAAGAAATGCAATCTTTTGAACTATCTCTTTTTCATTCAAATCCCAAGGACATATGAGTCAATAACAAGGTTATTTGGGTGTGACTTGGTTCAATGCCTACTGTACAGAATCGCGATTTGTTCCATACCTAACTGTGTCTATTGAGAAAGAGTTAGGAGGATCTGTGCAAGATTCAAGATACGTTTTGTATCTGAAATCCAATTTCATCTGGTATAACAATAGACTTGAGAAGGTTCTTGAGTTAGTTCTTTGAAAAGAGAGTGCTAGAAAAAAAATGTTGGTGAAATACTCTGAAACAATCTTGATTGAAAAAGTTGGGGAATTGTAAAACTAATCACCACCATACCACAGCTATACCGATCAAACTACAGGATTGCTATACCTAATGTGGCCCGTCGCATAACCAAACCGTCGCAACAAGGACGTCCTTAAACAAGGACGTCCCTGTGGCGATGGGTCCCGCTGTTGATTTGCGGCTGTTCTGCTCAACCGATTTTAATTCTGCAAAAAATTTTGGAAACTAGACATTTAGATCTAAAATCCCTGAAATTTCCAGCTCAGGAAAATGATTAGAACTGGGTGCAAATCGATGCTGAATTTTGGCACAACAGGGAGAGTTTGACCATGTGCCAAAAATTGTTCCTTATTTCTGTTATGCGACGGGGCAATGACTAATAAAGATGTGAAAGAACTTTGATGAGCCTATATAATATCACAATGCCCTTAATCAACCAAGTAATGCTAAAAAGTCTGGAAGTTAAAAGTATCTTTGTGGTGGAATATACCGAATACCTAATGGTAAAATTGCACTCGAAATACACTGAATGGATTAGCGAACAACTCTATGAATGGCCTTGGCCATTTGGCGGGTGGCGGCCTTATGTGGGACTCTTTAGGAGGTTCTGCCTGGTACTATAATACCAGTTCAGGTGGTTATTAGCCGACCAGGGTATGGGCATATTGATCCCAGACCTGTTTCATTACCCAAGCCGTCCTTCAGCATCAGTCTCCGCCCACCCCCAGACAGCAGAGGAATCCACTCCCCGACCAGCAGGCCTCTGGCCCCTGACCCCCTCTTTTTTTGAAAAGCTAAGTGTTACTGTTAAGCCCATATTTCGATCCTTTTTTTAAAACAGTTTGATTAAGCTGGAAGGGTTTCAGTGTACATGACTGGTTTCCTGTTCCGCCCAGCAATGTCGCCTTATGTGCCATTTGAAATGCGTTGGACATTTTACTTGCATTTTTTTTTAAAGAAATGCAAGAAATTTCTTATTTGGCCGCATTGGTACTTGCATTGCCCAGACACAAGTACCAAGTAAGCACATTTCTATGCTACTGAGACTACTTGGGTTTCCTAATTAGAAGAAACGTAGGCCTAAATGCTCCCGAATGCATAGTGGAATATACAGATACATGGACAAACTATATAAGCTATGACAATGTAGGTGGTCATTTGATTTGGGCATACCGTGAGATGGCAGTTTATGTTGGTATAAGCCCTACTCGATAAAAGGCAGATTACTTTTTGTATTAAAAGATGATGGCTTCTCAAAGTGTTACAACAATGTCTACCAGAGTTTGCAGATGTGACATAAAAAAATCCTTGTGAAAAGTATGAATTTCCTTTTATATGCCATTAACGCCTTTTTAAAGAGATAATTCCGTTGAATTATACTTAAGATTTTTTCAGTTTTTGTCTACAGAGGCCTGCAACCGTGTGAGGGTCCACATATACACTTTGGAGTAAAATTCCTTCCACCCTCAAAAACATGGCCTTCCCAGACGGGGAATCGAACCCCGGCCGCGGCGGTGAGAGCGCCGAATCCTAACCACTAGACCACCTGGGAATGTGCTTCCGGTGGCACATGCATTATGTAAAGTACATTTTCTATACATCTCTTTATTGGTAATAACTTCACTTACAAAAACCATGGTGTCTCAAGAAAAGTATAGTAATGTGTTACACTAAGATGAGTAGGATGATGACGTAACAGGTAAGGTTATAGAATTAGGCTAGTTATAAGAAGAGGACAAAACATACATAGTCATGCACATAGGCCTAAACCTTTTTACACGAAAGAAGATGTACCAAAAAAAACTCTAGGGACGAATTGGAATGCATTTGAGGTAACATTAAACAATTAAGATTTCATAAAATAAGGTCCAATGCCTTTAAAAGTTTTCCAAAATGTTGAGGTTTAAACTAGGACTTCTGTGTTCAAACCTTACAATTTACAACCCTATTGTATAACCCTCCTCGCTCAGCCCCTCTTACTGACATAGTCATTCATGAAGCACTTCCCCCTAGCTGCATAGCCTTGTCCAATTGCTCATCTTCTGATTGTTCTTGGCCTCCGGCCACGTGTTCATCATACATCTTAACATTTACAATAAATCTCGAATGTGGATGGAGAACTTTCTCCTTTTACAGCAGGCTGAGTTCATTTGCCTTCTTTACAGTTGCTCTTAAAGTACATTGCTAGGCATACCATCCTTAGCTGATTGACTATCTTCCTTCTAGATCATAAGATTATTACAATTAAATGTATTAAAATAAATCTTATTATGGTGCAACAAAGAGGTTCACCTTAAGTCATTAGATAAATATGGATATCAATCCAATATAAAAGATAGAATAGGAGTGCAATAGGGAAAGATCTCTATCATTTTAACAGTTTGAAGATAACGAAAGTCTATTATTCCTGTCTGCCATAGCAATAGAAGCCGTCAAGGTTAGGGTATTTTGTGTTTGTTTGCTTCACAGCTTGGCCAGAGACCATTATCTTAACATTTGAGTGGCATTTCATTAAGTTCACTACCTTGCTGCCTGACTGACCACCCTTACTCCCTGACCTTAGCAATGAGCCACAAGTCTGACCTTATACTTAATACACCGGCCAACAGGTCGCTACCACTTACCACTACAGGTCAGGATTTACACCAGAACTAAGGAGGAAAAGTACTTCTACTTTACTAAGGAGAAAAAGTACTACTACAAAGTAGGTGAACTATAGGATGTACATGTACCTGAAATGTGGCAGGTTGAGGGTTGTATAAATGTACACATGTACATAGGCCTAGAGGTAACATCTTAAGGTTCTTATCATTAATTTTGGTTTTATTCTCTTACTCATTGGTGACATTAAAGATAATGTATCTGCTGACTTCCTGGGTTTTTGAATTGTGGCTGTTTTGGTTGTAAAAACAAACCTCAGCTCGGTTAAAATGTCACTTCATAATGACTGCTTGCAAAGGATTTATTCAATTGCGTTGAACTGCTTTACTTTGGTTCAAACTTTTAATGAAAGCCAAACTCAATATTAACAAACAACCTAAAGTTCTTTTTCTAAACACTGACCTCCTACACTGTGCTTCTTTAAATCCATTGTGACCTCACACAAGTTTTGACTCTGGGCTTTAAATTTGAAACATGAGTATAAATATCGAAAGTTGTGAAAACACTTGTAAAATGAAATTCAGCATTTCTATGGTTAAGCCGTTTCTATTTTGATCAAGTAACAACAACGATGATTGTTTGAGTTACAGGTTCATTTGGTAATATTCCAGATATATCCGGCCTGACTCATGTTTTCGCTGTAAATAGTCCTATATTATTGAATGTATGGAGAATGGAAATGACAGAACATAAAGTGTTGTGACAGGCATCACAAAGACTCGAACCCACGCCCACATTTCAGGTCAACGCCTGTTCAACAAGACCACCTCGTTCCCAGAGACTGTGTGTGTTTTTGTGTGTGTGTGTGTGTGTGTGTGTGTGTGTGTGTGTGTGTGTGTGTGTGTATGTATGTGTGTGTGTGTGTGACCTTGACTGAATGACATTTATATGTGTATATATGTACATACGTACATGCATATAATATGTATATCATTATATACATAATATCTATCTAGACTGGAAAGCCACTCTATGTTTCCATGTGCTCATTCCCCCCGTGGCTGCTGGGAACCCATCCAGTCAATTGTGACCATGGTTTGATCATTACTAATGTATTTTTGGAATAGCTTGTGGCACCATAGAAGCTTTTGTCATCATGGCCTTAATGGTCGAACCGGATTTACAACAGCTATTGCTAGGCGCTCGACCTGCAATGCATAACAGGTTTCCTCCAGTTTTGGCACACAAACATACTTTCGGACATAGGTCACATTTAGGAGCCATATCCACTAAGCAACTTCAGCAGCGACAGAAGATGGGCGATTGGGCGAATCACCGGTAAAGTCACCGGGCAACTCAGTATTGCCAGTCGACTCCCTGTTGGTATGGTGTGGATTCTGGATGACTGACAAAGAGCAACAGAACCGCCAGTAAAATTGCGACTGAACTCGCATGATATTATTGTCATTATTATTAGCAATATTGCTGAACATTTAATAAATCTAAGTGTAATGACTATTTTATCACTGGTAAAATATCAAACTTGCTTGATAATCCAGTCGCCCGGTGATGACGACAGCAATTCTCCCAGTTGCCAGTCGCCCGTCACTGCTGAAGTCACTTAGTGGGTATGGCTCTTTAGTTTGAAACATGTAGTGTTTTTCTTTTTTTAATATGTTTCGAAAATTTTTGGAGCAAAATTAACATTATCTCAAAACTTCTTTTTCGCAATAACATCTATATACTATATAGATCGACCCTAATGTATTAAAGGGGCATTCTCGTCCCTGACGACGTCGCCGCTGGCTCCGTTGTAACCATCTCATTAGCCCGCCAAATTCGTGACGTGACCAATAACGTCGCCGAATTACGTTCCAAAAGTGCAAAACACGTCGCCGCCGCTAGAAACCCACGGACGAGAATGCCCCTTTAAGATCTCAAATAGATTTCTAGCACCTTCTCAAGAACGTTATAAATACCTCTTTATTGATATTCTCCAGCTGAGTGAAAGGTGTCAAGTTTTTTGCCTCACTCATAGTTTCCAAGTGAAATCAAACAGTGTAAAAAAAAACCAGTTCTTTGATTCTTTGCACTGAGGGACTCCACCCACTCACGATAGCCGAGATGCTTCTTTTATTGTCAGTATAGGTGGTTTTTGAACCAACTCCTCAGTGTAACAATGATAGGGGTGACTACTAATCTCATTTGTACACTTCATTAGCATTAGCAAAATGATTATATCCATTTTACTTTAGTGAACAGAGTAAATAATCGTAGATTATAAATTAGAGGGAGCATTTTATTTTCACAAGATCCAATTGGGAAAATAATCTCAAAAGTACCTCAACTTTTTAAGACCCTACTCCCGCGACTGAACTCGCATGATATTATTGTCTTAACCAATAGCAATATTACTGAACATTTAATAAATCTAAGTGTAATGCCTATCTTACAAATCCATTGCTTCCTAGGCAGAAAGCCTAATGAATCTGAATATCAAAAATTGAAAATTTAGACCTTGGTATATTGTAACCGAGCCAGTTATGTTCGTTTGATATATATATCAGACTTTCGCAAGTCATTGAGCTTGGCAGAAGTTTTGGCTGACTCAATCCTTCGTCAATTAACTGAAGTCCATATTCCACCATTCATTATTCCACTTGCATTGACCATGGGCATTTCACTTGTGTTTATTGACAGGAATGCAATACGAGGAAAGGCAAAGAAACGAAGCAATTTTGAAGAACGCATAGTGGAATGTGGCATTTGCTTGCGTTCATACTTGCATTTGGATAATGCAAGTATGTAGTTTTCTATAAACTACATGCATTCACTGGTTGATATCTTAAAAGCAATCTACTTGCGTTAGTACCTGAAAGCGAATGCAAATTCTATCTTGCACATAGTGGAATATGGCCTTAAGTTGGAGCAAAGATTGAGGTGGTTTTACTTCAAGTAATTCTAACAATACTGTTGAAAGTAGAATAAAGTCTATTTCAACTATAATTTCCTCTAAAGGTAGATCATCTACCGATGGTTCCCTGGGATATTATCTGCTCTGGGTAGCTATGCATAGAGAAACAGCGATGAAGGGCATGTCCTTCAGATGACCCCTGATATTAAGTGCCAGCTGCAATGCCCCTACCAAAAGGGATTGGTCCAATCTTCGCTGTAAAAACTTGCCAATCGAGTGGTCAAGGAGCTTGACCAATGGGGTAGCGAGACGGGATGTCCTTCAGTAGGAACAGTAATGAGGGAAGGGAAATGGAAAAATAACAAATCCTGAGTACTTTCACAATGCTCCTAAAATGAGGGTATCTAGATGGATAAGTGTCAGTCTTCAAGTACCCCTTGTGCCATGTTAAAAGGAGTACCCACTATGCGATTAAACCTATCACTGGCCTATGTTCTTGATTCGATGGCCTGACAGTTTGTTATTCAAAAACAGCATATGACAGTGTGGAGTCAGATATATTAGCGTAGAATCAGGGGCCTCCATGTGGAGATTGTGGGCAGCAGTGCAGCGACGGGGACAGCAGTGTGAAGACAAATGCAGATATATTGTACAATAATAATATTATCATACAACATATCTGCATTTGTCTTCATACATTATGTATACGTGATAATGTTTTTATCAAACCAGCACCAGGGACAATTATGACATTTATCGAACCAGCACCAGGGACAGTTATCACAAAGGTCCGAACAGTAAGTGATCAGCTTCTACATATATATAGAAGGTTTCCACTCCTCTAGCTCATTCTTGTCAGACTTCTGAGCAAAGAGGAAGAATCTGGCACTGGATGGGGAAAATGGCCAGTTGGGGAGGCACATACCTCATGCATGGTCACACACACACGTCAGACCTTCGGCTATTTCTGACGTGATGATGAATGACCATGCCCATCTTGGAATCTAGGTCCTGGTCTTAAAGACGCACTGCCCTTGACCTGAGTGAGCTTTGACCTTTAACCTTTGACCCCTTATGCTCAGAATCACTGAGGACGCATTGTGAGCATTAGCATTATGTTGTTGTTATTTGATCGACGTCCAAGGGCCAGCATCAATGTTAGCATATTCTATGCATATGAAAAGGGCACTATCAGAAGCAATGTAAACAGTACTAATGTTGCACTATAATGAGCGACAGGTCCTGTGCTTATTGTTCGTTGTCATAGATATAATATGGAATATGTATGGAAGCATAGAATTAATCCAGTAACCTTGAACAGTTACAGGTATTCAGTCTGCAGAGTACACATGATCTGGGTCAGCTGTTAATCATAGTACAGCGTTTTATGTGTATGTGCACTTTGTGTATTGAAAGCACTGTGGACATAAACAAAAACAAACAATATATCAAACTTTCAACCGAAGCGTAATGACATTAGTATTGATTTATTAAAGGTTCCATAATCCCTCCTTGTGTGTTAGTTGTTTCTCCTGTAGTTATTGATTCTCCTGTAGTTAATGTACTCATCAATTAGCTGTACAAGGGTATATTTTTGGCAATGAAAGTTACATGCAATTGTTTCCTCCTACTCAGATATGACCACGCAAATTTCAGTTAGGGACTATATAAATATGGCCTTGAAATCATGGCAAGTCATATATTTCTATGAAAATCCATCACATCAGAATTTGAAATCTTTATAATTCTTCATCTCTATAATAATCATTATGGTCACTAAGTCACTGAATATTGGTTTAAAAGGGCGTTTAAGAAGGAAGACCCAGGATGATGCCACGGTTAACAGGTTAAGATAGACAAGTAAAACGTCCAATATTAATCGGCCAGGAGGGAAAAATCGGTCAGTCTGTGCAGGGTTATACCACTGGCTGAGATAAGCTGATAGGTATGTCGGTCAATGATCGTCATCTTGTACTGCAGGGTGGGACGAAGGCGTGGGCAAATGTAATTAACAGGTGGTCTGTGTAGGCAAAGATTAAAGTTATCGTCTGACCTATGAGACACCTGATATGATGGAACCTGGACAATAATATAATGCGCAGAAAGGTATACGATTTTTCCAAGTGTTTCTTACCATAGAGATATAGGATGTCTATGTTCGTACTAACATCAGTAGCGGAATAAAAGGGGGTGCATAAGCCCTCCATAATTTTTTTTTTTTTTTTTTTGGAAAATGGGCGCTTTTTCATGTCAGGTCAACAGAAATCAACATAAATACGCTCTCTACCCCCTCTTTCCAAAGTGTATTATCCTTCAGTGAAGTCAACATACATGGAGTTTTAATATATTGAGAAAAACATATTTCAAAAACAATCTCCAACAGGTTAAGAATATTTCAAGAGAGTGAGACAGAGATTTATCAACTGTATATATTCTTACTGTCTAGCAAGCAGTGTTATAACAAATGAGAAACGCACTGGAGCAGCCTAGTCCTTTTATAAATATCCCACCCTGCTACATTATATAAATAGATCTATTATCAAGCCATGGCCGTGCAGCTGGGGCTAAGTACAGTCTACAAACCATCTATCAGAGTGTATTTACTGTAGACCCAACCCAATATCGTGATAGTTGAGCCTGACAGGTGGCTAGGCCTATAATGGCTAGGCCTAATTCTTCAATCGCCATTTAAAGCTGGCTGAGCGAAGCCTAACATGGATGGATCGATTCTGGAGTCTGGGACCCCTCGTGGCGACACCGTGTGGAAGAATTATAAATTACACTAACGTATGGTTTGCTATTGTCATACAGATGAGTTTGTAATATGTCTTTCTAGTCACTTCATAGAGATTGGAATTACAGAAAGATTACAGAAATCTATGTATTGGTACAAGACAGTTTAGGTTAGCGTTCGGTACAAATAATGATAATAACATAAAAATAATAATTTACAAGACGGGGTATTCTAACAGATAACAAAAAGGAGGGGAAGGGAACGATTGTTGAACAATTGTATAATTATGTTTGAATTTTGAATCCTTTTGCAGTCTCATTCTTTCTATAAAAATATCATGTTAATGAAAACAGGTGTCAACTATGTAACGAAATATTAACGCTGCGCCTCCAGCGAAATGTCACATGTGTCGACAATGAACATCGAAATACATGTGATAAACCGATTTGTCTATAGATGAAGTCAATATCACATGTCAAGTACAGATCATCACATTTTATAAGTTGAAATATATCTGATGACGTTATCTAAGTGTTATCCAAAATGATTAATCAAACATCAAAATGTCTATGAGTATGAACAATGAACATAATTCTCTGCCAACATCTCTAATTTAGCGTCTTTAATGGTAGGTATCAAATTCGGTTGAAAGCTCTCGCTTCAATTTGGGATTTTGGTTCAGGCGAAATCCGTTTGGGGGCGCCTCTGAGCAAGCCAGATGGGGTGTCCCCCTAGTGGCGGGTTTCCGAACCTTACGCCCCACTTGTTCTCTCATCTCTACCATAGCTTCCTGCGCCACTCCCGTCAATCTCCCGAGCAGGTCGCTGAAGGTAGGTCCCTAACCTATCCATCACTACCACAGGCTTCTATCGACATCTGTCCTGGGGCTTGCCTGAATCAGTTTGAGTGTTTCGACAAATTTTTGATGGATTGTCCGTCAAAATGTCATCTATATATTTGAAGGAACAGATATGGGTTGTATGGGCCATCCCGTGTGTGAATAATCATATCAAACCCTTCATCGGTAACAGCGAGAGCATTTCGGACCTTCGTATGAAAAAGCACTTTGTTGAAATTGATTGAGTGCAGCGTTTTCTGTAAGACATAATGTGAATCTAAAATTGTTTTGAAGTTCTGTGGAGAATTCTATGAAGATAAAGCCAAATTAGAGGTGAACTGTCTTCTGTTAAGTATGTATGTACAATTTAAAAGATATCTGATCTTCCACCCGTCTTGGGCTAAAATTCGCATGGGATGTTAATAGGAATATACGAGATTTCCAAAGGAATTCACCCCCAACTACTTGGGTGCATATATAATTACTAAAAACAAGACCCTTTATAGATAAATTATCAAATGTGTAATGCAAACTTCTGTTTGGATTGACTTACGTACCTTGTCCCTTCATTACCTTGTTCTCGTCCCAAACAAAACGCAGTGACATTTTACTGAATTCATTGTTGTAGTAGGTTTTATTCGATAGTGTTATTTGATCATGTCCAATAAACTTATCGTGTTCATGTTATGTTTTACCATGCATTGACTTTCAATGATTTTAAGGCAAAATAAATACACATTATTCATTTTATTCGAACCTCTGTCTCGTTTTACTCTCAAGCAAAACCACTGTTTCGGACCTTTTGAGTTCTCGGTAAAGCTGAAAGCATGTATACATACTTAAGTTTCAAGAAACAATTGCAAAATAACAATTGTTTCTTTAATTTGTTATATGATACTATTATATCTGCGATGACGTTTAACATGGCACAGTATAGCAATTTGTTCTTCTGATGAACAGAGCTCTACATTTTAAAGAACCCTATTCCATGGTTCACGTTTGCACTGATACTGGTAGGATACTATAAAATTATTTGGAATGGCTCTCCTTTTAGTATTGCATAAGAATAACCATGGCTTACTCATAATGATCTATTAATGATAAACTGTAATTGTCATAAAATAATATTTGTTATACGAGGTATTTCATTACATTGATGAATTCATACTGTGTCCGGTTAATTATGGTCAGTCGCAATTATACACATATTAAGTATAATCATAACAAGATATTTCAGAATTATTTTTTTACACAGATACAAGCTAGCTGGGATAAAATTGAAGATACGCTTAAGTTATATTACGCCATGTGATGTCTAGAACTTCTGGAACTCGGTATTCTAAATACAACGAAAAATGTGTGACGACCAAGTGGCTGGAAAATGCTCCGGCAACTTGAGAGTTTCACATAATTAAGCCTCCATTATTTCTTATCCATAAACCAAGGGAGGTATTTCGTTCCTGTCTAAAAGAAATTGATTGTCTGCTTGATTTGATTGTGGCAGGAGAGCATTCTGTCAAAACAACACCACCATCTGCTGCAGGGACGAAGAGGCTAATTAATTCAAGGGAATTCCTGAGAACGAGAAAGAACTGACCCTTGGCAACAAAGGATGTTTAAGGGAAAACAAGGGCGCCATTCTGTGGTCGATCAAAGAGGAAAGGAAGTTGACAGATCGAGGGAATCGACTGGCATTGAAGCCCAGACAGCCGGACGTCTGGTGGTGGCCTATTTTTAACAAGTAGTGGATTCTTTTATATCTACTTCGCAGCTCGAATAAATATAGATGGAGTGATTGGAAATAACAGGGAATAACAGGTGATTGGTTTGGACATTAATAAATAGGATTATCTATTTTATCCTCCTGGTTACATCAACTCTAAAAGTTAAAATCTGCAGCAAAGTGTTGCTGATGATGGTTGGAATGCGAATGACCAACGGTTATGTGACGCGGATATATATAGTGGAGCGTCAACAAATCTATGTAACCAAGGAAACAAGCCAATGATGTCATCACCACTGCCGAAATAATTTTGCTTTAGGTATTGCTAAAAAAAAAATGCGTTTTCAACTCAGGGACCTGAAATTTGACAATACAATTTGTCCTATAATATTATGGCACATATTTGAAGGAAATAACATTATCATATTGGCGCCCACGTTCTAAGGTACAACTAAGATCTCCGCCAAATCTCAAACTGGGTTAACAGTTATATAGCACATGTATATTTCTTTTCCTGTATGCTTGTTAATTCAGCAAACTGTAGTTCTGCTGGCACATTCAAAGTGTACTGATAGTGTACATGTGGGTAGGTATATGATTTTGGTCAGTTATCCTGCCATTACATTTAATTCTAGCTTAATTAAAAAGCACTCACCGATACCATTTGACTGATTGACTCTCGAACTCAGGGACTGTTGAAACATTCTGAGCTATGATATGAATATATATTCTTTGAAGAGGATTCAGTTCTATGACCACGAATGGAGGTAGGTTTATATCATACAATACATACTAGTCGCTGTTTTTATAATAACGTCCTTGGAAATGAAATTCACAACTTACCTGTATAAGTTTATTAGAAGAGGAGTAATTGTTTCTTTCATCTCTGCTTTATATCCATTAGCAAATCTGAAAAAATAAATACAAGGCATGAGCATAATGAGAACCTTTAGGGCAAATATCAACAAAAGCTAGGATGATCGTTCCACGATTTTGCTCTTGTTAAATACACAATTACTTATATTTAATATTCTGTAGCCTGATGGATTTCAGCATTCATGAAGTTTGCATCAAGTAATACAGGATGACCAAGCATATTATTTCCGTCAGGCAAATTGAATTTCAAAGGTTAACCACCATCCCAAAAGGTTGCAGCTGTCAAGAAGAAATTGAGACTGAATTCGGAAATTGGTTTATATATTTTAGTCTCAAAGGTCAGAAAATTTCACAAAAATACCTCCATGGAATTAAAATGAATCCTGTTTGTGACAGGACAACGCCCACAGGTGAGATGTCTGACAATTTAATGGCTGGGGGATTTATTTTATTATTTAAGGCAAGTAGAGTTGACAAAGTTTATGAATTTGTATAGGTGAATTCAAAGTACTGTTGAGAATGCATAAAGCCATCCAATAATTCAAAGCTATGCCCATTCTTCCTTTCACATCTTCCTGTGTTAATATTAGTAGATATATCATTTCAAAAACAATTTTTTTATATGAAATATAATAAAGAATGTATGTAGTGGTGGTTATGTAATTATCATTTTTTATATGAAATATAATAGAGAATGTATGCGGTGGTGGTTGTGCAATCATTTCGGGAAATCAAGTGAAGTGCAATAAACACGTAATATTAACCAAATATGATTAAGATACTAAGATTATATTCTGAAAGTTAAGGTGTCTGGACGATTTATTTCACCATATTGATATTATCAAAATCAATCATTTTAATCACATTTCTCATTATTACCGTTCGTTTCTGAATTTAGGACATTAAACAGTTCTTCAGTAAACATCTATTCAGCATCTCCTATATTCTTCATACAATCATGTACTGTAACAGTATTATCATAATGTTGAACCAGTGGGAGATAATAACATTGTTCTCTCAATATCCATGCCTGTCTACAAACTGTATTTTTAAAGTACTAAGCGCAGCTGCCCATTACAAAGACTGCATAGATCTACAAGCAGAACAGAAAAACAAACGGCAAGCCTCCTTTAGTAATATGTACACACATAGGCTCTTCCTTTCTGAATTAATTTTAATAATAAGATTTGAAATACACTTCCAACTCTGCTGAAACTCCGCGCCTATGTCTCATTTTATATTTTTCTCAAACAGTGCCTCGGAGACTAGTAGGTGCATAATTGGCATGATTTCTCGTCGTGCCCGACATTGCTGGAGGGCACCTGCCTAGCAGACTTCTTACAGTAGGGAGGCTGGGACATTGTGCATTAAAAGGGCTGAGGAGGCAGTTAGCTGCTATTGCACGGTTCTCTGGGTATAGCCAGGGGCAGCTAACAAGCGATCACTGTCAGGAAATGGAGATTTTGGGAGGAATAGATTCCTGGGAATTTCAGATTGGCAAGCATGGGCTTGGATTTTTATACACTGACACTGCTTAGCTGGTTAGTATTAGTTTTCTTTTAAAGGTGTGCATATGGAATCCTTACTTTATTTAATATGTTTTATATTTTACGTTGTTAGTTACTATTCATCTTTCTTCAAAAGTTGTTTCAAGAATTAGGTCTATTGCCGGAATACCAGTCTTGAAACGTACACTTCACATCAATTCTGAATTAGTTTTGACGTCGATTCAATAATGTTGCCATGATAATAAGCTTCCCCATTATAGTCACTGCCCTTGGGTTGTTTTGAAATACTGTGCTAATGGTGTTAAGTTGAAGTCTAATTTCTATAGCTTAATGTATTTTCACGGAAACCCATTACAATTTCTGTGCCGCGTATGCTTTAAAGGGATAACGTAATTATGCGTTCTTCGCCTGGGTTTACAGAAGAAAGTGGATAATTGCATTCGGAACCTCACAGACTTTAAGAAAGGTCCGTATATCAAGTCCAAGTTTGAATTTCTCTGTGAGATACATCTTCCGTTGGTCTAATGCTATTTGAATGCAAAGCTATTTCCCTTTGCGTCTTTATGTATACTCTTTACCAATAGTGTATATTATTAAATCATATCGCAAGAAAAAGAACACTACATAACTCTTTTTGCTTAAAGGCAATATGACATTGGTATTTTCTTTAAAAAAAAAAAAGGTTAAAAGTTGGATTAAAAAGTTTAAATTCCACTACTGAATTATTGTAAGAAAATGTTTCAGAAATTGCTATTCATTGTCATGTGTTCATTTTGCAGTTCGTTTTGAATGTTATAACTTTCTTTATGTAGGTCCGTCTTTAGCCATTTTGGAGTAAGGGTGCGTAATAACAGGGCATAATGTGTATGCCCTCCATCTTCCCCCATCTATAAGACACCTTGACCAACCTTTTCATAAAGGCATACAGCCTGGCAATACGCACCGCCCCCTGTATGTACTGCTCGTCGACAGAGCGGGTGATAAACAACCTTTACTCCAACCTACAGGTTCCCTTACTGATAATATAGTGATCTTGGTCCTAGAGATAGATGCCCAAAGGAATCAATTACATGTATGCTATCATGGTTGAGGCCATTCTGTGGCAAAGCCTGATGTCATAATACGCCCATTTATAACACTATGATCAGTTGCCTAAGCCGCGGGAGCTTATGTTGCGTCCATTGGCGAGGCTTTTTTTTTATCATAGAATAGAAAGGGTCCTGAATCGTGTACTCTGCGTTACCATGGACATTCTACAGCCTATACCTATGCATGGAGAGTGATCGTGATGACGTCGCTGGACGATCTCCCTCGCTGGATCGGCTAAGATTCCATAAAGTGTCCCATCCATCTTTCTATCAGGACGTAATTTCGGGCTTCAGGCAACAACCTGGTGGTTGAAAGTGGAACTACTCCCTCACACACTTGTATACTGTAGTCATGGCTCAGCAAAAGGGTCTGGTTACATTAAGCTTGCAGTTCCTTAGTGTATCATGCATTCATAATGTGCACTTCTTCATCCACTAAATTTAAGTATTTTACATTTAAAAGGTGTAATCAAACAGCTGACCAGAGCTGAGGTAATACAACAAAGCTGTTTTGAGGTACAGTTTATACTTGTTTATCAGCCACCTTAAGCTTGACCTGTGTTTAATCCCGAGGAGAAGGCCTATGGACATATTCCACTTTGCGGTTGGGGACCATTTGCGGTGATCGTTTTTGCCACCACAAGCAATTGGGTTTCAGATACGAACATGTTGGTATCCCCTACCAAAAGCAATCCATAGAAAACGTATATAAAGTTGGTCGTGGTAGGACCTACTGCAAGCAAATTCTGCAAGAACAAATTTCCTTTATTCCACCTTGTGCTACCAGCCAAGGGTGCAACGTTGTTTGCACTGTGACGTTATTACAACATTCTGGTTATGTTCTTCAACCCAAACAGAATCTTCTTATAACATTCTGTTTTGGTTTCGTCCTAACCTCACCAAAAAATAATGTTATGATAACATTCTGATTTGGTGAGGTTTCAACCTCACCATCAATAACACAATTGTTACGTGCCATCTTAGAAAATATCAAACTGACTGAAAAAAGTATGGTTGCAGAACATTTCTGTTACGTCGCAAGCTAGCTGGGCTACCGTATACCACAAGCAAGTATGCATCAGTTTGCTTGAGTCATTTCACGGTACCTCAAGAAAATACCACATAGTTGAATATAGCCTTCCATCGGAGCCTTCTATCCCCCTCACAGGAGGAAGATCCAGGAGAAATGGGAATTAATCAGAATCCAACCAAGGGGGAGCGGCTGGGGACGTTATAGGCATATCCCATCATGGATACTCAGTCAGTTATGGCAATCCCATCCCGGGAGGAATGTATGGTATGAGATGGAAACAGAAGAAAAGATAGGGAGTTCTCTCAAATTCACAACAGCAACAATACTTTCCGTGTAAGAAAGATGGGATACCAGGTGGAAACGTGAAAGAGAGAGGAATTGGATAAATAGTTTAAGAGTACCAAGACTCATCCCAATCCTAGACAACTTAAGTTTATCCTCAATGAAAATATTAGAAACTATCTCTGCCCGTGGGCGGTTTTCTAAATTGGGAAGTCCCAATAGCCGCACATGGGGAACTACCGACTTAATAATTGTGTCAGAAATTGAAAAGCAAGTTTCAACTACTATTGAATAATCAAGAACCAAGAGACAGAAGGTAAAATAACTTCTTGGACATAGAATTACATACCAAGATGTAATTTATTTCAATGAGCATCTGGTTTTAATATGATTATTGTTTGAAACTCAGTGGAATCTTAAATACCCTGAGTAACACTTGTTCATAAAAAATATAGTTGCCCTGAAGTGATCCCAGTCATACAGAAACACATTAAAAGTTTACCAAAGTTGAAGTTCTTGGAACCGCCGAGTATTCCTATTGAGGACATTCTTTCCTATTATTACATAATAATTATGTCTAATTCATATTATGATGATTTTCTCACCAAACATTCTCATAAGAGGAAACTACAAAATTATTTGAAACAGAGCACAAACAGACACAGACACACAGACACACAGACACCCAGACACACCCAGATCGAGACACACACACACAGACACACACCCATGATTGTCAAGGCTAGGCCTGTGATGACCAGTCAGTATGCATCTTGCAACGCCCCCCTCCTGACAGCTGTAATGGACAGTCCCACCCAAACATTATACAGTCAGATCGTGCGACCACTCCATCTCAACTTGTCAGTGCTCGTCTACATTAGACCAGATCCCACTGTACTCTATCGGCGAGGGGTAATGGTACGAACCACTAGCCAATGCCAAACGGGGATGGATTCTATTTGGGAGAACTGTTTCTTGTTGTTGTTTTTTTACCTTGGAGTAGGGGTGAGCATAACAAGGTCAACGTGGCTCTTTCTACAGCGGAATTGATGTGTTAGTACACTGTCCCAAAAGTACAGTTTTTCGGCTCGGCACCTCTTTTTTATGGTTTGACACCTCTTTTGTTTGGCTTGCCACCTCTTTGGTTTGGCTCAGCACCTCTTTGGTTTGGCTCAGCACCTCTTTCATTTGGCTTGCCACCTCTTTCATTTGGCTTGCCACCTCTTTTGTTTGGTTTTGGTTGGGCTCGTCATCTTTTAGGTATTCATTTCTATTGGCATTGGGGTCCACAACATTTGAGTAGGTATACAACTTTTTTTATGAAATTTCTTTTACAGAAGGGGAAACACCCACTTTATCGAACAAATGTTTAAATTTTTGGGGAGTAATTTTATGTGAAGCATAACAAGGTCAATGTGGTTCTTTCTACAGAGGAATTGATGTGTTAGTACACTGCCCCAAAAGTACACTTCTTCAGCTCGGCACCTCTTTTTTATGGCTTGACACCTCTTTTGTTTGGCTTGCCACCTCTTTGGTTTGGCTCAGCACCTCTTTGGTTTGGCTCAGCACCTCTTTCATTTGGTTCACCACCTCTTTCGTTTGGTTCGGCATCTGTTTAGTTCGGCTCGTCATCTTTTAGGTGTTCTTTTTCTACAGGCATTGGTGGTCCACAACATTTGAGTAAGTATACAATTTTTTGTATGACATTTCTTTTACATAAGTGGAAATACCCACTTTGTCGAACAAATGTTTTAATTTTTGGGGGGTAATTTTATGTGAAGCTTCAATAGATATAACCTAAAAATATAGGTTTATAAATAAATAACTAAATAAATATATGTTTATCTGATAATTATTATGTACTCATGTAAATATATGAAGTACTCATGGAATTCTGATGTGTTGCATTTATATACTTTAGATATCGATATAATACTATTCTAACTATTAATTAATACATGTATAATGATTGCTTTAGTTTTCATATCTTGAAACAATTATTATTATTATAAGCAATCATAATGACGGTCATAATTATTCTTTCATCCCACCAGCTGCAGTCTCCTATCATCATTCTATTCCTTGTTGAATAATGTAACTATTGGCTCGTGAACAAGGGGGACGAAGTATTTGATCATCATGGTTAGTCTTAAGTAATGAATAAGGTATGTCATTAGCATTAAAATAAGTAGGTCCTTAGGGGCAGATGTTTGTAACAATAGAACTAATCAAGGGTAAGTAAGATAAGCGGATATGGTGTTGAAACCAATCAGGTGAGCTCAGGTTAGGGTTACAACAGATCACCATGGCGACTATGCTTTGTCAATTTCCTGTTTTTTACTCTTCACCAGGTCACAGCAACTGGTGACTTGATACAAGACCCCAAAGCTCGAAAGTGAGAGACGTGCTTTCTATCTGACTTGAGATGTATTGTAGGAAATCTGATATTATTGAGACTACCCAGCCAAGGATGTGGCGTTCTAATAACGTTCTTGTTATGTCACACTGTTAGGTTACAGCGACGTTCTTTTGATAACTCCCAATTACGTCGCTGCAACCAACTGTTGCGATGTGACATTGTGACGTTCTGTCAACGTTCTTGTCATGTTACTTATAAGGCTCAGACTTAATAAGAATGTCACAATAACATTATGTTTAGGTGTAGTTGAGACCTCACTGAATGAGGATGTCACAATAATATTCTGTTTAGGTTAGGGTGACACCTAACCTAATAAGATGGTTACAGTTACCTTCTGTTTAGGTAAGGTTAAGACCTGACATAATCAGAACTTCACAATAATGTTCTGTTTAGGTAAGGTTGGGGCCTCCCCTGGTCAGGAGGTGACAACAATGTTCGGTTTAAGTCAGGTCTAGACCTCACCTAATCAGAATGTCACAATGAGATTCTATTTTGATTTGATCTTGACTTAACCTCACCAGAACGTTGTAATAACATTCTGTTTTGGTTAGGTCACAACCTCACAGAAAAATAATGTAACAGTTACGTGATATTTTAGTTAGTAACAGACCAACCAAAAAAGTATAGTCGCATAACATGACCATTACATCAAGCCTTGGCTGGGTAGCGGATATTCGAAACGTATATATACGAAACCATAAATGAAGCTTTGTTAAAATTGGCATTTCATTACTCAATAAGTGAATAATTATTATGAAATAGGCATTAGTTGTTGACTAAGATTATCATACCAATACTTCTTATATCACATGTACCTTATTCTTGCATATAGCTTTTTTTCAGAATAATCAAGTAATAAAGTATATGTAACAGTAGGTCATTGTACTGGACATGTTTCGTTAGTCTTGCATACGTTTCTTTCTTAGCAGCCTAGCATTCGGTTTGGAACCCTACACAAACCGAAAGCTAGGCTGCTAAGAAAGAAATGTATGCAAGACTAACGAAACATGTCCAGTGCAATGAACCTGGCCTTTAGTGTATCACATGACCTGGTAGACGATAGATTGGTTAAATTTGTAGTTGTGTTTGAATCGGCCAGTGATATGAAGGGTGGTGCGTTGATTTTACAGGTAAAGTTTTACAGGTACAGGTACATGTGCTTAGTGCATAGATTGTTAGTCGAGTGCAACTGACTGATATTAGATGCCTGAACTTGGGCTTTTTACAGTAATTGCTTGGAAGATCAAGTCAACTTGAAAGTTTTACGGAAATAAAAAGTAAAATATATATCTGTGGCGGATCCAGTTTTGTTAAAGGTAGGGGCATGCTACTTTAATTCAAGAAGGTGCATCTCTTTTTTTTCTCCAGAATTTTGTATTGAAAATATCTAAATTACCTTACTGTGTATAACATTGTGATTTAATGTCTGAAAACAAGGACAGTCACTGCACTCTACGTTACTGTGTACCACGCTGGGCCCCAACTGTCTATAAACAAGGGTAGTTCTCACCCTACACCTTAACAATAGCGTGTCACATTTAGACGCAGCTGTCTAGAAACCAGGACAGTGCTCTAAATTGAAGTAATGTTTCATCCAGCTGTTATATTGCTGTTGGGCCAAATTGAATTTGATATTTTGCCTTGTGCCTTATTTATAAAGTGGGCATAAAATGACGTGTATAGCAATACGTTTTACAATAACAATAAGTGTTGGAACAAATAATTTGAAACAGATTATTTTGGCACTCTGGTTAGCTATGATGATAAGTTGATCCACTATTCTTCATTTGAAGATAAATGAAAAAAGTTTTACAGTTATCACAAACTTTTATTTACAAGTGTGTTGTAAAGACAGATCTGGCTTTTCCATCCTGTTATAGAGGAAGAAAGGTTATATGTTCCCTGACCTGTAAAAGGTAGATGAGTAGCTCATATGATTAATCCTTCATTTGAACTGCTCGTAAGTTCATTCTGCTCCATAAACTCAGCCTAAACCCTATTACAGAGAAATGACTTGTTTCTCTAGACCATTCTTATTTGTGTCTTTCGCAGAATACTGCAATGAGATCCAAGAAATAATCAGTCTTAAGGGGAAAGTCCGTTTTTTAAATCCTAGCTTTCAGCGTCTAATCTCTGGAGCATTAGGAAGAGGTAAGCTTATTTGATTTCCCTTTGTTGAAATTGACTATGGCATTGATGAGATGATACGATTTACAGATAACAGCTGATAACCGAAGGAAATGACAACATTAATCTGGGCTGGGAGCATTTACCAATGTTTAATTCCGTCTTACTAAAGGATTTTAGAAAATATTCTGAGTAAATGGAAAACTCATTATCCAGCGCAAAAGTGAAAGTTTCAATATCAAGCAAATTTAATACCTGAGGAAAAATCATTAGATGTTAGTTTTTAATAAGAAGCAGGTAGTTGATTTAGTGTTACATCACAAAAGAAAAAAGTATTCGGAACCTATCGTTTTCATCAAAATATTAGTAGGGAATATTGCTCCTCGCGTGTTAACGTTTGTTTTTGCTATACCCAAAACAGTATATAGAATGATCTTTACACCCAATGATCCCACGTTGAGGTCGTTTTGTAATGATGTCCTTCCCCTTTTGGTGGACATAATCACTTAACCACAAAGATAAAACTGATTAGTTACAAACAAGCATTTTTAATTAGGAAAATATAACTCTGCAGGTAAAACCAATCAAGTTCTGTAGTTACTACTACTGTGAACTCAAGGTCTTGCACAATAATGACAAATAACATAGTTACCTTTAGAAATATAGCCACAAACAAACACAAGATAAAGGTACTCTCTAATCGTATCATTCTTTAATTAGACTCAAACTCCTGTGGGACATGACCTTAACTTCGTCCTCTCTGTGTGTGCCAGATTATCCCACATTAATCTACAACTCGTATAAATCTCCAGGCTATAATAGACGCTGTCTTCGCATAATGATACATGGATTACCCTTTTGATAGGCCCTTAAGTGATGAGTCCCAGGAGAAATCTAGATGACTCTGCTTTAATGGGCTTGGCTGCGGAATGCATTATCTCAGAGAATCTGGGCGAGTAGCTCAGTGAAAGCTGAGAGTGGCTGCTGACATACTTTGAGCAGCTCGCCGTCAAATATTCATACCGCTAACATGAGCAACTCAACTGCTGTGAGAGGCCGGGGAAGCTTCTCTTCAGAGAGGAGGCTGCCTAAGGGGTTGAGATGTAGGGAGGTACTTGCTCTCTTATTATGGGAACCCATATTTGGTGATATGCTGCTTCTGCAGCCTGTATTCCACATAACGACTTTGGTGTTGTCTCCGATTTTCTCAGAGAATATGGCATGAAGCCATGCGTGTGCTAGTTATATCAATGGTAATGGAACCCTTTCTAGTAATATATCATATATATATATATATATATTTATATATATATTTGACAATAATTCCCATTGCCGATTCTCTAAATTCAGCAAATTGTGGAAGATAGGCATTAGGGAACCCGTGCTTTGTAATACAAAGCTACTAAGGCCTGTATAGTCAGGAATAACGGGGGAATCTGAGGAAGTTGGCATTTCGTTCTAACAGAGCCATTTTTCTTCGCTGCTGGCTACAGATATTTTCTTCTGTAACTCTAAAGGTTAACTTAACAGAGGTTTTGGGGTTTCTAACAGAGGCTTTGGAGTAACTAAATGGGGTTTTCTGTCTGAAGAGCTTTTTGAAACCTCCGCTCCGTTTTCATTAACGATGCATGAAATGTTCAAAGTAGTGGACGTGACATATTATGAAACAGGACATAGATTTCATCCGCCTTGAATTGACTCGATGCAATCTTTTAGTGACCAGTTATCTGCCATTCTGCAACGAACTATGATAAGATATTTATGTTGATTTCTACATTACCTATTGTCCATCATCTAACGCCTATCAGAAGGTTGTGAGTGGATCTAGATGAGCAATGGTAAAACATTAGGAATTATGTGTCCTATTGCGACCTTCTATAAGTCTTATAATGAATATATTCAAAATTTGCTTCAGTATCAGACCTGGAAATTTGAAGGGTGTCAACCGCCTCAGTCCCTACGTTTCAATTGTGTATTCATGTACTCCACTTCACTGACCTGTAGAATACATACTTTCAGAGAAATTGACGGAAACTTCCGTCATCGCCACTTTTAGTTTCGTGGCGTACCTCCCTGACGGAGCCTTTAGGCTAAATTAACATTTAAGGTTTTGGGGACCCTAACAGAATTTCTGTTATATCCCTAACAGAAGTTTCAATCCTCCACCGTGTTTCCGTTAAAGGGGCCCTAGATGGAGGGTCCCATCTGTTAAAAGGGGGTCCCAATGTTAAAGACATGTGACATTTCTGTATCAGACGTACTATCTAAACCAGGTCGAATACCTTCCTGGATAGCTCTACAAGACTGAGCTCCCTCCCCCCCCCCCCGCCCCCCACTCTCTAAAAGAGAGGAGGGACCCATTTTTCCTACCTATTCCCCATCCTGCTACAGACTGTGGTGCGCATTAAGCCCATCAAGGATGTGTTTTGTATGTTAAGGATGGAGTGTGCCGGGAAGTAACAGGGAGTTTTGAATGATGTGGGTTGTGCTGCTATGGTAAGTAGGCTGGTAAAGGAGGTGACATGGTGGGAATGTTATGGGCTGGCAGCACAAAAGATGAGGAGGCACTGGGAAGGATAATATAGAGAGTCAGAAAAATATCTTTTGGAGGTAGTGAAGGTTGTATTCCACTAGTCGATTCTACTCCAGGTTCTATAAACCGCCAATGGGAATACAGGTTAAGCCTGGACATGTTATAGGTTTATGTATAATAAGAAAATGGTTTTGATACGTATAGATCCATCAGGTGCAAAGGGAAAGACAAACAGGGTAACAGAGTATGTCAGAGTATGTCACATTATTAAAGGATTATTTACTGTGGGAATTTGCTAGTTTTCTTCTGTAAGTAAACTGTTCTGACACCACCACAATTACACTCTATATAAAACACTAAGGGAATCCAAAGGTGTACCCTGTGAAAATCTTTCCAAAAATCTGACAATAACTACCTTTCATGAACACACTTGAATGACACTAACTTCGTGCAATTGTCTCCTTTTATCTATGCTTGATTAAAGCACATCTTGGTATCAATAAAATGTGCCATATTCAATACAACACTAACTTTCCCTTTATTTTCGTGTCTATGTTAATGATTTCTGATTTTGAAAGATAAAGTGCAAATCTTTTGCTTAGGTTCAAGAAATCAGCATCCTATATAGGTTAGAATCTCAGGTCAACCACAGAATGCAGCAATCTGTTTGACTAGGGTGCCAATTAAAGAAGAATCTGAGAGAACAGGTAGAACAAAACTAAGGATTTTTAGGTTGATTCTCACGAAACGGGGCCACAGACCTGATTTTCATAATTTCATTTATAAAATTGCATCAATAAGGAATTGCCATTCTATCAGAGCCTCAATGGATGTGTCTTTATCAAACCTTTAATGGGAACCCTACTTTTAAGTGAATTATATGAATATTTTAGAATTTATAGCTTAAAATGTACCATTTTTGACACATTTTTCAACCAAAATCATGTTTTTCATTTAAATCAAGTCATGTAACTTTTTTAGATTTGGGCCCTGCAAATATTCTTTTTTTCAGGTATAATAAGCAACAAATTGATTCTTATCAATTGAATAAAATTGGTGTAAATTTTTAACAATTTCCATGTTTTTTCACCAAATTATCCATTGTGTAGAAAATGCATCATAGTACATATACAAAAAACAGCAGCCTAATCATATCAAGAAAATAAAACAAATGATCCATAAAATGCATAAGAAAATGCAATAATGTATTGGCTTTGTTCATGGACGAAATTACATATATTTATAAAGAACTAATCATTGTGCAACAGAAAATGTAAATCCAGGTAGGGTTGGGGTAGCAAATGCATCATAGTACATATACAGATTAAACATCCCATAAAATTAAAACATGCAAACATAAATGGAAAATATTTGTGTCCAATATAGATTGACCTAATATTATCATATTAACATTAAAATCGGGAAAAAAATCTATTTGATTTTCAAATAGTATCAAATATAATATCAAAAATTATAGAACGCATCATAGTACATATACGCATCATAGTACATATACAGACAATTAATTGTGTTATAATTCTTTGAAAAATACAAATGGTCAATAGCGAAGTATGTGCACTAAACTCATATTTATATGCTACTTAATGAAACATTTTTGATATTCATAATTTTTAAGAAATTGTTTAAATATGTTAAATTATGGAAATAATAAATGCATCATAGTACATATACAGGTGTAACCATATGCAATTGCATCATAGTACATATACAAAATTGAAGTTATCTCTGAAACTAGTATGTTTGGGCTGCCCTAAAAAGCAAACCTAAAATGATTAAATCATACACATGCAATGCTTGCAGGAGTAATTTTATGTTTATATCTCTGAAAAGATTAGGTAAAATTATGGAAGTTTTGTTTTATAAATGCATCATAGTACATATACTGCATCATAGTACATATACAAAACTAAAAACCTTAATAACTCAAAGAATTATGAAGATTAGTGTTCCCAACTTTGGGAACGCATTTCAACATAAGCAGTCCTTCAGTCCACCAAGTTTCATCGAGATATTTTCATTTTAAGTTTTTACTGAAAAAATTTCCCCTGTGGCCCCCATTCGTGAGAATCAACCATTATAACATTGTGACGGAAGTAAAGTGTAATACATAGATACTGAAATATCATAATAACAAGCACAAAGATTGCTTCAAACTAGAATCACTGGGAAGGCTCCTCATTTCCAGCCACAAAATTCAAAACTGTTTACAGATGTCCCTTCAAATGCAGCCACCTTTGGAGATTTTGTGCTGCGCCTGCAAGAGAGAGCCCGAGGTGGCCACTACTGAGGGATAAATAAAATACATTACTCTAGACCCTAACGTTTATTCTGGCTGCTGGTTAGGGTAGTTGTATACAGGGACACACTGTACATAATGATATCATCACAATAGGCCCATCCACATGGTTATAATTAGACAGGGGTCGCACAAAATAACCATATAAGCCATCTTAGCTTTGTCTCCGAGAGTTGGGGTTACTGAAATAAGTAAGAATCATATTTTCTCTTTATCCTCAAGTCCTGCTAAACCACTATAATTTCTTAAATTTTATCAATTGACAGATTTGCAGGTTTGATAGGCAAACAAAATGCTGTATTGTATGGCAAAATAGGGTTGGACATTATAGTTAAGGCTGACAGGCTTTAATATTGGTTCCTATGTGAAAAAGGCCAATATATGAGGCTGAAGTTTAGACATTTTGGATGCAATCTGTCAACCAAATTGCTTTTGTTAATTTTGTATTATGCAACTCTTTTGAAATATTAAGCATTGAGGCAATTGTGAAAATATATTATGGAAAAGTCTAATGTTAACGTTGTTGTAAACTGGTATGGGCATATAATATTACATATAAATGGTGAGAAAAGCACACGTCATCCATCCATCCACGACATACCTATAGCAACAATAACTAGATGTCACAACCTAATAATCTGCACTAATAGGTGACAGCGCTGTGACATGAAAAATGACAGTGACACAACACAGCCTGTCATATTCCCATTAAGCTTCTTTTGCAAACGACAGTAACAGCACTACATTACTAGATCCGGAGGCGGCTGTCAAGCCTTGACAGCCGTAATAGGTGCGCTTGTGACAGCCATTTAGGAAGGGTAAGTATGAGGGATTTAATACATCGGATGACAGCTGAAGAAGCGTTGTAAAGGCACTTAGGGGGCTGTTATTAATTAGGCCCCCATCAATGGAGAAGAGCCATGGGAATTAAATGAAATTCCGGAGAAAAACACGTACACCTTTTTACAATTCAAACACATCATGCGAGGTTGGTTATATAGAATGTAAATGTATGCATATGTATGTATGTATGTATGTATGTATGTATGTATGTATGTATGTATGTATGTATGTATGTATGTATGATTATCTGATCGCCCTGTGATATAATGGGATAGACATGTACCTGGTTTGAAAGGTTTTTGAATTTAATAGAATGAAATGGAGAGTTTGCCAAGGTTGCTATCCGGTTACTGATATTTTGGCTAGGAAGTGTCCTTGAAGGATTTCATTTTTCATTTTTCGGCACCTACGACATTGAGTGTTCTCGGGAATATTACATCTAGATTTGATTTCAACATATATAATTATTATATTGTTAGCCTCAAAACAAGATCTAATACCAATAGGAGAGGATTTGAGGACCACCACTTACTATGTAAATGCAGCTTTCGAGAGCTAGGTAGAAACCAATCAATAGTTAAACAGAAAACATTTTAAAGGACCTCTCTTTATAAAGCTAACCGGCACATTATAGAATTAATCATTACTTTTCGTAAATTGTTCAACTGATCTTTATTCCAAAGAATTTGACATTTTCTTATTTCTTATGAGGAATAACACACGAACCCATGCAGGGTGGGCCCTACATATTTTCTTAGAGAAAAGTCTTAATCCTTTCTAATGAAATTATAGCCAATATTCCCGCTTGCGATTTCCCAAATCACAACCAAAATCGGATAGTGGAATGCAGCTTGGAATTATTTTCAGCCATGCATTTCTGGTGAGCAATACTGGGACTGTAATGACTTCTGGGACCCGAGTACAGATATACATTCCGGTGACCTATAGTTACGTCGAAGATTACATGAATGACGTAAAAGATGTCTATTTTCGGCGGTATGGGTTCCAGAGACCACATGCGAGGGCCTAATGATAGGTCGGAGGTGCCAGGATTACTGCTCAGTGTTAACTTACATGTGGCGGTGTTCCATCTGGGTTATTGTCTGGTTATGTGTTGTTATTGTACCATTATGTACTTGTGTAGCATCCTTGCAAGTTAGCATATCAAGCCAGGGTATTTTGGGTCGTTGATAGACGGTAAAAAGATTAATTATTGGGCACTTTTACTGAATGATAAGAAGGTGCACCGGCCAGGGTGTATATATTATATATATAATTGTCGAGGGGGAAGAATGTCTTTGACGGTTATAATTATTATTCAACGTTATTACCCGTAATGTCGAATAACATGAACAATTATAAAAAAGAAAATATACCCCAATAAGACCATCCCAAATGATTGTGTAATTACTAGACAAAGGTTTGACAAAACATATTATAAGTTATCTAATAAGTCTCCAAACCTTAGGTTACTGGGAGACACAAGAACTATATTTTTCTATATCTTTTCTTGGTATTTGCAATACTAATATCTATGCAGTTATATCACTAACAATTGTACGAATGTACCTGGGTCGCTTAATCACGCTCTATAGAATAACAATAGGCCTAGTACTGATTACTAGATGATACCCTTAAGAACCTGAACCAACATACCCCTGAGCGGCTGAGTGAGCAGCTCATTAGGGTTTGAGCAGCTCAGGTTCTGCTCAGCTATGGGTTTGTGGTCAAAGGTTAATGAGCGTCCTATGGGTTTACCCTCCCCCCGTATCCTGTCTAGTGTACGTGATGGTTGGACATCAGTTGAATAATTAACAAACTTTGGTTTTGAAACGAGGTCTCCAGTATTGCTCACTTTTATTTGAGATAACACTACTTTGCTTTTTGCTCTTAAATCAGTACGCTCTGTATGATCTATGGAATTTGATTTTTCTTTTGTATTCTTTCAGAAGTGCAGAAATTAGTGTTATGGGAGGGAGCTTGATTTGGGCAATTATATAATGATTAAGCAAACAGGCTGGTAGACAGTGTGTATGTAAGGTACACGAAACAAATCAGGTAAAGAATCACACACCATTAAGACCCCCTTCAATCCTGTAACCAGTTTCCTGAATTCATTTCCAGAGGCTAATATTTATATCTTTCTTAGTTTTATTAATTCTAACACAGCTTCTCACCAAATACTCTAACTAAATTAAACCTCTGTTCCCATAGAGCAGCTCAATGTTGTTTTTAAGACCAATCCGTCAGAATCTTTGAGCAGACGACTTTGGCACCTAGTACGCACGTTATCACCTTCTTATAAAAGGTTTTGTCAAAGTATTTCTTCTCCTGTGAAAGGAGTAGATTACTCCTCCAGTACTCTAGATTATCACGATGATGAAAAATCCTTGAAAAGGGCCGAGTTGACCTGCGATGGTCCTATCCCTGGTTGGGTGTATAGGTAGCCCCCGGAGGCGGCCCTATGGATCTGCTTGGAACAGTGTGGCCGCAAGGACGTAGCGGATCCAAGGGGTGTGGGAGGCAGAGGGGGGTGCGGGTGCACTAAGCAGGCGTTTCCCCGCCCCCACCCTCCTATTTTGGGCCCAAACTCAATTTTTCTAATGTGAAAAGGCATGTACAGGGGCGGATCCTGACATTTTGAAAACGGGGGGGGGGGGGGGGGCGGAGGGGGGGGAGGGGGGAGGGGCGTTGGGACCCTTCTTTAAGGCTCCCCCCTCCCCCCGTTTTCAAAATTTCTGGATATCCCCCTGTACATTCCTTTTATCTAAAAATTATGGTAGTGAATAACTGTGCACGGAGGATCCCCAATTATATTCTTTTCATGAAACGAAATTCCCAAACATTGATTATAAAACATGAGTACCAATAGGCCTATGTATTTCCTGCTTTGCACAACTCGTACTTTGGTGTGCAACATTCCCGATAGGCCTACCATTAACCTGAATAATCATCCGTAATGATAGATTCGACACGGTGACATGGCCCTTTTTCAGCTTAGTGACATGCGACAGGGGGTATTCTTAATGGCCTTTTCTTAGAATCGACATGCGACATGGACATGAGTGAGAAATGACAGGCCTTTTAGGAATATAATGATATGTGACATGAGACATCACATGTGACATGCATATGTGAACGCCTCCCTATCTAGACCCCTTATTTTGATAATATTATTATTGACGTATTTTAATATATAATAGTCTATCAATGTAGCCTATAATGACTTTAAGAACTTATGCTATATGGTATTTCATGAAAACTATAATTGACCGATGCACAGATACACAAATTAAGTTTAAACAAGGAGTGGCAAAGAATGAGTCGATAAATCATTCCAGTACACGGTAGGCCAAACACCCCTATTCTCCTTCCTCCCCCCCAAAGACTTTGGGACATACGGGGGCTCCTCACGTGACTGGTCATCGCCACCGGACCGGGACGTTATGTAGGTCAAGGCAAAGGTCACGAGTTAATTCCTCCATGCGATCTTTCACTCGAGGAGCGTTTGTCTGAGCAGGAGTCTACATCACTCTCTCCGTAGTTCCACCTCACCTGATAACTAAGGACCATCAAACATGGATTCCACTCCTAATGTGGCTAAGGTAAGCATCTTAAGCATCTCCTGAGCTATAAATCCCTTGTTTAATTCTGTATCAATCTCGTGTGATATTTTGTCAATTAATCGGGACAAACACTTCGTGGATGGTTAGATTTAGGTCATACCGGCTACACCGGCCATTCCGTCACTAAAAATCTCAAGACAATTTCTCTGAAAAGTAACCTTAAATGGCAGTTCTTTGTTCTCAGTCCTCCCAAGCGAACTTTCCTGAAACATAACTTTGGATTATTACCAAAGAATTAACCAAATTAAGCACGTCATGATTACCAAAGAAAAGGAACGGTACACCTCGGACCATTTCAGGGCCGTTTTAAAAAACGGCCCTGTCTGCTGTCGTCTATCCATATATATCTCAGCTTAGACCTATGTCTCTTGTCGAATTTGAGAAATAAAACTCTCCCATGTCACCATAATTTTAAAGCTCCAGTCGCATGTCAAATTTGATAAAAGGGCCATGTCATTTTTCCCTCAGGTGCCATGTCGCGTGTTGAATATAAAAAAACGGCCCTGTCAAATTTAAGAAATGCCCCTGTTGTCCTGTTGATGTTAGGGGTGACCGGGTCCACACCCATATAATTAGGTAGATCTACCCCAGGTCAGTTTCTATTTTTACTAAAATTTTATTTTCACATGTATGATATGTTTAACAATGGCATAAGAAGGCAAACATTTTTGTTTTAAAATCGGACACTTAGTCAAGTGCAGGTTTTAAAGCAAAGAAAAAAAAATTGGAGGTCTATGCTAGGCCCTATGGGGTGAAATTGGGTTGTATCATGCACATTAGTATATCGCTCAATTTTTGTCCATTGCCCTTAGATATAGATAAATATATGAAAAGAAAAAAGCAAATGGCTAATAACTTGTACAATTTGTCATCATTATTGAGCTGAATAATACTAGTGCTTTATAATATCCATAGATAGTTAGTAGTGATGTTCGCACATACAATGCCAGAGCATGGGTAGGTTTAATGGGTAGGTTTAATGTATCAACGTTTATGGATTTATCTTAAAATTTAAATCCTTTCTCTTTAAATAATCATTACTTTTTGTATTTTCGGATATTACTAAATGTGCAATGTAAAACACATGTTAATCGTGTTATTATCCTGCTTTGTGCAATATGTATATATATATATATATATATCAAAAACAAGATTACGACATGTTCACTCCCTACCCATAAAGGATTAAAAGTATGAAAAGTTAGATATGTCCGGCATAGACAACTTATATGGTTCTATATAAAAAGATAAAATCCAAGGCCATCCATGAAGAAAATAATAAATAGAATACAAAATTTGGACCTTTGGACCCTTAAGATAAAGATCTACTTTTACCTAGAAATCAAAATAGTATTTTGTCGAATATGCTGAGATATCATTGTTATCAATGGTTGTTCACTATATTCAAGACAACTAATGTGTGAAGCGTTTCAAGTGAAGAATAATGCTAATGTATATGGACCTTGAGTCTACATCAAACACTATTTCATTGAGGGTTTTCTATTTTCCTTTATTTTATGCTGATTTTATGCATAATGTGCGATATTAGGCATGGTAAATGCGCGATAATTATTAGCCCGACATGTGCAGTATAAGGCCTAAAATCTATTGCGAGAATGAACACAAAAGACTCTTCTTCAACCCCTACACATATTTCTATTAACAAGAATTACTGACTGAAAGCCTCAAAATGAAACTATACAAACCCATGCTTCATGTCCCAATGCTTTTACCAGGGAGCTAGCGCACTATGAAAATATAAAGGATTATAAAGGATATCATCTAAAGGAAAACCGGTGGGTTGTACCCGCTGTGGAAAATTTATGTATTTTCAACCTTAAACAATGTTAAGATGAAAACTTTATTAAGTCATATAAATCATATCAACGGAAAGAGGAGAAACTCTACTTTGCTAAAGTATCAATTAAAATATATAAATCATCCCAGCAATTAAGGAAAACCATTAGGAAAACAGAGTAAGTTTGTCACGTAATGTGGGATTCATGTGCAAACTACCACTTTTCCACTAGGCCAAATTTCGACGCTGGGGTACCTATAACATATCAGATCATGCCCATATATCTGCACTTATATACTCAACCCAAATTATCGAAATGAACCCCAAAAATAAGAAAAGCTGGCAAGCTACCCTCCTTCAGGTTAGCACCAAATCCTCGCTAGGCCTGACTATGAAATGTGCTATCCTGAAGGATAGCTTATTTTAAAGCTAGCTTCTAAGGTGCCACATTGCTGCTTCCTTCATATTTGTACGTTAATTTTATCATAATTTTCATCATTTCTAACATTAGGTTAATAACTCCTACCTTTCCCTCTTCATTCTATTGTTGAAAATGATTAAATCTTTTATTTTTACATATATTAAGCTGTAATTTCACACACTTTAATATAGTACGAGGGCTTCACAAATCAGGTGTCCATATGCTCATGACAAAAAGAAAAAAGGGGCCGGGCAACCAGGGCCAAGGCACTAGTTGCCCAACAGGCAACCAGGATCCTTTGACCAAATTAATTCTCACCAACTCGTCATGCTAGATATTTCTAACTGATATGAGCTATATAATGATGTTGAAATCTATCTACGAGAGGCATAAAGAACCATTTTAATCTGGAAATAAATTAATTCTTGACCATATTAAGCAATGTTCCATTATTTTAAAGCAGATGACTGACTAGGTTGCATAATTATATCTACACATAGATTATAGTTATTTTTACAAGATATTAGTAAATTATACTTGGGGTTGATTATAAGAGGAAAGTGTTTGTTTTCTCCTGTCATGTCGCTTATTTTTTTCTTCATGTCACTAAGATCCATGTCGCATGATGAATTTAAGAAATGGCCATGTTGCCCTCTCGATTTTAAGGGTCTACACCCATATAATTATTTCCTCCAAGGTTTTCCATTATAAAACTGAATTTCAACCTCGGATTGATTACTCTTTTTTTATTCTATAGAAAACGATCTTCACCGCTGAGCAAGAGGAATACCTCAAAAACCTTCAATCGGAAGGATTGACAGGAACTGGGAAGAAATTCCAGTCCGTCTTGGAGAGAGCCGTGCTTGACACTGGTCTCCCAATGCAGGCTATCTGTGTAAGTATCAGCCCAATTTTCCAACTGCCTCATACATGTCTGTATCATTTTTGAATCTATATTTTCATTATCTTTTTTTTAACCATCAACTGTTTTAAAATGGTCAGTCAATGTATTCCAAGTAAATCACCTAAAGTCCCACCTAAAAAACAGCATAAAAGAAGTCTGCCAACATGGGATTTTATGATTACAAATTAGAAAATTATCCTTTAGACAAATATATTAGGCTAAGGTAGTTTTCCGCAACCGAGATACTTTATCTATTTATTTAGTCTTCATGAATAGATGAGGATGATATTGTACTAATATATTTTGATAACTAAGCACTGAAGAGATTTTGAGTAAACAAAAAATGCTTGTAAAGATTTCACATAGTCGGATATATCTATATAACATAAGCTGTAGTCACTCAAGGAAACATTAATTTGGAGGCAAGTAGATTTCAAAAATTGGAAAATTCTTACTTTTTTTATGAGTTTCAAAAAAACTAACTTGTCCTTCAGTAATGAACTGGAGCAGATTCAGAAACAAATAATAATAGATGGATATTTTCAAGTCCCTTTCTCCAACCAGAGGTCGAACCTATTGTCGAACCTCTTTGGTATATAAGTGAAATCAGCCCTGGTTGTCCATGCACCAGTGTGCAGTTGTCCCCATTGTGAAGTCAGCCCAATTGTCAAGTCTCTGATTTCACTCTTGGGTCCATAGCGTGACATCTCCATGAGGCCCATTTCACCAGTTACTATCTCTAAGACCTTATCTACAATCATGATCTTTATTCATAGGCATGAAACGAGAGCAGGTAAAATGATATATTGTTTTAACCTTCCTATGTAAAGTAACTAAATAGAATCAACCGACGTTTGGCAAAGTTTATTTTTCCTATCTAACAAGCAATTCTAAATTTTACCTTATACCTGTCATATTTCAGAATAAGGTGCATAATATGCGGCGAGGAGCAAGGGCTCTGCAAGATACTGTAGCACCTGCCAGGAAACACATGCAGGCCCGTAAGATATCAGCATACAACCACTTTTGTCATCTTGTGGGAAGCAGTAAGTGTACTTTAACTTTGTGGAATAGAAACCTGAAAACAAAACATAATTTTTGGCCTCATAGCTTTACGTTTATCATGTGGATGTATTATGACCCATAATGACTCAAAATGTAATGACATTAATTTCCATTATGACTGTAGTCAGGTACAGTTCCGTATTTTGAGTCTGGGCAACCTTATAAGAAAACATACTACTCTTATTCTAGCTATGGTAATATATTTTGCCTGTCACATTGCAATAAGGAGGACAAAAACGGTTCTGAACCTCTGGAAGTCAGTCATAGTCTATTGGTATACCTCATTAGCAACCAGTGGTTTATTATTCCACAATCATTAAACATTTCGTTTTGAGGCTTTTAAGCAATTCATTGGACACAAAATTTGTTATTTTTGTATACTTATTTTGTTCATTCCTACAGCATTTTAAGCTATTAGAAAGGAATTGTGCACTTTAAGTAGAAGAACATTGAAAACTAGAGAATGTGAGCTTCATGCCTCAATTCCCAATAAAGTATTCAAAAGAGAATTTCTCTTTCACCTCTCAAATTCCAATACATCTTTCAACTATGTACCTTTATCTTCCCTCGTAATAACAGCATAACCTACACAATTCATATATCAAGTTCTCCTTTTTGCCGAGTTAACAATGATTAAAAATATTTCTTTCAGAAAGCAATGACAAGATCATTCGGCAAAAGATATGGGCTACAATGTGGGCAAAGCTAACAAAACAGCAAAAACAGTGGTACTATGATGAAGCTGAGAAGTTGAACAACACACCTTTGTCCGAACTGGAAGGTGAAAGAAGGGAGGCTGCTGTAAAAATGGCCAAAGATGCAATCATGTATCATGTAAGTTACGTCACAGATTTTGACCATATTTTGGCAAGGAATCAATGTTAAGGCTATTACAAATAAGAGAAAGTATCAGTGATTCCACCAAAAAATCGTGTAAATTAGTTAAGAGAAGTTGTAGGACATTAACCTTTTCATTGCCAATGTATTCTCCTTTGAAAAAGATATTTTCGCATCTGGTTGGAGTGCAAATTACTAGTACTGTTTTTTAACAAACAATCTTAATTTATCCAGTATAGGTATGTGTCCCAGTCATATTCTTCAGACCTTTTATATCTGGACTTAGTTAAGTTTATTTCAAATTTAGCTGAACCTAACAATTTTAGCCAACATTATTCTTCATAACTTTCGGGAAATTTTGTGTATGTAGATTGTACATATTCTTACCTAACATTCAAAACGAGGGGAACTGAATGTGAAACATATTTTGAATCATTAGTAAGGAAACATTGTTTTTAAAATATTGATATACAAAGTGTGACAAACATTTAGGGCTTTGAACTAGATTTATAATGTTGTTTACAGTATATGAATGCATAGATTCGAAAAGACCCACCCCTTAGTGATGTTATTATAAATGTTAATCATAAAAGATATCAATCAATTTGCAGATGAGACGGCTTCAAAAACTTCAGCCATTTCATGGCTTTGTCATTCTAACTGACAAAGAAACAGTATGGTCATCATCCTGTGGGTCTGGCAATGTGGTCCTTGAAGAACAGGAAGTTCAGCTTCAAGCAGCTCTGTCCAACGTTGCAGGTAGGTATTTTTACAAAGCAATTTCCATATATTGTCTGCTCTTTCTTAATAGAAAATAAAACTAGCACCAATTTAGAATTGGAGCTAGGTTGAATATTGCAGCCGTCCACATCCTAACATCATAAACAAATGCAAGATACATGTTAACATCCATGTTAAAAGATGTGACCTTTTTGATTTGCTGAAATTTGCAGATAAAGTACATCTCACTTCAGCTTTGTAATTGTCAATATAACATACATTAGCACGTTTTCTGAATCCTACATGTAGGCCAAACAACACGTTAACAGGCCAGAAGCAAGCTTGACATTCACATTATGGTTCAAATATTCAAAAAAATACCTCTTATTTACAGAAAATGAAACCCAGCCATCGAGCAAGAAAAAGCAACGTGAAAATTTACGCAAAGCTGCTGAGGCCAAATTGCGGGAGCTCTATGGTAATATTAGTTTCACAACCTCAAAATAAGCACTTACTAGTTCAATACCTGTATATCTCTTGAATATTTTATGAAGATAATTTAGAATATTGCTCATGAGTGAAAGGCCCTTTCATTAATTATCTATGCATATTTTGACGGATTTCTTAACCCTTTAGACCCCAATCTGGCCATAGCCGCCTGTGGGTGTGCTCCCCAATCTGGCTGTAGCTGCCCGGAAAAAAATGTCCATTATTTTTCTAATGATTAATACTCAACATACAATATCGACCAACATATCGTTTGAAAGCTTATTTAATTTCCTATCCAATACTACAAACGCCATTTCTATAACATTTATTGATAGCCGTTGGTTAGCCTTTGGACTTCTTAGATTGCAAGGAATTTCGGGAATTCTGGGGTGAAATCAATGAAATCTGGGGAAATCATTTCATGAATGAAACTGTGGGGTCTAAAGGGTTAACCCCCCAACCCACCATGGTGTTAGTTGTACACACCTAGGGTAATCCTCCATTTTGAATAAGTACACATTCAAGATAATCCCCCCCCCACATCATACAAGAACATACATGTATTATGCCAACCTATTCCTAAATAGAACCATGAACCATTTCACTTTAAAAGGTATGTTCTGCAACGAAGAGGGAGAATGTCCGTTCCCGTACAAAGACTACATTGAGGGGAATGCAGACTTTGCAGTCGTCGGACTACCAGAGGGTTTCGTTCTGAACAAGCCCAGTGATATGGGAAAGAAAAGGATCCAAATTGTGCTTGATAGTGACCTGTCAATTGTGGCAATTGAAAAAGGTAAAGGCATCACCTTTTGAATTTCTACATAATCAGTGCTTGCTTATCCTGTTTACCATGTTGTTACCAGACGTGACAATAGCGTTTTTGGCAACAAAATTATTGTTATGGTGACATTATTTTGACAGTTATTTTTTATTTTTTTCATTTTTATACAGAAAGTGTAAATGGGGTCTCTGTGTGTCTTGCCTGAAAATTTCTCATGCCATCCTCATGAGATAATGTTACTTATTTTTCATCTTTATCTTCATACTTAAATATATAGATCAAAATTTGATTATCTCTTTTTGTTAAATTTTTTTATTCGTTTCAAACGTGACAAGGATCCCTTAACTTAAATGTTGCAAATAGAAAACATGATTTGGTTATTTTCCTGGTGACAGAATTCAAATGCCTTTTGTAAGCCCTGCATGACTGATCACAAAGCCAGGATCACCACAGGGCCCAAGAAGCCCAATGACTAACTTCAAGGAATCTTAACCATTTCAGTCACCAGCCAGTAGTGTATAGCGTCAGCATTGATCACTGTGTTTTGAAAGGATTATGACCGTTTCTTGGCCATGTTTAGTGATCCTGTGTGGACCTACTTTAAATATCATAAGATTATGCATTTTATAGATATGTCTTAGAAAGAGCCTGTACAGATAATATGCAAAGAAAATACATTTAATGTTTTGTCAGCAAAGATCATGACGAGCATAAGGACATATATCTATCTGATTCTTATTTAACTTAACAATTTTCAACAAAAGTGTCATAATCTCGATTAAGTAATAACTGATTTTGCGTCTTTTTAACAATACACACTAATACATGACATAATAGGGAACTGGATAAAAGGTTGCAAATTATTTTTATGATAATGTACTCTTTACTATAAAAGGACTGCCACTGTCGGGTTTGACTCTCTTTTAACAACCTTCCTTCATCCAGGGAATCATGTTTAAATCAAATATTATATTTCCAACAGAAAATGTTGAACCAACAAACCTGGATACACCTTCTGTCGATGGGTCAGTTCAACCTTTGGCTGCAGATCATGAAGGTTTAACTCAGCATGATGGTAAATAATCATCAATGGCTAATTATGCATGAAAGATCTACAATTCATCATATCGTTATTGTAATACTGATAAGTGCTTCATATGATTTATACTTCATGAAAAAAATAGCATGTATGTATATTGTGTCCGATGTCCATTGAGGCCACACAGCTCTAATACCAAAATTATACTGCACTCTAAAACCTAATAGGTTAGGACATTAATTTTATCAAATCTTTTTTCAGATGGTTTAAAGCCCCATAACCACTAGGTGATTTTGACTAAGTCGGCCGACCGATCGATGCTAAAATTGGCCAATTCTACCTCAATAATTGGCCGATTTTGGCAGATTCATCTAAGGGATTCAGATCAAACATGCACATTTCTATATACTATACTTACAGGCAACCTTAAGAATCAGCCGATTTTAGTGCTGATCCATTTGTCAACTGTGTAAAAGTCGCCTAGTGGGTATAGGGCTTCATTCCAATCTTTAAGCAGCATAATTTACTGGATATACTTGATAAATCTTTCATATGCATTATTCTATTTAGGGAAGGTATGCACTAGAGAGTTTTTGAAACCAATTATTTGAAATACAGGCATGTGCATTATATTTCTGAAGGAATAGGATCTTTTGTATAGACGTTGTGCAGATGACGTCACATATCTGAAAATGGGATGGCCGCCATATTGGTGATCAGGTTTTGATATTTATCATTCCCACTTTTTGACCACTTGAAATAGATATTCTTGCAAATTTTTCTTACACAAACTTTCTGACTCATAATAAACAATTATAATCATTCATAATTTATAGATTTATAATTTATTGTATGGCCATGTGGTCATGATCAACACGTGGTCATCATCAAAATGGGATCAAGTGACCACATCTGCACAAGGTCTATAGCCTTTAATTTGACAATACAGTACAATCATATATGCCACATGTAACTTGTCCCAGCATTTTCCCCTTCAAGTTATTTTTCATAGTCATAATATTTTGTTTTCATAGAAATGGAGAGCAGCTCATTTGGCCATCTTGTTGATGAACAACCTATCAGTGAAGGTAAATGTTAATTATAAACTGATATCACGGTGGGATTACACATTTCATCACCAACATGGAATTTTCCCTGGACAATGAACATCTTATATGTTGCATAAGTACCTTTAAAACTGCTTTTCAAAGCATTTGCCTTTCAAATATCATATCATAAAAACAAAATATGTACATTACCAAAAGGGACTAGATGAAATATCTAAAATATTCTTTAATGTAACAATAATCATAATAAGCACAGTCGCACTCTTCTTTAATAGTAGTCATAAAAATCATATTCTGATCATTAGTAAGCAATAAGCACATCAGTGCATCCACTTTTAAGACAAGCATCGTACTCTAAAGACTCCTTGTATTTACCATTCTCACAATAGTTGTGAACACAATAAGAGAATACATTGAACTTCATTTTTCAGTGAATGCTAAAAATGCACCACTGCAAGCTCATGACATTAATTTTACTTTTATTGACAGATTTCCCTCAAATGGACTCAATTACCTATGAAATCTCTGTCAATGAGGATTCAGTCACGGTAATGCCTCAAAGCGTCTCACCACATGAGGATTCAGTTGAAGGTAGCTACCCATAAATCTGTATTCTTTCAGAAACAATCTCCTCCCCACAAAGTCTTGCAGGCCTGTATTCATATTTATCATTTCTTTCCCTCGTAGGCCCACAGAAATCTAATTTTCCTAAAAACGTTTTGGCCAAGAGAGAGGTGAACTATCACATCTGATTAATTGGTGAAGGCAGAAAGAAATTAACTTTCCCAGTGTTGTATGGTTCACAATGATTATTCTTTCCAATTATTTTTCCTAAGAACTGAACAAAATGAAAAAGGATTACAGCATACTCCTAATGATGTATTCAACTATTATTCACAGGGGACATTACTACGGTGCCCCATCCGTCTGCAGAAGAAGCCATGTCCACAGTTCAGGCAATGGCACAGGCACTCGAGAAAAGAGTAAGTTCTTATGTTTCTTAAGGCCGCCCCAAACCTCTCTGACCTCATTGGGATCCAACCAAACTACATCCCCCATGGTGTCAGGAACTGTCAGGTCAGACTCAAACACTCCTGACGTGTCGGGCCATATCAAACTTGTTTGATAGTACCAGATGCTTCCCAATGTATTCTCAACCAGACCCAACACAATATTAGTTTTAATAGAAGACCAACGTTGTTGATCCAATGTGTCAGACCAGTTCAGATCTTACCACAAACCCTCCTGACGCCAATCCAATAAGAATCGGGTCAGATTGGCGTCAGGTTGGGACAGTTTGCAGTGGGCTTTATACTACACTGCATAATTATGGTATAGAAATACCAACAGTCCTTTTACCTCTTTATTCCCTTATAACCCCGCTAGATTGACTTCCAATCCATTACTAAAGTATATACTGTTATTGATTGGTGTATTATTATTCAAATTTGTAGTCACATTTCAGAATCTATAGTTTAGAGCCTCAAAATTTTTTATAAATCATACTTCAAACCCCGGGTCGTATCATCACTTACATGACATAGTTTCCTTTCTTATATGAATTAAAGGGTTCCTTGCACATAATTAAAAACTTGATATTTTTCAATGAAATTGTTTGGGCATGGAATATGTATCAAAAAAGGTAATGTTCGAAATATTGTAAGGATATTCCAAACATAGGCACAGTTATGAGACTTTTATGTTGGTATACTTCAGGTTCTTGTGTACATCAATTCTACATCAGTATATAATAGTAATATTTGCACAAAAGACATCTCTCAAATTGTAGGGCAAGTTAACCACAATAACTGAATACTAATTTTGTGTCTGTAATGAATTCACCATATGCATGTACACGAAGATTCCCAAGTTGTTTTTCTAAAATATAAATCATTATTGTTTTCAAGCCTAATAATTTTGTAACTGTTTTTTTGCAGAATTCCAAGGGTCTTCGATATGAAAAAGACAATAAAGGGAAAATGTGAGTTTCATAATATTATGTATTTTTAAAATCTACAATCATTATTTGTGCATTATTTAGATAAGGTTTTTCATATGTGGTTCTTGTGAGGATAATTTATTTGAAATAAATATTGCAACAGACAATTCAGACAATAGGATATATGCGGTCATGTGTAATATCAGAATCAAATCAAACGCTATAATGATCTGTTTCCTCTAAATATGTCGATCAACATCCAGACATAAATTTCATATCATCATCACATCAGGCTTTACCCTTTGTATTAACAGACACATATATATATTTATATATATTCATTATCTAGACTCAAATTTAAAATGATTTATTGCAGGCAAATTCTGAGCATAGAAAGTAACCTTTCAGGACATTTAAGAACCTTGCAGAATATTACAGAATGCTATTAGACTGTTGCAGAACATCACTGTTATGTCAAATCTTGGCCAGGTTTATAATGTTGATAATTTTGAAAGTATAAATTAAATTTGTGATCGCTAATGACATGAACTTTTCAATGTTTTCTAGAGTTCTGCGTTCTCTCCTTGGTAAGACTATCTTCCAGCTATGGACGGTGATTAACCCAGGCAGACCAAATTCAAAGCAGTGGTACAAAGGTAGATAAACTTTCATTACATATGGGGAACCCTCACATAAGGGAACCAGTCCTGCACTGCTCAAAAATCATATGCCATAATGACATCAGTTACTGCTGTTCAAATTGTTGCACATCTTGTGTCAATGTGCATCAGTATAACTTGTGTTACTTGTATCGTGTTACTGTATTACTATTGATATGCAGCAGCAGGCATGGTCAACAGTTCAGGGCTAAAACAGAAATTCAGAAGGGCCCATGATCATAGGATGTCCCAGAATCCTGGTGAACAGATCGTCCTGTGAACTAGGAACTGTTGAATATAGCTATAAATATGTATTGATAGGGAGATTTCCTGAAGATTCTAATGCACTGGATGTTTCATGAATTACCTTAAACACTTCTCCATATGATAAATACTAGAGTTTACAGTTAAATCAGACTTGAAAGTAATTAGATAAGGTCGTCTCTTTAGTGAAGAGGTCGTTACAGTGTAAGGGGATCAGTATGCATAGACTTTAAGTCTTTGTATGTAAGGTCACCCATTTAACCATCCTCCTAATTGATTATGAGAGAACAAATCCATGTCCCAAAATAAAGTACTTTGTTTTCCAATTCATGGCAAATATGTATATGCTGTTGTCCTTCCACCAAGTTCTATACATTTTATATTGATATGTCTGTGCATATAATGATAATCATCTATGTACACAGACTTTGAAATAATGTCCGCATATATAATTATGAGAAATACTAAAGGAGTGACTGATGCTGCACTTTGATATAACTATCTTTCATGCCAGTCTGCACATCAGGAAACTTAAGACTCAGGGTTTGACGCACACTGAACTTAGTTTGTGAATGGTGCTGGTCGGCATGATACTTTGCAGCAGGGCACTGGCCCGGATATGTCCTGTGTATGAGATCAATTGTGTTGTACAATTGTAATCATCCACCTTCTGGTAGCTGGATCAAAGTAATACAGGGTTCTTCCTAGAATAATATTCAAGCATCAAAAGCCCCATTCTCGTTATCCTTATGGAGGCATTTAAAAAAAAATTGTGGGCAATTTTTACTATTATGCTCCGAAAATTCTGTAATTTTAATGTGGGAATAGTCCCCTTGAAGTCAGCCTAGTGTCTGAATTAAATTCCTGATGCTGGAATCCATCAACCCACACGCCTAGGAAGATCCCTGGTAATAGTATAATAATATTGAATGGTATCATTTATATTAATCATATGATACCTTATTTGCGTCATATGTTTTTCCATATATATATTAAGGCCATTATCAGCTGGCTGTACCAGGTAAATGTCATATGTCATTTAACATAGTAAATGTTTAGTTTGGAGAAACTCGTTTTTAGTTCCTTTACATAGCATGATTGATTAATCATTATGTGTCGATCTTGTTTTGTATTCTTTACTCTAGCAAATAAGTATTAGAATTAATATATGGTCTTTTGTATTTACAGGGACAGTCGTTGAGGTGAAAGCCAACAAATTTGCTATACACTTCACTGAAGATGACGTGTTTGAACCACTCTCTCCTGGTAAAGCAACCACTGGCTTCTCCAAAGGAACCCTGCTTCTTCTTGATTAGGGCAGCTTTGATATGATGGAAATGATGGCAATTGATTTTTATGTCTGAACCAAGAATGTGAAAATTATTAATCAATAATTTTAAGGTGATGAATTGGTTGTCCGATTTATAAAGCTGTCATCAGCTACGATGAATTGGTTATCTGACTGATAAAAGACTGAAGTTGTCAGCAACTGAACTAAATGTTTTACATTTAATGGATGCTGCTTCAGTTTCTTGACCTATAATCTCCCGATCAGCATGCCGACATGCCTTATACCAATTTTGAACCTCATTTCAAAATGTTCAATGCAGAAATAACGACAGCATTTCATACCAAATAAAATCATATTGTTAAATTTAGGTTGCTTTTTACTCTGATGTAATTTTTTTCTGATGTCTGAACATGAAATAAACCTTGGAACAACGTTGAAATCAGGTCATGCGCCTGTTGTGAATTTATTTTCCTACAATAAAATGATAATTTCCATCAATCAATGTATGTGTTTTTTTTCTCCATGTAGTGGTTTTAAAAAGAATGGTTTTAAAAACAATGCTAGTAAAATCATGTCAGGATGCTAAATGTCCTGTTATTTGAGTACAGAGTGAGATCATTGTGCAGTTTTATCACTAAAAATTAGCTTTTAAAAAGTAAAATAAGCTTTAAAACGAATGCAACGATAAATTTGCAAATGCAACAATCAAATTATAATAACAAATTATATTCTGTCATAAAACATTAAATCTAATTCTGGCAAATTTCTCATTTCCATTGGGTTTACACTTAAAAATCTGCAAATAGTAAATAAACATGATAAATCAGATTTCAAAATATTATAAAAATGCTGAAATACCATATCGCATCATTGCTAATAGTTGAAGATAAAGTGAATGATATACTATAAATAAAACGAGATATTTAAGGGATTTCAAATATTTTACTGATATTTCAGGATGTCCTGTTATTCTGTGACACTTTGAGGGACAGTTCATCAGGCGATACTATTATAACAGGACGTGTTTTTTTTGTGGTAGCAAAAACATTATAGCTTCACAAAGATGGGTAAGTCTGAACGTTGCCTACAGTATTTTGCAACGTCCTCGATAGTGCTGCCCCCTACGAGAGTCCGTGCACACTGATACAATTTTTTCGTCACGTCACTGACTGTTTATGAATGATGTCACGAAAAAGGCAAAAGTGATGGATGCGTCATATTGGTGTGCACAGACTCTCATAGGGGGCGTCCTTTTCAATGATGTCACTGAGAAATTGAAATCCAAAGTTCCTGGAAATATGCAAACATACTCAATATACTATGCAAAATGGTTTTGGGACGAGGCTTACTATTGAAAATAACCAAACAAAGAGATATCAATTTGGAATGAGCAACATGTAATAAGTGTATAAATTATTATACTTTGTCCACTAGGGGGCAGCACTCAAACCAATACACAACAATTTAGAATCATAAAGACTTATGGTTTGTAAAACACACCAAATGCTGTTAGACATTTTATCATATGTAGAGAACTAAAAATACTTAAGCTTCTCAATGGATATTTGTGCTACCCACATGCTGTTCAACAGCAGAAAATAATTACAAAAGGACTAGTAATGACAAGGCGCTCATGCTGGCTTTGGAAAACCCCATACTACCTCAATATTGTGGATATTCTCGTTAGCTGTACTGTATATTGAATACTTTAGCATTCTCCAAAGTGCAGCCAATTTATTTTCATTCTAATTGCATGATTTTGCCCAAATATTAAGATAATTTTGAGGCCCTTACTTATATAGACCCCAATCTGACCATAGCCATGTCTCGGTGTACTCCCTGATATAGCTGTAGCAACCTTGAAAAATGCAGGATTTACCAACCAGAACCTACCAGACAATAAATAACTTAAAATTATCCCTATACCTGAGGGTAAAAAAAGTGGGAGGCCCTCTATCGTACCTAGGCCTATATTGAATTCTATCAATCCTCATTTGTCATTTGTATTTTTTTTTGTAACAAGAATACCCTGTTTTGTTTTGTGTCATAGCACCATATGAAAGTGTACGTTTCGAAACATTTTGTTTATTTTTAGTCTCCACCCTTATTGTTTAGGGACATATAATGTAATATAGTCCGTTAACCAATTCTTGGGCATGGCCATACAATTGTTGATTTCCGCCCTATGCATTAGCATTAAATGGCCCAAACAAATCGGATTTTCTTATCTTCTTCCCATACTTATAGGTTTATTTTGAAATATACATTAGCTTTTGGTTCTAGATAACTGAAACTAGACATATTTTCGCTGGGACTTGAGTTTAAAGGATAAAGGAAATGAAAATCTGGTTGTTTTGCATTGCGCCTACGGGCCAGAAATGAACAATTCGCCATCTATTCCGCAAGATTAATCGGGGTGGTGGCGCGTCCGACAGGAGGTCTATACAGATTTAATGTCTTACATCGTCCATATCAGGCTAATATTGTGCATTTGACATGTCTAATATTGCACACATATATGTGAAATAACAATGTTATAAAGGTAAAAATGAAACTGTCAAAAACGTGAACTGAAGGATACATTTATACGCCTATGTCCTTTGTAACTTTTCACACTTAGGTTGATAGGGTTGAAATTTTATTGAAATATTCATTGAAATATTCATACAGGATTGTATCACTCAATTTATGAGAAAATGTTTTGACCATTGTTCATTACTCATAGAGATTTAAAGTAATAAAATGCATACGAAACATAGAAAGCCTTCTAGGCCTTTTCTTTATGAAATATAGCAGACTTTTAAAATAGTTATCCATCATTGGGATTACGGCAGGTAATATTTACCTGGAGAAAGTATAAAGATAAAAGGGGACTTTTAAAGTGTTTCTTTTCCATAACATTAGCTTTGAGTATTCATAATACTGCAGTAGTCTACTAATCAAGTTATAGGGTTTGGGGGATATTGGCAGTCGTCATATCAGTGTTTAATAACATTATCAAAGCTATATGGTATTGTTTGGTGTTGCTAATGTTAAGGATAGACACCAGTGGTTGGGGCGTGAACAGCATCGCTCCCTTATAACACAGTTACACAATTTGTCTTGCATAGTATGACTAAATGAAAAATATCATTAAAAAGCCAATATATAACCAAATAGATTGGTATAACTTACAGAAAAATAGTTAAAATGATGGCCGTGTAGGTTGGTCATGAACATAAAAAACATCGAATTCAAATTAATTTTTTGAACATCAATATCTCACTTAATATCTAACCTAAACCTTTGAAATTTTTAGGATGTCTTCTTGATATATATACGGAGGGAAGTGTGTCTCAAATTTTTTATATAGGGCTTAGTTACATTTTCATGATATGTAGAAAATGATATTTGCTAAAAAATTGCAAAAAGTTTCCCGTTTTTTGCCGTTTTTGGTCATAAAATAAAATCTAGGAGATAGATCAAAAATTTGAGACACGCTTCCCTGCATATGATTATTATGAAGGTGTGGGTAAAACCTCATTCATATAAGCTGAATATTAACAGAGATATTGATGTTGAAAAAATAAAAGTAAAAAAATCAAATTAATATTGATAAAATCGTCATTACTAATTCCATTGTAAGTCTAAAAACATCAATAGATAGAGAAAAATACGACCTTTAAAATGATGTATAGCATATAAGGAACAAAGCGAAATTAAGGATTGTACTGGAGTTTTCCTGCAGTGGTCGCTGACCACTGGTGTCTATCCTTAAGGGCCCTACCCCTAATACTGGTGACATTTTGGTCGGCAGCCTGGTTTGCATCTTCAAATGTAATCTGGTTATATTATGTAATGGCTAGGGGAGCAGCAGTGAGTATAAGGATTTTTGGAATGTAATACTCATGGAGGATGAGGTAATATATATTCACCTATATTAAGGTCTAAATTCAATGCAAGGTGAATATAATGGATCAGACCAAATATAACATAAAAGTGACTTTTTATTTCAATATGTCTTAGTATTGATGGCAATGTGATCGCAGCAAAGACAATGTCAACATTTTTTATTATTGTTTTGTTGTTTTTATTCCAAATTAAAGCTAATCTTTCTGACAGTTAATCTCTGATCCTCCAAGATGGCCGACTTGGTACATTCTGACCTGACAATTGTATATAAAAATAGTTGCAACTATTTAAGTATTAAAGGTAATGATAATGGTAATAGAAACATCATTTGATTTTACATCCATTCAAATACATGAGAACAAATAAAATTTTATTAAACTGCTATAATCAATAATAGAAAACAGTGTGGCATTTTTGAGTTTTCAGTCATATCCATATTCCTTTGTATATATATGCTATTATGGATGATTTACTCATACTTCTCATAATACATATTAAAAAGAGATCTAATCTTATTCCCAAAAGCAAATTTATGTACAGAACATTGAGTTTCACCTGACAACAAATCCCACAGCTCAGATCCATGCCAATAAATGATACCATGGCAATAGTGCTTAATTGGTGCTATCTTGTTTTGGAACTTTTGGAGGCAAGTATAGGACCAGATATATTCATCTCGCTTCTGAGGTTAGTAACAATATTCAAGTAGCCCAATACTAACCTCTCCAACTCCCATTCATTACATAAATCTTATAGTTACCCCAACCTCCGTCGGAACTATGACATGGCCATATTTATCAATAAATTGATGATTTATTACATAACATAAAGAAAAGAACGGTGACAATCACATCACTATGTCCATGCGACCACTAGTGCCATGAAAATGACCAATTAGTATCAAGCATTAGGTAAATAAACAAGACATCGCTGTCACTACGATGAAATTTCAGTTGACAATATGTCACAATTTTTTCAGTAAATTTATCCTTTTCCGCTTATTATCTATCACATAAGATAAACAAGACACCTTTATGTCATAGTCATTCGGTGCATTACATTGACCTTTGATCACATTCCATACCTTGGCCTACCAGCGGTGGTCTAATCTGACCAGCGGTAAATATCATGCACCTCCTACTCCATAATTGTGTCTTCTTACTAAGTTATTGGTCACATCACGAATTTGGTGCCAATGTACAGGAGTTACAATTTATAACCCACGCTGCCGACGAGCAGTACCTTTAAAGATTTAGCGTAAGGCCATCCTGTACCTAACGCTCCTCGGTTCCGAAAAAGTAGTTCTTGCATGATAAAAAAAATATTCCTTTCAATTGCAAATCTTTAGTATTGGATGAAAAAACTGGAATTCGAACTGAGAAGTTCTAAAATATGGCACACTTTTTAGAATTTTTTTCTCTTATAAATATGGGTCATACTCCGCATATGAGTATGGGTCATACTCCCGTTGCATTATGCACGACGTTGCGCTACGTGGGAAGAATGAGTGTTTTTTTTTTTTTTGCTAATTCTGTGGTTATTTGCTTTTTCCTTGGGTGACCTTAGGGGTTGTCCTCGGATGGCCGTACGTACCTTGGGCTGTACCAATCTCCTCCAGTAGGGACACCCTCTGATACCCCCATGGGTCTTCTTATATTAGTATCAAATAACTACGTCTCAAGGATGATAGCATGGCTTTAAGGGCAGTAGAATGGGTGTAGACCCTTAAAATTGATAGGGCGACATGGCCATTTCTTAAATTTGACATGTGACATCAAGCTTAGTGATTGAAAGACAACAATAAACAACGTGACATGGGGCATTTCTTAACTTACACATGCCAGTCATATTAAGATTTCGTAAAATCAACATGTATACTAAATATATAGTTACATGTGACATAGCCATTCCCTTTACATGCAACATGAGGACCTCCCATTTACATCCCCAGTGTTGTTACAGAATCTTTAATCTTCAGATATACAAAACAAATGGCTATGTATTGTTAGAACCTCATGCATATCTTCATCATGATGATTGTTGGAGATTTTACTCGTAACATGTTCTATGACCTTATCTGTGAGCGCAGATACGACAGAAAATGAGGTGTAGTCATAAGCACGGCCCTGGCTTGAACCAGGTCTCCCCCATGCAGGTGAGGCCTGCTGTCCACAACACCATCCCACCGCCCTCATGCATGTTTTGATAATCACTGAAACTAGCCCATGATTATACACTTAATCTATACTGCATACCATAGGCAATTAGTCACCCTATCATTAGTCATAAGGAAGCATCGGAATTATTATGCATTCAGTGATTTTGTACATTTGCTGGTTCTTGAAACTGAGCCAGGTCATTCCAAGCAATCTTTGCTCCTGCAAATATACTGTTTATGTAAAGAGCGTCTGCTGAAGGGTGCTTCCCAAGCCGGATTCTTATAAGATCAGCAAGATATTCTTGTTGTCGTTCATTTAGCAAAATTTGGTCAATCAGTCTAGCAATCAAACCTTCTTGAGTTTGATTGCTGGGAGGACTTGTTTGCATGATGCTTTCCTCCAGCAAGATGTGCATATCTTTATGCCACCTTAACAGAGCACACATCTCTATTCCAATGGCTTTCTCCTCTTCATCTATTCTGGTGATTGTGTTGAACTTGGTGACAATTTCTCTGCAGGTTAGGGAGGGGATGTCATCCACAGGCGTTACATCAGCGTATTGCAATGCATCTGGATCATTTGCAATCTCAACTGTCAATGGTGCTGTCTCTGGAAGTTCATTGTGTTGTTGGACAAGTTTAGAGATATTTGTATTGATTCTTTTTATTTGGATGGATAGTTGTGCTGCTCTTCCATGGCCGGCTACAAGAGAAGTAATTCATGAAACGTTTTAGTGAGTGTAATTTCATAAAATACAGATATTGTAGACAACTAATATAGACAGAAGAGAGGTGAAGCTCTCAGGCCTGCATCATCTGAGGGACTCCCGCCCCTTATCAGGGGTTATATGCATTTATTTACAAATGTATCTGAACATGGGCCATGGACACACCAGAGGCCCTGCTGGGTCAGGTCCTTCACATGTCCAAACTTACATTCCTTTAAACAAGGAAATTTCAGGAACCCCTTTCAGACCCCTGACCTTCTTTAATAGAAGAATTGAACCAAATATGTCATTCAGAAGTATACAAATCTAAATCAGATCAATTGAGCTTAACATGTACCACATGACCAAATTAAAAACCAGTCTTACTTTTTTCCTTCTGTTGACTCATGACATATTTTGTATTCACATCTTACAAGAGACTATTCTATGATACACAGAGCAGTAACGGTATTCTATATAAGAGGTGCTTTAGCCTGTTCAGCTATAGGCAATCCATTTATTTGGAACTTCTGTTACATTAACCCTTTAGACCCCATAGTTTATATACTTTACATAGTCAATTTCCCCAGGATTTCCCTAATTTTTAAATGGAATTTCCTTAAAAAAGCATAGGTATGTATTTGAAAAGCTTATGATATTTAAGAACGAAACTATACAGGGATAAAGTTTTCTGCATTTTTAATCAGCGTTTTTTTTATGTACAAGACGCTCTGCGTCTAGGCCTAGTCACAAATTAACAAAGTAGGTGAAATTGTTTCACTGGCCATCCACAAAAAAACTCCTTATTGTGCTACGCCATATCCAGGGTGGATCCAGGAATTTAAAGAAGGCTAACTTTAGCCAACCCCCTTGATCTACCTGGAACCCCCTCAGATTTTAGGGCTGGGTACGCCCCTGCGGTCTGTTCCCGCCACTAATGGTCACTCTCCAAGCATTCCTTGTTGTGTTGGCCTACAGATCTGCTTGGGGAGTGACCACCGTCGTGGACATTGCCGTAGCAATAAGGACATGACAAAGGGAACGTCGCCATTGTGTCATCAGGTTTCTCTCTCTCTCTCAAGAAACATATATATGTGTAATAACCTCTCAAGTAACTCAAATAACAGATCTAATGCAGCAGTAGAGCATTGGTCAGCATGAAATCGGCTACCATGGTTCATTGCCGTGGCAATGCCGGTCACCGTGACTGCATAACTTTGGGACAATTATTCTTTTTGTTGGTCCTCTTGGGAAAAATGTGGAAAAATATGGCAAAAGCTGCATTTTTTTGGGCCGCCACAGCCAGACTGAGGAAAGTACCCTTTCATATTTCTCACCTGCATTGTTCTTCTCATAAATGAGTTGTTTGCGACCTGCTGCCTCACGCTGCAGCATGCCCAGAACATCACATTTGTTCCTTTGACGCACGTCTCGGAATGCAGTCTTGAAGTCCATAGAGTCTGAAGTCCATCGAACGATCTTTTGCACTTTTTCTATCTTCTGAAGGCTTTCCTCGAGTCTGAACAAACAACCAGTAACTTTGAGGTATACACATTTTATAAATACGGCACAAGTAGAAATACAATATACCAGAGTTTTTAATGTTTTAGATTCATCATGAACAGCTATTGGTAGACACAAAATTACTAATTTACCAGCTTTTTTATTGGATTATTCTATTTGTTTCATGAAGAAGCAAAGTGCATAGAAGTTATTTACATAAAAAGAAACTTCATTACAGACACATCTGATGAAGAAAGCAAGGTGGTCAATATTAAGTTTTTAATGACAGATTCACTTCTGACTTGGCAAATATTAGACAAGAAAATATTAGACAAGCAAATACCCAGCAAAAACATGACATTATTACAATACTGACCTTCAGTTGTGAATTGGTAACTGGGATTCTTGTATTTATGTCATGACAACAAAAAAAAGCAAAATTATCAGAATGAAAATTGAATGTTGTAACAATGTTGTAACAACATGATTTTGTTTGCCAGAAAAGGGAGAACCATAATGAAAGTTGAAACTGGATCATTACCTTCTCAGTTCAATGCGGGCCTCAATCTCCTCTGACTGAATCGGAACATCTATGGTTTTCCACCTATAATGAATAAGGACAACTGAGGAAATGCAACATTCATTGTGGTGTTCATTTTTCAATCATAGTGTTTTAATTCTTAAATGAAAACAAGGTACAAGAATTCTAATGACGTATTCCAGGAATACACATTTTTACACTGCTAATCTAGAAGAGATTTGTGTTGTCCATTCTGACTAACGTCTATATATCACATTATGAAAGTTAGTCCTGTGTATTCTATAAATGTTATATTTACGGATCTCAGAGATAAGCACCCCATAGAATAGTTTGTTTGAGTAGTTTAACATAACTAAGTTTCCCATAATGTAGCCCTATTGGTGCTACACATTTAGCTATACAGGACATGTACATTAAACTTGGAATATGTTTTTTCCTAACATCTAAATACAGAGATGCCACTCTATGGACATTGAAAATATGGAAAATTGTTGAAACATGTCGTTCTGGATTTTAACCAGGAAAAACTGAAAGGAATAGAATTACATATCATGTACATTCTGAAGTTTTAGAAATGCTAGCTGTTGCCAAAACACAAATATAATGTGTTTTTTTGTGAAATTACTTATATTTGAAAAACTATGCTGCAGCCCAAAATCCGGAAATTCATAGAAAGAAGGAAAAATGGCATCTCTGTAAATAACTCACAAATATATCATCAGCACTCGTTATTTCTAGTGTCACTGTTGTGTATTCTTTCAATATTTACCTGAGTGAATACCATTTGTTGAGCAGAACAGCATAGTCCTCTTCCCACCTAGGCGCTATAAAGAGAATTAACCATACAGAGAGAGCAAAAACATAATAAATCATATTGTAAATGAAAATGCTTAGTCAGGAGGTACATGCTCAATACATGCCATCTAATTCATTCATGGAATAATCAGGATAGCTTGACTGCTAAAGACTTGATGAAGTTTATAAACAAACATGGATTGTGTTGTCTTTAAAAACATTTGATCTTAACTAAAAATATAAAAAACAGCATTTGATATCCCAACCTAACCAAAGATGTTCTCTGTAATTTGTGAAAATTGATTTTTTTTATCATCATGCACCACTTGACCCCATCCCCTCATCACCGTTGGACCAGAGGAAAGAATTGTTAAGGAAAACACCTGGTTCCTCTAGGAAAATTATTCAGAACTAAAAAGAAAATTTTACGGTGTGCTTGTGCTATTTATGTACAAATTTTGGAACATAAGTATTAATTTTCAAGAAATCTGTAGAGATCTGGAGTGTAGACCCCCCAATTGATGACTGAGCCCCCACAATTAATAACAATGCCCTCACAATTTATGATAACACCCACATGATCAGTGACAGCACACCCACGATTGTTGACAACACCCCATGATAAATGACAAGTCCTAGTGTGTGAAAAATATCTATACATGGTGAGATGTTAATTGGTATATCTTTAGGTTAAACATGTACGGATAGACAGGAATTAAAATACTTTGGCATATCATTCACCAATTACATATATGCTGTAGAATTGGAGTTCAATGTCCACATGATCAATGACAGCCCCCAACGATCAATGACAAGGCATTAAAACACCAAAATCTCAATATGGTGTGGCGAATTGAGGCTCATAATTCTCTATGTGCTTTTGGAGATAGCATGTTGTTTGCTTAATGCCAATGAATGTATATCTGTGACTACCCAAGCATCCTATAAAGTCTTTAAGGTTCTCCTTTGGAACAAGTCTTTGTAACATGGTACAAGAGTAAAGAAACATGCACACGGTCATGAGTATTGAGTATGAGACACCGTAAGAAATGTCACAAGGTATCACAACGATCATATGACCTGTATTAGCCAATCAGCATGAGTCCCATCTCAATTTTCTATGGATTACTGATTATAATATAAATATATCAAAGTAAATAACGTGATATCATACCTTCTGGCTTTTGTTGGGATGCAACATATCGCGCCCTGTACTTTGTCTCCCAGTCCCTAATTGCCTCATCTTCCACTGCCAAGCCCTGGTCTAAATGATAATAACATATTGATAAAGAATCTCCAATGCAGTTCTGAGTAGTTGATTGTGCAGGTCTAACTGGAGGGAAACTATGATGATGCTAAGTTTTGGGCTCAACTCTTTTGTATTAATTTGAAAAAAAAATACATTGGTGTATATGGAATATCGTGACTGTTCTAAAAATAGATACTGCAATTTCTGGTTTGAATTGTGATATCATGCTGATGCCAGGAGAAGATTTAAGTGGTCAAGTTGCCCAGTTATTGTTCTGTAGTTATCAAGATATCATGTCAAATCCTGTTGTGGATGTCACAGATATTTTTCTCAATCTTCAAACGTCTCTTCACAGTTGGTCCTGCTCTGGTCAGGATTGTAATGCTTATAGTGAGGTAGTGATTTACAAAACATAACATTGAGAGCTTCAGTATGCAACAGTTTCCTGCTTACCGCATTTTTACCCATTCTTTAATGATTAAGGATTACCTGGAACAACCAGAAGAAAGACTATGAAAAATTTATTGTTAGGCTTGTAAAAATGTCGGGAAAACTAATATATTTCTAGAATGTTAATTGCCAATAACATAAACCATTCAATAAAAAAAAGAAAATAAAGGCTGCAAACGACTTACTCCGAAGTGGATGTTTCAAGTTTTCTAGCTCAGCTTGAACTTGGGCTTCAAGCGTTGAGCAGAAGTCAAGACGTTTATCCATCCTCTGTGCTGTAAAAAAATAAAATACAATCAGTTATAGGACTTCACGGTTGCCGTCAGAGGAGAGAGCATCGTTCGTTTCCAACAGTCATAGGATTTTAACAGGCCATCTTCCATTGCAGAACATGAACATCTCCATGGTCGTTTTGGTGCCACTTTCAGCCCAAAGTGGATTGTACTTAAGGATAGACACCAGTAATGGGGGCGTGAATGGAGCGGCTCCCTGTAATGACAATCAAAAGATTTATTTCTTTTTGTATAACTAAATAGATAATATCATTAAAAAGCCAAGAAATAACCATACCTTTCCATATAACTTATATTAAAATGGATAGGAAAATGGCTTTGTAGGCGGGTTGCAAACCTAAAAATCTTAGTTTTTACATTTATTTTTTGAACATGAATATCTCGCTTAATATTTAACCTAGAGCTTAGAAATTTCTGGTACATATTCTTGAGATATATATATATGCAGGGAAGTGTGTCTCAAAATTTTTATATAGATCTTAGTTCTGTTTTTATGTAATGTAGAAAATTATATTTTAAAAAAATCTAAAAAATCTTCCCGTTTTTTGCCGTTTTTGACTATAAAATGAAATCTAGGACCTTAATCAAAAATCTGAGACACGCTTCCCTTCATCTGAATGTCAGGAAGACATATGTGAAAAGTTATTCATGTATGTTGGGTATTAACCAAGATATTGATGTTCAAAAAAATAAAAGTTGAAAAATCAGTTTAAAATTGATAAATTCTTAGTTATGAATTCCTTAATAATCTTAGTGGTACCAATAGATAGAGAAAAATATGAGCTTTCAAATGATATATAGTATGTGGCGATCAGAACGATATTAAGGAATGCATATGTAGTTTTATGAATTGGCCGCTGACCACTGGTGTCTATCCTTAATCAAACAGGGGGCCTTCATCTTGATGCATATGCACATTCCAAACATTTTCTGAGCCCTACCCTCCTCGGGCTGAAGTATACTCTGGATTTTTACAGGAATATTCTCACATTTAAAGAAATGTCAATTCCCCCCACCCTCCAAGTGCATGCATACTTAATTGAAGGCAGTATGACTGTGGCTTTGTAGCAAACTAGGTAAAAAGACTAGGTAAAAATGGATTTTTCAGGTTTTTTTTTTTATGCCAACCTATAAAATTAAGATAACTTTTTCTGTCGCAGTTGATTTCAGCCCTTGCCCTAAACGGGTATGGGCAAATAAGCCTACAGGAAAATATAACTGACCTCATACTTCATAAGTGTCCTCTTATTATAGTGTTATTTTTTTGATAATGTCAAGCTGAAATAGGCAAAAATCTGATATTTTATGAGCTTATATTCTAGTCCATTTGTGAAAGGCCAGCATTATTAGAGAAGTAATGAAAATAGTCACAAACCTGCCGAACCTATAGCTTTCTTTCCCCAGTGCAGTAGCCCATCAACAATCAAGTCATGTCTGTTTGATGGGGTCATCTCTCTGGTGATGTACGCAAAGTTCCCCATGTAGGACCAAAGTCTCTCAGTGTTCTCACCATCAGCAAGTCGGAATTCCTTCCTGTTTTTAGGGTCATATTCAGTCTGAAACATTAAAAATATTAATGGGCACAAGATTTAGTTAATTTTTATTTCATTGGAATGAAGATTGTCGTACTAGTTTTTTGCAGACATCCTTCGTAGTCTTTGAATGTCATTAAGGAAAAAACTTTGTTGCTCATATGGGGCATACATTTTCCTTATAACTTTTCCAACAATCTCATTTGATATCTATACATAAAAAGTTCGCAAAACAATCAAAACAATTTACAAAGGTAGGGTCCACCCCCAAATTATTTGACTTTCCCAGAGAATTTCTCTAAGAAATGATATGGGTGACCTAGTACCCTTTATTTTTAGCTTTCAAATGAAATAATGAGTGCGTTCTCAGAGAAGCGTTCTCATAAATATGCATGCCATTAACTATGAAAATGTTGATAATTACAATAACCATTTCATATTTCAACTCACCCGACATTTCAGCCCATGAGCAAAGCCATGAAAGACTGAAACTGCTAGGTCCAGTCTTGCTAGGTTGATTGTGGATGCCTGGAACGATAGATGCAGCATCTATGAATCATTAATATAAACTGAAACACATTTCAATATATTTTAAGTACTCAAAACTAATATTATCCTCCGATATCTCATTGCCAACTCCTTTTAACTTATCAATCTAAGACCTTTTAAAAACCTACTTGCCACACATAAAGGAAAATCTCTTTTGTTAAGGTTTGATGTACAAGGTACTTCAAAAAAGCGGCGCTTTTCACACCTATCACAAGATTTTCATTTCACACTAAGACGTTTTTAAGACATCCTCCAAGAAAAATGTGAAATTTGAGACTTTTCTGGCCTCGATTTTGAGAACATAAATCCAAGAACTTTAAGATGTTTTTAGACTTGTGTGGACAGCCTGTATCTGCAACCAAGGTTGTGGAATTTAGGCAAAATTGTTGGCAAAATAGATTGTGTTTTTTATGAGTTCAGTAATATAGGTTACAGCCTAAATAAGAGTATCAATAATCTAGCGAAATGATGTAGGGTGATGAAATTTAATGTTTCTTAAAGGTATGTATTCTGCTAAACGGACCTTAAAATAATATAATGTTACATAAAGCTTTGTAAAGGATGTACATGTAGGTATGTTCCAAAGCCACTTCCAGCATGTGCAATCATTCTTGATCATCTGACATAGTTAAGGGGCAGCAGTATTATTGTTGGCATACCTTCGTTCAGAGGCACTACATAACTTTTAAGAGCGTGAATTTAAATTTATACGTGTAGCCTATTGTAATATATGAGGGAGCCAGAGTTGTGTACCAAGCTATCAAGGTTTTGTTATGCTTATTTTGAACCGAAAAAAAGGACCAAATGCATTGACTCTTCTAAAATATTTCAACTTAACCCTCTAAATCAAAATGCTTGAATATCTGAATATTTCCCCTAGTAAGTTTTAGTGGAAGAAATACATCCAACATGTGAAACGAAATCTAATGAAATAGTAATCACATAATGGAAAGCATTTCTTTTTGTAATTTTGATGAAGTTTTTATATACAGTTATACCTGGCCGGCATTGAAAATAGGATATTCCTCCAAAAGTGCTCTTGCATTCTCTAGAACTATTTATAGTATCATAAATACATGTCATATTCTATATGTTATTTTGGTCAATTCTATTGGATTTAAAGATTTGTTGAAAGGAAAATCCTAACAAAAAAGATAGGGTAGGGTCAAAAACTAGGGTAGGTCGGGTTACCTGAACACATACATTTTTTCTTAAGGCCTAATTTGGGTTATTATGGCTTTTCTGACAAATAAATCAAAGAGGTATTGATATATGTTGAATACCTTCAATTGGGGACGTAGACGACAGGCGACATCATAGAGAATCTTCAGATTCCGTTCTCCATCCTTCTCCATCAATTTATTGATGACAGCAACACCGTAACCTAACCTGTAAAGATGATCAAATGCGTTTTTAATAGCTTTATAACCTAAATTAGATATACATAGTTTTTTTTCGATTATTGCTCAATATGCATTTATATACGAAATATATTTTGAATGCTGCAGTCCGCTTTAAATTACCGAAACCTTTATCTTTTTTAAACATTGTTTTTATTTTCACACACAAATAAGTTCTTATATTGCAGAGGCAACCTTTATGTTCACTATTTGTTTAACATATCAATTTATTCAGATTATTTTTTTTCTCTATACTTATATTGATGTTTATATTGCCCATACTGAATTAATTCTAAATTATGGCAGGATGCAGGAAAAGGAATCAGACTGGGACTGGTTTGGGGGTTTGGGGTCTAGATACAAATAGTATGTGTTGCAAGTTGAATTACTAAGTAACATGTACTTGCAGCTTATCTATCTAAGACTGTATATCAAATTTTAATAACATTCACAGTGCAGGTCACTTGGGTTTTCAGTGCCCTTAAGGCTTCATATTGTGCACTGTATTTGAACATGTTATGCCGTGATCAAAAGGTTTGGAAAAGGCAAGATACTGTTACCAGGGACGCCAGTGTGTTCCAATCAAACAGTGGTATGGGGGTTCAGATAGAACTGTTGTACTAAAGTACCAATAGGGCCTTCTATCAGATGCATAAACATATTTTGACAGATGTGTAACACCCCCATGTTTCTCTTTCTACTCATTAAAGTATGTCCCCCCTAATTCAAATTCATACAGCTCCCAAAATACCTCCCGAACCCCGTCATTTCTATGAAAATATAACAAATTCAGTGGTTCATTGATATTTTCACTTAGGTTGATACTAGGAACTATTTAGGAAAATTATTCAGATATTGAAAGGATACCGAATTTGCATAACAAAATGCATATATTCTTTTCATATGGTCCAGATCACGCTCCCCCCCCACACCCACCCACATAATGTATGCATATATGTAGGCATTCAGTTTTATTCCCTCTACCTTGTTCTGCGTACATAATGAATGGAAGGACCAAAGGCACACACAGAAACAGGATAGACAGTGTAATGTCCTGTGTCAATCCCTATGTTCAGACAAAGTTAGATTAAGAGCGACTTACTTCTCTCCACCGTCTATATCCGTGAACGCCTTTGGGTAATCATGAATGCAGACACTGCCAAACACTCCACTCACATCTACGCCTTTCATTTTTGGAGTTGACTTTCCAACAGAACCTGCTTTGAAGTCACTGCATATCTGTTAGGTGAGAAAGATACTTTGACATATATTATTATTCCCGTAGTTCCTTGCATTTCTATTGGTTTAGACTAAAAAACATCCTGATATTTTCTTGGTCTTCCAGGGGAATAATATTTTGTTTTATTCTTGTGTCTTTACTAACATTTAAATAGTTTAAATCAAAAAAAGAAAAGCTTGGGTATTTCATGGTAACAATTTCATAGTAGCCAAGCATGGATGTCTGCAGTTGAATTTATCCCAGACAGCTATGGGTAAATACAGTACTGAGTTCCCTTTGGAAACTGTTTGATGTGACCATACCTCATTATGTGCGACGTGTTTCTGCCTCAGAAAGGGGGTGACTTCATCATCATCAAGGAAAAAGTGGTTTTTATGGTGTGGTAAGGAATCGCTTGTACCTGCATTTCTCTTACGCACTAGACGGAAGTTTCCATCCATGCTCACAATTTGAGGAAGTTCATCTGCCGTCTGTAATAATAGCAATTTAAGAAAATAGGTAAGATAATATTATGTTTTGCCACAAAGTAAATTTTCAATTTTTGCATTAAGATTTATTATACTAATTCCTGAATTTGTCTGTAGCATATGCCAAAACTTTGGGTCAAATTTGTTTCTCAAGTTTATAATGTGGGACCAACAGAATTTTTTTGCACAGAAGTATCTTTTTACATCGTGAAACCTGAACATTATTTGTAGCGTATGTTTTAAAAATCTGATTATGATTAATATTTCCAACTTACTTTAATAGAGCATACATTGCATTATTACTAGAATGAACTTTAGGGTGCATAAAATGATGTACTGAAAATACCTGACTACAAATCGGGCAATCTGTTCCATCAGGGAATCCAGGAATGATACCTTGAAAGTGTTCCAAACCGTACATGAACCTTCTATGGTATGCTGCAGAGTCAGTTGCCAGAGCATCGTAGAGATTTACCTAGAGAAGGAAGTTAAATATGATTTTACATGACCTAGCCTGATTATATAGTTTTGCAAGGGATGCCTATTTTGTTGTACAAGAATGTGTTTCTGTGCAAGATTCACTTTGAGTAATTAAAATAATAAATACATAATGAAATAAAACTGGCATTTACATGATATTTGACAACTTCAAGATTCAAGATAACATCAGAACTATTTTCACTATTTCTCATATTAATATCAAACAGACTGAATGAATATTAAATTAAAGGATATAATGTAAGCATCATTTTGAATTCATACAGCAATGGGTGGGGTTTAAAGCCCCATACCCACTAAGCGACTGTAGCAGTGAAAGGAGACGGTCAGGCAACATCAACAGGCCACCGAATTATAAATGGATCACCCAGTGACTGCTCATGTGGATTGTGTGGATTCTGTGCAATGGGCGATGGCCAAAGGGCAACGGGATTCCTAGTAAAATTGGTGGGAAATTGGTGTTGAAGCATTAAACTTGCATAATTTTACAGCCGTCCAGTGACAACGATGACGATTCTCCAAGACGCCCATCACCGGTTAAATCGCCTAGTGGGTATGGCACTCAAAATGTTAGAATAAAGAAGAAAAAGATTCTGTTCACTGAACATTATTAAAGATCTTAATTATTTCACCTGGTCTCCTTCATTTGGAAGTCCACAAGCGTACATTGTGACTGTTGATGAAAATTTCATTACAGCCATTGTTCCCTCAAGCAGCAAACATCGACAAAGTTCCATCAATCTCATATCAATGGCAATTTCTGGGTTCTTTGGAGATGAAGGCCATAGGCCAAGAGCTACAAGCGTAACTGATTTTGATGTGCACCCACAGAAGCCGACTTTCACAGTATGTTGTCGACCTGAAGTAAATCAAAAAGGTATTCTATATTTTTTAAAACATCAAAATAATATGGCTGTTTTACTAGGTACACTGCTCAGCATCTCACAACCATGGAATTACCTAATGTTCTCCCTACCATGCATGGGTGATTTATACAACAAATATTTCCATGGGAAAAACAACCAGTCCTTTAAGGTTTTTTGGTGCATATTCAACAAAGAAGTCACCCGACTGACCAGACTCCAGTCATTGGGTATGTTATCTGCAATCACTATCCCAGAGGCTTGAAACAGTGTCTGGGGGAGGTGAGACAGGGAGGGGGAGGCCAATTATCTGTATTGTGGTGAACAGGCCAGTGGCAAAGTGGGTGTCTTGGGAAGGGGCGAGGGGGGAGGTCAATCATCTGGAAGGCTGTGCACATACCAGCTGAGGGATGCCAACGCAAAAATATCCATGAAATTGTATGGGGGTGCTCTAGTGGCAAAAATGAGAAAATTCTGCCAAAAAGACATCCACCCAAAACCCATTTGTTCAAGTGGAGTGAAGGCCTACCAACATTTCCTTCGCAATCCCTGGGACATGCCCTCTAAAATACTGGTTCTTAGAAAAATGGGACATTTACATATAAGGGGACACTGTCCTTATTTCTTTCCACAGATAATTGAATGTTTCTCCTAGAACAAATGACATTTTTGTGTCTAGACAGTAAATCGATTTTTGGCAAATAGCCAGTTACTATTCGTCAAGAAAAATCATTGGGAAAATTTAGAAAAAAGGAAACAAAAACGTAGTTTTTTGAATTCTGAGATTTTCTCTGGTATCTTGTCACAAAATCGGGACATTTCCAACCCTGAACAGTATACATGCGACAAGGGCTAATCAAGAAAGTGCCCAACTGTTTAGACCCTACCCTGGTCTCCGGAAGCGTTGGTGGCACTGATTCCCAACACCCCCTACATTTCACCTGTCCCAGCCCACTCTGTGGAGGAAGGAACACCGTAAAATGGCCCTGAGATTGTGTGGCTATACCCCCACCTTCTCGCCAACAAAACCCAATCAACTATAACGCCGTGCTCAGTGCAGGCACGTAACCAGTGGGGGTTGGTGGGGGTGGCGGGCCACTCTCCACAAAGGAAATTTCTTTTAAAGTTCCACCTTTCCTGTAATAAATTATTGGAAAAACCTTTAAAAATTTTAAGAAAATAATGAAACATTCCACTTGGGCAAGCTCGCCACCCCCTTTTTAGGTTTAAATTATTGATATCATAAGCAAAAGTTCCACTTAGGGTTTCTCGCCGGCACAGCAGATCTTGGGTACGGGCCTGCTCAGACCAGTGGATCTACCTCAAACCATGTAGGACCACCACCAATAGGGAGGGAGGGGATGATCAGCCAATCATCTGTAACCCCTTGCACAGACCAATGGACCAATGATCGTCCGGGGAAGCAGGGGAGGAGAGGGATGGAGGAGGGTATTCATAGGGATGTAATCGTCACAAATTGAGGACTTGCCAACACATTAGAGAGATTTCATGCCTGTTTGCTTGACAATATGCACAATAAAATTTAGGTGAGCAAATATGCTTTAAAATGAGCCAAATTCTCCCTACCACGGATAGCATATTCTCTAAACTTCACCTGCAGACAAGCCTAGATCAAGATGCATGCTTGGAAATGTGTCGACAAGTTATAGACGTTGTGCAGATGACGTCACAAGGCACTGAAATGGTCTGGACGCCATATTGGTGATCAGTTTAAGATCATTAATATTCATAATTCAAAAACATTTAGTATATATATTTTCATGATAAGTTCATCTCAAGTTATCTATCCCAGTCGAAATGTATCATTTTTATCATGTGGAACTCATAAATTCTAGATTTATCTTATCACCATGTGGTTGAGATAAGCATATGGTGATCACCAAAAAGTGATCACGTGACCACATCTGCACAAGGTCTATAGTGCTTAAGCATAGAACTTTTTCAGTATTCATGGTATAATTTATAGATATATATCACATAAAACTGGCACTGACTAATTCTTCATTTTATTTCTTTATATATTTAATATTTTTCAAGTTGTTTTGAAAACGTTATCATTACAGATGGATAAATGGCAATATTTGTATATTTTCTATAGTTTTTCTTATGTTTCTGTCGACAAAATTGGCCCAAATTAGCCTGCAGGTACCTAAAATACTGGAAATCAGCTATCCGTGGTAGGCAGAACTGGCAACAGAACCCTCTCAAAATTCTAAAATTTCTTCTCTATTGTAAAGGTTTGTTAATATGAAAATTAACAAATCCAATTTATCATGAATTCGCCAAATTGGTGATTTTAAAAGGGGGCTTAGGGCTAACAGGGAACATGCCACCATAGGGAAAATGAAAAGAGACATAGTATTCAAAACAACAGATTATGTTGAACTCATTTTTGACACTAAATCTCACTGGTTCTCTAGCTATGATTTAATACTTTCGTGATTTACTCTTGCTTTTCATAATAATTCCCAGGTATAACAAGCATAAAAGTTTGGTGCCCATTTGCCCAATATACACAATTTTATTACGTCAAATAATAAGTGATGTAAGAAAATCAGAACCTTGATAAACTATAAACAAAGATGAAATACAAATAGTACAAAATGTAGACTGGCAATTGTGAATTATGATACTCGATTACAGATCAAATACAATTGGAAACAATATCTACATAGAATGTTACTAAAGCCTTAAAGCTCACCCGAAGTCAAAGTGCTGATTTTTTTATACAGGGCAAAATATGAGGGGTATTGATGTAACTTATGTCATGCTTCACTAAACACTGGTCTATGAATTTTCACGCTGGCACAGTATGCTTTTTGCTGGAGGTGTGAGGCCACTCTCACACCCAGATGTGCGAACTCAGGTGTATGCTAATTTTAGGCTGATGACGTCATCGGTGTCACAACCTTGTACACCATTGCTACGTGACAAACCCTTATGGGTTGTACAGGCACCCTCTGACGACCCTCACGGGTCTTCTTATATTAGTATGCGACTCCTCACACACCATGACGGCGCTCTATACCTATGGCAATCACACTTTGATAAACAAACCTCTTAGGTAAGGGTAAAATCATAAAGGTGGTGCTGCTTTGTTTTTTTTGTAAATTCCATCTGTATCATAAACTTTTACCTCGTGAAATAAGTAAGATAGGTTCATCTTCTAAATACATTGAATCAATTAATACCGAAAAAGTAAGCGGGATCACTTTCATTTCCCCCCTTAATTATAGTGTTATTTTGCTAGTTTCTGTGCATTGCTAGCTTATATTGAAATTAAACACGGGAATTTTGACAAAGAATGTGAATGCATAGGATCACCTCCGTAGGCATAAATCCAAATTCTGACATGATTCCCTCGAGATGAATACATAGAAGAGTCTATGGTAAATATTCTGCTAATGTACCTTTTCTAGCAAATCGGAAATCTATGCTAAAAATAAAAGTTGTGAAATATTATCTCATATTTCCTAGCCTTATATATTTATCTAATCGTATGGAGTTATGACATAACAGGAATCAATTCGTATTTAAGAAATTCAGCTTCTATTTCACTAGTTTAAGTGGAAGATACTCTAGCACACCACGGCGTCCAGTGTACAGAGAGGGGGCCCTGATACGGCCCTGATAGTGGAAGTATCTATCCAGTGACACCGATGACGTCACAGCTAGAATAGTCACGTGACCATTGTTGTGCTCAGTGCCTGATTTTGCTAACGGAAAAAACAGAGACAACTTTTTCTGTTTCCGTTACAAATAATGCTTTTACAAGAACACTTTTTCAAACAAACATAAACAGATATAAAACGAAAATAATTATCATGTTAAAATTGTAATTTCGGGTGAACTTTAATGAAAATTTTGAGGCACTATATTCATAACATACCGTATTGATCAATGACTGTTACATCACTGGGAGACATTCGTCCACAATCATGTGAAGGAAGTGATAGTGTTCTCTTGAAGGGTACAGGCTTATAAGATGTTCCCTAGAAAAGTAATACAAAATATTTTAGCTCATTTCTCTGTTTAACATGGAATGTCGACAAAAACAATTCATGAATCTCTTTTCTTATCCAAGCATCCCAAAATGCTTCAGGAAACAGTCATGCATCTAAAAAAAGATGTGTAAACATGTAAAAGGATGCGTGATGGATTCATGAATGTGAAATTCCATCTAAAAACATGTATAACTTATGATTTTTAAATATAATAGTTCATTATATCTATTAGAAGTATATTGCAATTTAGTAAAAGAGGTTTGACCCCCAAGAATGATTTCAGAAATCTAGAAATGAAAAAAAAATGACGGCTGGAAATAGCATAAATAACAGTCAAAATAACATTATGATGGTCAAACAAGTTGTTGGCCATCCGGGCCAATTTAACAATGATTTCTAAACATTTCGTCAGCCCTGTTCCAAAAACGTCGGCCATTGGCCGACAGGCAGGCAGGCATAAGTCTCTAACACTGATAAAGATCTTTACTGTTGCTTACTTTACCTGTACTTGTAAATGTACAGTGAAATTCATGGGAGAAATGTATAAGCTCTACTAGAACTACTGCTTCATAAATAATTTTTACTAAATTAACTGAACTAAGGTAATCAAATGCAGAATAAGAAATCGGCCAAAAATGGGACATGAGTTCGAATTCTTCACAGAGTAAATACAAAACACTAGAAAAGGTTAAATAGGATATACTTACAACCCAAACAACAGGAACATGGAGACATGCCAGTTGATGGAATTTAAGACAACATTCATAGCAAAAGTATGCAGTTGGTCCACAGTCACGGCAAAAGATTATGTTGTTTTCTCTTACACCACAGGAGGAACAGATCCTAGTTGATGGTGCTAAAGATGACAGGTGGGTCATTCTAAGCTGTGGAAGCAATTCTTCCCAAGCCAACGTCCGTGTACTTTTGTTTGAGGAGTAAGTCCTGTCAGTTCTGCCATTTTCTGTAAAAAAGAATCAAAATAATTACAAACTTTTTCAAAGAAAGGTCTGTGCTGTTGATCTATTGCCATTAATTAGGTGCATCAGATTTCAAATGTGAATATGCACATTTGATTTAATTCTAGAATATTGCCAAACCAGTATCCAAAGTCTGATATCTGATTTGAAACGGGTGAGTCAATACACACATTTATAAGTACATAGACCAGGCCACCCTTAAAAAATAGTTTATTTCCTATCCACCACCCGACTATCTTTTTAAGGGCCGACTAGAGACATTTTTTCAGGTCTTTGAATTTTGTTTTTTTCCAAGAAATTCTTTAGTTATTGCCTTATCAAAAAAAAAAAAAAAAAAAGATTTTCCAATCCCACCTCCCGACTGGCTTTTTTTCTGGCCACCCGCTGGACAGAAAACAAGTTTTTTTAAAAAAAAGTGTGGCCCCAGTATATGTTTGAAAATGTGTACACCTGGTCGGCACATGAAGTAAAAGTTTAATTGTGAACACAGGGCAAAAGATGATTTGTCAAGCCCTGTATAATATAATATTTAGTGAGCGCAGCATAAGAGATGATGAGAAATGTAAATTGGTTATTGTAACAATCAGATTTAGGGTGTATGCAAAACATGTATTATCACCCGCACTGCCAACGAGAGATACATACGAGGGGGCAGTGCGTATAAACAGGCTGTACATGCCACTGCTCATTTACAGTATTTTAAACATATTTGGAGCTTTGTTTGGGTGATATAAAAGACCCTTAGGGGTCATCCTCGGGCATACAGACGACCCTCTGGGCAGGGTACTGCCCATGGGCGAAGCCCGCAGGCTGTACACTGCCCGGCGGGTTGTCCTTCTGCCCTCTCTCTGACGACCCCCGCAGGTCTTCTTATACCATTATGTACATGTGCACATGATGAACAAAGATTCGGTGATAAAGATTAACCCTTTCCTGACACAAGATAGTAAACGTTGGTATATAATGCAGCGGATATCCCTAATATATATATATATATATTATCCCTATATGACACCAGTTTCATTTTGCAGTGTATACCGACAATTTCTTTGATCTAACTGAATTTCTTTCCTAAATAATGCAAGAGGAAAAAAATCTATCGATATGTGTACATCTATAAACAAGAGTCTGATTTTTTTGAATAATTTAGTTTTTAAATGAATAATAGTGGATTTTACACATGACCCATAAATGCATGTGGCGTCTTTAGTATGATGATGCATTTAGGCCCAAAAAAACATTGTTGTTTTCAGGTAACCTGACCTACCCTAAATATTTGGGCCTTTCCTAATTGTTGTTTTTAGGAACTTTTAAAACTTTTTTCCTAAAATCCATAATAATTGACCAGAGAAGCATGGAAGACCCTGGAAAAGCAGAAACGTGCTCAGGGGATGTGTTTTAGGTGCTAGAATTTGTTTTACAGGATATTAAGAATATTTTCTTATTTTGTAACTGTGTCCAGGCCTATGTGCTATGTAATAAAAAAGCCAAAAAAAGAAAGACCTACCTACCCTATCTATTTCGAACTATGTTACCTGGCCTGAACACAGCTTTTCTTTTTGCCTTCTGCAACTGGCATCCTTAGGATATGATGCATTAATGTATCTGGCTTCAAGAACCTTACGGGTGCACTCTCCTTCTAGTTAAACAATGCTGCCGGGAGATGCATTCTTGATTTGAGGAGTATACCAAATAGGTGCATGGTTTGGGGTCATTTGAATATTCTAATAATGTGGTTTGCACATGATAAAAGTGGCTGTGTACAGGATTTTGAAGACCCTAAATATCAAGTATGAAGTGAAATACAAGTTGGCCTGAAAAAATAGGTAACACTGACCAAGGTTTCATATGAAAAAGGGAATTTTCTTTTTTTTAGATTGATTTTATTTGGGTATTCAGGTTTGGCATAGCCGACCTTCCACCCTCTCCCCATCATGAATTGGGAGTCTGTCGTGGGGGCATGTTGGTTTCAATGCTTGTAAATCTTCCTGATGTATACAATATAGGCATATTATTTATTGGGATGTGTTCATCCTGGTACATTGTTTTACATCATATATGCTGAATTGTCTGTACATAACAGCTTAATTGACAATATCAAAGGTCTCCTAAATTAGTACTTATTAAAGGGTAAATAGAGACATATCATTTTTGAATAAATTCTGGTTGCCATGACAACTAAGACCTGATAGGTCACGAGACATATACTGGAAAATATGAAAAATTTTCCGAAAAATTCATAAGCGCTGCTTAAAATGTAAGAAATTTCGATAAATGAATGAAAATTAGCATTTTTAAGTTGTTCTCTCTGTTATTTCGCAAACTTTGGTACAACATTACTATGATTGGTTACATAAACTGATAAAAGAAAGATATGCTTGGATAATGAAGATATCACAACATGTGAAATTAGGGACAATTTAGCCTTGTTTTGCCTTGTTCTACTGACATTATAATATGTTTATTCGCCTTTATTTGATTTTAATATACAAGAATTTCTAAATATTATGTTTCAGGGTTCTTCCTAGAAAAATATTTCAATCATAAAAAGCCCCATTTCCCTTACTCTATAGGGGCCATATTTTGAAACTCATGGGCTATATTTACTAGATCTCATAAAATATTTGTGATTTCAATGTGGGAATGCCCCCCTCAAAGTGATACTAATGCGGCAATTAAATTCCTGATGCGGGAATCCCGCATCCCGCATGCCTACAGAGATCCCTGTGTTTCATAGGGAAAACATTTCAAAGAGTAATGTGAAACTTGTGTAACAATATTACAATTTGTGACACTTCCTTGCCTACGTTTTTGCCTTTTACTTATCACATTCACCTAATTTCTTACCATTTTATACCAATTAGTTAATTGATGGCAAACATATGAACATGAATTGCAAAATTATATTTGTACACAATGACTCTAGCAAATGATTTCATTGATTCATTCGTCTCCCACTTATCTACAGAACGTATTTGTAAGAACAAATAAAGTTACAATCTATGATGAATTGTGACAGTTTTATTACGATTTTATAACCTTATCTGGTAACAGAGAATTTGTATGTATATATAGCAGGGATCTTCCTAGAAAAAAAATCTGAGTATCAAAAGCCCCACAGCACTTGTACCCCGGGGGGCCATTTTCAGGAACTGTGGGCGTACGTAAGCTTAACGACAGACGGACGAGAATGTCCCTTTAAATTACTAAAATACCATTGTAATTTATTTTACAACTTTGCCATTGGCTGTCAGAAAAGGGTTAAACAGGCTGCTCCCTAGTTATTTTGAACATGAGAGGCCGCATGTTTAAATATCAAGATTGATTTAAAGGTTTTACCTTCTCATTCTGGAGTTGTCACTAGAATATCAAATGTCATACATGCGCCCATTGCTCTTTTTCATGTTATGGATAGATTCTACATAGAATAATACCTGATATATCTAAATGACTAATAATTAGAAGAGCCTCTCAAAATACTAAACTTCGCAAGAAGAATTATTTAATGATGATTTACACCAGGCCCCAGTTTGACTTTATATTTAAAAACATTCTTAAACTATTTCAGGCATGAGAAATTAAAATATCGGGACCAATGCAGAATATAAAGATATTGAAAAGACTATGAATTCATTGTGGAAATAACATTGCCGATGAAAAACTGTCAACTAGGCCTAAATTGACAACAAAAAAAGATAGTATTAGTAGAACGAAATTAGGACATAATTATGGCAGGTATAGATCTAGACCCGTTGATACTAGCAAAATTCAGCCATTTATCCAAGATTAATTTGGCCCCAGCATCTAGTGGGCCTACCTCTCTGATTTGACATTGCAGGCATGCCCTACACGTTAATTGCGTATTTGGAGATGGGGTGCAGGGAAGGCGAGGTGACGCAGACTGGTCCGCCACTAGGCCAATTACTGATGTTCCCCCCACTGATAAATGAACACACGCCTGACAGGGGGATAGAATTTTGTACACAGAGCCTATGGATGAACTTATTTGGCACTGTTTTATGTGGGAATAGAGTGTTTGATGAAACCTGATAAATATTATATGAATAGCACAGAAAAGTATACACTTACGATGTAATTCACCAGGTTCAGGGTTGTCAAATCCATGAAGCAAGTCGGGAGCTTCTCCACGATGTTGATGTCCATCCTGTGAAGTAGTGTGGCCAGTTTTGTCGGAGCTAGCTGGTTGAGAAAAGATGGGTATCCTATTCCAAAACGTTTGCTTTCGTCCATTTCTATAGGTTATCACCTTCACTTTCCTATGGGTTTCTCCTGCATATTTTCCCTTTCTTTTGGTAGGTTTCTGGCCTGATTTCATACTTATTTCCCCGCCAGGCCTTACGATTGGCCGGAAGTTTAACCAAACAGTGACGTCACTAGAGTGAAGTAGTTGTGTACCAGAAGATGGCACTATAATCACAGTAGGAGTGGAGAGCCATCTGGTGTGTGTTAGACACAATATTGCTTCTTATGCGTCTTCTCAGTGTAAGAAATTATCATAATCTGTATCATCTGATGATACAGATTACAAATCTATGCTTCTTCTACCAAAGTAATCTGGTGTGACAAATCCTTTTAAGAGAAGGAGAAAATGTGTGGATAAGGTGACTTTGGGCTCATTGCGGTATTTGAATGGCGGCAGACGACAATTTTCCAGTTTGCCCGCGCACGAACCATATACATTGCAATCACGTCCCAGCGTAGTTCTGTGAAGCGGGGCGCCTGACCCCAGTATTAGACTGGGGAATTTGGTCCTTCATCCTGACATTGAGGGGATTTAAAAGTGGAGAAGGTGGTTTTGTTTTATTTGCTTATGATAAAATGACTTTATTCCCCCGAGGGCTCAGTAGATTGTGTGGGTTTCGCTCGCACAAGTAGCTGCTTGAATTATGCGGCTCTCCCTGTTATGGTAAAGAAAGAATATTCATTGTCTATTTTGGAACAATTGAAACAACTCTTTTAATGTTGAAGGTTAATTGGCACACATTCTATAGGTCCTATAAACCATATGCCTAGATGGTCATGTGACAATTTATTTTAGTAATCGCCGCGTAATTTACATAACCATATCAAAATTCCTTCATTTTTGACTATAAATAATCGTATATGAATTATAAGTTATTAAGATTGATTGAGATAATATATTTACGAATATCGCTCAAAGACCACTTTGAGGAGATGTGACCTCACTATTTATGATATTGACCAGGCAATTTTTCCATCTCATTCCTTAGCGCATAAGATGTTATTATATGTGGTTATATGATTATTTGATATAACAGAGAGATAACATTCACTCATTCCTCCACTTTGAACCCATATGTGTTCATTAGTTTTTTTTTTGTTTTTTTTTTTTATATAAAAATCAATATGCCTAAATGTATAATTTCCATCGACTTTCCATATTTTCATCCACAAATCTTTCCAATAATTATTAGCATGTAGATGCATTATATTCGGGAGACGAAAAGGAAAGCGTCTGAGAGAATAATTGTTAGTATACTTACAATTACGACTATAGTAATGTATTTCCATATTCTCATCCACAAATCTTTCCAATATTAGCATGCAAATACATAATAATGTGGAGACGAAAAGGAAAGCGTCTGAGAGAATAATAATTATTGTTAGTAGTAGATGGCAATGGAAGTTAGCGGCAGGCGCTGTATCACTCCGTGGCACTAATACGAGGAGACATTGGCGAATGGACTCCCCACGACGTGTCGCCAACCACTGCTAACTCGGAGAGGTTAGTGCTACCTTTTTCTAACCAATCGTGGGCGGGCAAGAAGTGTGTTAATGCTGAGCTAAATGAAACTCTGAGGCTTTGGTCACAATGGCATCCGACGTTGATTATGATTACTCCAGTCAGTGGCAAATTGGCGAAAAGCCTGAACTGCGTCGTCAAAAGGTTGTCGCCAAACCACCGAATAAATCCGCTGAGATGGAGAAAGGAATTTGGCGACATTTCCAAAGTTTAATCCTCTTGGAGGTTTAAAAAAATTAAATACTTGTCTCAATTAATCGCGAAAAATTATTTCCAGGGGCGTGACCTTTGTGATTAAGCGGAAAGTTTGAATTTTCGGGGACTCAATTAAGGTCAAAGGGATGTAAAAAGAGGAGTAGCTCATGTGAGCAGATTTGAGCAGTTTTAGGCCCCGGGAAAACGAGAGGAGAACGGAATTGGTAGAACTGAAAGAACTAATTGAAGATTGAAAAGAACTATTGAGATCCGAATGAAATGCAAAATGCCACTGATTCAATATTGAATCTAAATTTGGTAGAAACCAATTTTCTCAAAGTAAAAGAGTTATAACGCATACTCCTCCCTTCTTTGTGTTTGTTTACGTGAAGTCCCACTTCCAAGTGGTCCACGGATGTCTTCTATTTAATAGTACCCGGAGAAAATGTAGAGAGGCCTTGAAAGCAACATAAGGACACAGTTACGATATGTCACTGATTTGCATTTCTAATAATTATGTTTTTTTGAAAGCACATGACACAATCATTCTTTTAATAATTGACTCAATTTGAACAAATGTCAGATTTCATTATTACACCTACGACATAGCTACATGATATCTTTATGGAAACCGTGAGTGCCAATGGTAAGTGGATGATATTAACTTGTATGCATGTATATTTCCCTGTACATGTATTATAATAAAAGACCCAACTGACTGCTAATTCACTAGTAATAATCTGCCTGAAATTAGTTTGGAGGCACGAATGTGCTTGATACCTAAAATAAATTATATTTCTGCTACAAAAAAGCACGTCGCTGATAATTATATCAGTGATGTCCTTTTTTGTATATTGTATATAATCAAGATATATTGATTTGTATATAATCAGTATTAGAATACAAATTCTAGTCAGCAATTACTGCAACTCAATAGAATAATGCTATTATTGGTTATATCTGTCTTTTTAGTACGTTATTTTCTAAAGAAATTCCATAAATAGATATGTGACTAACACATCAACATTGTACTGATGTTTCCTATTAAGAATTATGTATTAAGGCTCAAATAATAATTGAGTACTATTTCACGGACATACAGGTCTCTGTGGCGCAATCGGCTAGCGCGTTAGACTGTTAATCTAAAGGTTGGTGGTTCGAGCCCACCCAGGGACGGATTAGATTTTGCAAACTATGCTCCCTCTGCCAGCAGTCGATAGTTAACTTTCAATATTTTACTTCCCAGTGAAACAAATTCTGCGAGACCCCAACCGTGTCCACTCCTTCCTTGGTACAGTTCAAAACACACTGTCACTTCTCGATGTTATGTATTTAGCTTACAATATTAAAACCGTGGAAATATTTTAATCTGCTCTTCCATATTATCTAGTTATCATGTTTATCCAGTGCCTATAAAGCCCGTATTCCACATACCGAAAGTGAGCGCCGCTGATATTGTCCCTTGCCATGGTAACGTTTTATACCGGGGTCCTGTACTTTCGGTCGACGAAATTATCAAATCGGCGGCCGAAAGTACAAAATCAGCGGCCGAAAGTACAATATCGGTGGCCAGTCCAAAATCGGCAGGAAAAAATTACCAACATGTTCGTAAATATTATCTGCAAGGCTGCCGATAATACATCGGCACTGCCGAAAGTAGATCGGCGCATTATCGGCGGCGCACTTTCGGCATGTGGAATACGGCCTTAACTTGCAAAATAGCTTGTAAATCGTCTATATTATAGTGAGATTTGCCGAAAGATATGAATCAGATCATCTTAAAATTACCAAATCATCAAAATGATAGGTGGCATGTTTATTGTGCCTATATGAAAAGAGCATGTGAACATGTCTCACTGTTGAAATGAATATTAGACAATAGGCCTAGTTGAACTTTCCAATTAAGTGTACTAGTTAGGCAGCGGTATCTCACTGTCTTATCGTTTTCTTGAAGACTATACAGTGTAGTAACTAAAATTTAATAAAAGTCTATATTGCATTCAGGACGCATCAAACATACACGTACGTATACAGTTCACCTATGCCTCTGTCACACTGGGTGACGTCCATTAATTGTGTAGGCCCAAGCACAAAGGTCGGAGGGGGGGGGGGCTCGGGCTTCAGTACATTCCTAATACGTATTCCATACTGGGGGGAGGGGTGCATGCATGTCAAAATGGAACGCAATTAATGGGCGGGCCCTTGGTCATTTCCCAAACATGTAAAACCGTGCCTCCTAACCTTTCCCCACTTTCACACGAAAACCCTAACTAAATCCCCTAAAACAGCCAAAACCGACTCCAAGAAAAAAACAACCCACACAGAACGAACACAAACTCCCAATTTTAAGCACCCAAGAAACGTCCCAACCTAAAACATAAAATCACATGGGCTGCGCAGGCCTGCTAACTGTACAGTATTTGACAATACAGTATCGTATTTTAGCCCCTGTACTGAGTGTACCTTACACGAATTGAAACGTACTGATAATTCCTTGGTTACATTACAATGCAGGAAAATGCATCTAATACATTTTCCTCAGAATACCATAAAGTAGGTCCTACATTTTACTTTCATGAGAGCCCAATTTTATATTTATCCAGGCCTACTTATTTCATTAGATTATCAATGTTTTCTTAAGTATTTTTGTGTGGAAAGAATTAATCTATATCTAACAAAAAGTGCACCTTTTTTTTAGCAAAGTGTAATTTTTTAAGGTTTCTTTTTGTGGTGTTGTGTACTGGTTTGTACTGTACTGCCACCCCATGAGGTACTCGGGGGAGGTAGGGGTGATCATGAACTTAAAGCCCATCTGTGGTGAGGGAGAGCAGACAGTGAGCTCGTGCCTATCTGCTCGGCCAGTTGCTCGCCAGTTGCTCATTGACATTCCTGTCAGAGGTCTGCAGAGATTCGCCGCTTATTTTACCGACCCACTGTGTGTGTGGCGGTGGCAGGACATGGTCTCAATTTGTGTTTCTGCCGGCTGGGGAGTGGGATGGAGCTTGGTAGGGAGGGAGAGCTCTATGCTTTACGTATAAGTGTGGGCTTTCAATAGAGACCTGTTGGTCCATCAGCGTTCAAGCCTATACTGTAGTGCCTGTGTGTATAGAATCCAAAAGGCTAGTAGCAATTCATATAGGTGGCGTTAGGTGATGATAGAAAAAGCTCTGGTATCTGCGTAGCAATGAATCACAAAGCAAAATAATGTAATGTTGTCCTTGCATTTCACCTGTTCATATACTGTTAACGTCAGAAATCTGTCTTTTTATCAATATCACAAGAGCTTTAGGTCAAACTAGTGACAGCCTGAATGTGCCCCCCCCCCTCCTTTCAATTTCTGGATCCGCCCCTGTCCTGTAAGGATGTTACAAACCGGGATGTAGAATGCCCTTGAACTGAGCTCTCTAGCACAGTCCAATTTATGCAACTGCTATAAACCAACCTAAACAACTGACCGCACCCCCTCCCCGTCCCCTACTGTGCTCAGCCCCCTCCCTCCCAACCCACCCCTCCAGCCCTACACTCCCCTCCCCCACCCCTCCAACCTTATCCCCCCTTCCTCACCCCTCCAGCCCTCCAGCCCTACACCCCGCTCCCCCACCCCTCCAGCCGTACACTCCCCCCCCCCACCCCTACAGCCCTGGTCCCCTCCCCCATCCTTTCAGCCCTGGCCCCCCTCCCCCATCCCTACAGCCCTGGCCCCCTCCCCTACCCCTCCAGCCCTATCCCTCCCACCCTTGCCACCCACCACCATCCTAGCCCCCCGCCCCACCCTTACCACCCACCACCACCCTAGCCCCCCGCCCCACCCCTCAGGCCCTAACCCACGACTCCCACCCCTCCCCTCCCCGACCCCCACCACCCATCAGCACCTTAGACCCCCTCCCCCTCCCCCACCCCTCCAGCCCCTCCCCCCCTCCCCCACCCCTCCAGCCCTCCAGCCCTAATCCTCCCACCCCCACCACCCACCACCACCCTAAACCCCCTCCCCCACCCCTCCAGCCCCTCCCCCCCTCCCCCACCCCTCCAGCCCTCCAGCCCTATCCCTCCCACCCCCACCACCCACCACCACCCTAAACCCCCTCCCCCAACCCTCCAGCCCCTCCCCCCCCCTCCCCCACCCCTCCAGCCCTCCAGCCCTATCCCTCCCACCCCCACCACCCACCACCACCATAGACCCCCTCCCCCACCCCTCCAGCCCCATCCCCCCCTCCCCCACCCCTCCAGCCCTCCAGCCCTCCAGCCCTATCCCTCCCACCCCAACCACCCCACCCCACCCAGCTCGCCTCCCCCACCCCTCCAGCCCTAGCCATCACCCCCTCCCCCACCCCTCCAGCCCTATCCCTCCTACCCCCCACCCCTCTAGCCCTACACACCACTCCCCCACCCCTCCGGCTCTATCCCTCCCACCCACTCCCCACCCCCCACTTCCTACCCCCACCCCCTCTCCCCTGGGCCTCAGGGAAATGCCCCCGCCGCCCTTTGAAGTGGCGCCACCTGGCGTCGTGACTTTACATCAGGTCTGACAGAAGGCAGGAGACAAAGGGGCGCCTGGAGGAGCGGCTCAGGCCCGCAGGAGCTGCTCGGCGCCTGCCCTGGAGGGGCTTTGTCAGGGACTCCACTGTTAAAGGATTCACAAACCTGTGTTGCACTCTAATAGGTGATTCTGATAATGTTACATATGAAATATTACAGGGGGCCATACATGTTACATTTTATATTAATGAGAATTTAAAATCTTCTTGATTGATTTATAAAATGACTTGTGTAGGATTAGTTGCTATTTGCATGGGACTTTTTGTGATGCTTTTTTTTTAAATAGTATACTTTTTTTAAATAGTGAGTAGAATTGCGCAGTGTACAGATTTAAGGTTGTATTCCACTAAAATCCCAACCTATTCTATAGATATTTGCCAAAAAGGGTAACTTGTTAAACACGTCATACAATGTATATATTCCCGAAATGGGCTTTTATATCTTAAAAAAGAAATCCCATTCAATATAAAGAATATAGAACATTAACTTTACATGCATGTCAGAAATACTCAGAATCATAAAGGGGAGAGCATCACAACCTTTACTATAAAATTGGTATATTCACAATGTGCACCCCATATCCCCTGTTACAGGAATAACTGACAATTGATATGTCCTCCAGGGTCAGGGTACAAAACCCAGGGTAACAAGGGGGGCTTAGTCCCCGAAAGAATGGGATCTGTGGGCCTAATCCCTCTGTCCATGGCTCGATTGCCCTACATACAGACTACTTTGATGTACAGCGTGTCTATAAAGGGTATTTGAAATAAATCCTTGTAGTGTAATCCAATGAATTGACTCGGATATAGATCCCAGGAACCTTTCTGTGCTGTCTGTTACCTGCATAATCTGCTTTCCATATTCCTAGGTTGAGCTACTTTGATATTTGCTGCAGTGCATCCAGCTGTTTTTGGTTTTATTTACTTACAATGGCTGGACAGTGTCAATCTTTTTATTTATTTCAGCTATGTTCAGTCAGACAAATCTACACCTAGAAAGACAGTTAGTGAGCTCATCAGTCACATACAAACATGTATGTCAGTTACTCAGACCTGCACTATGTTACTTTTTCAGATATTTTTTCCAGAAGCCAACTCAGTCAGTTAGTCAGTGATGAGACATGCTCAATCAGTCAGTTAACCCCTCAGTTAGTCTGTCAGTCAACCACTATAAACCGCCATGCAGTCAGTCAGTCAGTTAATCTCTCACTCTCAGTCAATCAGTCGGTATAAGTCTGTCAGAAACCTAATTGCTCAGTCAGTCACTTAGCCTGTCAGCCAACCATTAAGTCTTAGTTAATCAGTCAGTCAAATGCCAGCTCAATCGGTCAGTAAGCCAATCGCACAGTAATTAGCTGCTTAGTCAGTCGGCCACAGCCTCAACAATTGCCCACAATACCCTGGAATAGGTAGAAAGAAGTAGTGTAGGTGGGTCGATTTCTTACAATTTTTTACCTGTTACAAAAAGGCAAATCTTTTGAAAATTCAGAATACATACAAGCTTAAGAAACCAGTGAGAACAATTTTCAGCACCTAAAATACGTCTGTTGATCAAATATATGCCATTTCCTTGCATTTAAGCCCAAGTCATCTTTTTAAATTGAACTTTAATATATTGTTTTTACAAAGAAAAATCATTAAAATTTAATTAGTTAGGGTAGGGCCGAAGTATTAGGGCAAGTCGGGTTACCTAAACACAACAATACTTCCTTTTATACCTAATAAAAGAATGAATTATATATATATATATATATATTAGACATCATTGGCATAAAGGTCAAGACGAAGTAGCCATTAAAAATGGCAAAGGCGATGCGATAACATGGTGGCAATAGCGATTCTTTCCAAATGAACAAAATCGGTACAAGTGGAATACATCCTTCAGAATAAAGAAGTATGATAGATTACTAATTGATATGACCCTGGACATGCATCCGGACTGGATGTATTGGATGCCTCTATAAAGTCAATATCGACCTTTCATATATTATGATGAATTACATTTTGAGTATCACATCTCCCTTCTGTACTAGTACAGTTAGCTCAAAATTCAAATATGTATCCGTCCTTTGGAAACAACAGCTAAGTTTTAATCAGGGCAATGGAAAGAACACGCCGTTAAATTAATTACTTTCGCACATTATGATATAGAGAATGAAATCTCATGCTTTTAAGTATTGTGCATGTTATTGAGCTAATGAAGAACGCTCATGTGGCAACTGAAAATTAATATGAACGGTGAGGAGCGGGTAGATTTCAGAAAGTAATTAGCTTTTGCTGGCCACATATATGAAAAGGATATAGCGTTATGTTTTCTTGCTAATCTTACAATGAAGCAGGTAATATTGTGCAATAGAATATATTGTTTAGTTCAAATATTATAAGGTTTTATAAGTGTATACATGCCGTTCACTCACTATACTTTCTCTGTAACGATGCACATTGTTACGTTTGCTTGTTTAAGGCTGCTAGCTTCAAATTCCATTGTAGGCCTTTAACTGTATCATTTACTGTTGTTTAGTAATAAATCAATATCCCCTAAGTTATATACGGCTAACAGAAAAATACAAAATCATGGGGATGTCACTTTACTGACTGCTGTACAGATTGGCAACAAATGATTAATATAATAGAGACACTCCCGTGAAAATATGTCTCAATTGGAAACGTTTATATAGTCCAGGAGCCAAATCCTGAAATCAGTCAAAATAAGGATTTACCCTCCGCGGTGAGCCCCCTGGATTTTCTTGATTTTTTTCATCTTATAGCATCCTAGGGACCATGAATCAAGACGGTTCCGAAGAATTTAGGTATGCGAACACTGTCTAATTACGCGATTTGTGCTTAATTAGCAAAAAATGAAAAACGCGTTATTTCTAAATTTCTCTGGAACTATGTAAGATATGATAACATGCTATATGTCATCTGAAAGGTATTTTTTTTCCTGATTTTTTGATATATTGTTTGCTATTGTCATTAATCATGGCAATGAGTTATTAAAGAAAAACTGTTGTTTCAGTCAAAATCATTAGAACTGAAGGATTCAACATCAAACTCTGGAATTGATAAACCAAGTCCTAGGTATACTTAAAGGGGATCTTTAGGCAGTTTTTAAAGAAGGTTGCATCTGATTTCATTGGAAATATAATGTAGAAGTCATTTTTTGCTGATTAAATTCTAACCGACTATAGGCTCATTTTGCACTTATATTTCAAAAGGAGAGATGATATCATGAAAATAACACAATATATCCTAGAGAGATGGGAAAATGATTATCACTGTCTCCCTAAGCTGGTATTTCAATGCTTTCTGAGCCATTTAGTCCATTGTATACAACGTTGGAGCTGTAAAATAAGTAAACATCAGCAAGAAATATGTGTCCATGTAATTTGCAGACAAGCTCATCTTTGTTGTCTGATCAAACTAGTATAGTCATTGATTTATTTACTCAATATGGTATGGATGGCTCCTTATATTGTCAAAGATTCATACATTGACAATATGCAGGAAACAATATGCAGCAAACTTCTATTTACATACCCCTGTACCCACTGATCTTTCAAAAGCATGTTCCTATAGGGAGAGTGGGAGTTGTAGGCTGTAATACTCTTTTAAATCCCCCCATTGCTGGCCCCAATATCTAATGTTTACCTCACCCTGGCAACAGGCCTGAGGCCTGGAGAGACAGAGGAATGATAAAGATGGCAAACTAGGGTTCTTATCTCCCTGTTGTGAGTTAACCCATTGGTAAGACACTGTCCTTACAACCTAATAAAGGTTCCCTCAGAGAGAGGGGCAGGCTTAAATTTTGGCTACTTATGACTGTCTTATTATTCAATTTTATCACATAATTCCACAAGGAGCATGGGGTTCATCACTGCAGCTGGTTAGATAATGATAAAGTTGACTGTTTAGAGAATGTTGCCTTCCAGTAGTAAAATGAAGGTAGTGGATCTTCAGAACCTTATCAGTGGCGGGGAGGTCTAGCTTTTCCCCTGAGCGACCTGAACTGGGGGATAAGGTGCAACACACTGCAGGCCTATATATTGTGTGCCATAAATTGTGGGATTGCTGACCACCTGCTGTACTTTTGTTAACATCCTACCACCAATCTGCCAAATTAAACTTTGTTGCCCTTTTGCTACTAGAGGGTTTACAGTTCCAGGCTGTATGGGTTCATTGCTCACTTAGCTTTATACCCTTTTGTATTATAGACTAAGTATTCAGTGTTGTATTATAAGAACTGATCATAGACTAGAGATTTATTCATATATTTGAATAATGACTCCCTTAGTTTTGGGTCTCTGAGTATTTACCATATTGACCTTTCCCTTAGTATCTAACTATAAGCTGTCTCTTGCTGTTGGTTAGGGAAATTGGATCCTTGTTCATAGCAGTTGAGAAATGAAAATGGTCAGTTATATTTTGATAAGGGACTAATGTTGTTTCTGAGGTTTATATAAACGAAAGTTTGAGGTTACAACCAGAATCACAGCAATTTGTTGCTCTTGTAGTTGTACATTCTCCTAATACCATACTGCCTTGGTTATGGTCCCACAGCAAGGGTACTGTGCAGATGCTGCTCAAGGTGGTAATGCTACTAGATAGTATTGGGAAACCAGTAATGGCTATACCAAAAATTTGTAATTTTGAAATAGAAAGATATATCAGGAACTTCTGTATTGTTTCAGGTTTTGATATTTGTTTGAGGTCTTGCCAATGATATTGATGTGTATGTACACACACAGAGGTCTCAGCTCCTCTGGTACACTTCCTAATAAAATTGGATATTTGGCAAAATCCTGTTAGTTGATAGGATGAATCTCAGTGAAGCATGACCAAAGGCTGGTCATAACTTGTATTGGTAATTTGGGAGGATTGGAAGTTTGGCTCTTAGAAATGAACTGTGACCATGATCATAATTTAATATCAAATTACTAATACCAGTAACCAATAATATAAGATATCCGTGTTGTGTATGGTCAAGCTAAGTTACTCATTTATATAAGCACATGGGTCTAGAATCCAAGAGTGCAATCTAGTAATTCATTAAAACCAACAATTTGGCAGAGGTAGCACACCTATCATGTTTACAAGTTTAAGAAATAGCATACTTGGTCTTTTTGCAGTTGGCATATTGATACAAGGACTCTTTTCTAAATTCAGAACCTTTGATATATGACAGCATACTTTTTGGGATTCATCTCTTCTTTAAAGAAGTATACCCTCAGAAATCTGGATTGGGGTCAGGTAATGGATGAGTCTGCTACAAGCTATTCTTTTCTTTATGTAAACAAGAAGAAGAGGGAACTATAAGAGGCCTTCCATATAATAAGTACACACATTTTCAAAAATCTCAGATCCCCACCCCCTTTGGTCATAAATATGCATTGGATTTGTACTAGAAAGTACACACATTTTCAAAGATTTCATACCTCCCTCCCCCCTTGATGCATACAAACTTAATGCAAGGGCCCTAATAAGATGGTTTGTAATCAAACTGAAACATTACCATGGTATTATGCTGAGGAAAGAAATCTTACTCAAACCATAGTTTTATTGTGACACATCTTTTACTGTAATCCAAAATGCTCTCCAAACAGCTACCATATTATATACATATGCCCAAATGGCTGTGAAAGTACTGAAATACCAGCCTAGGGAGATAGTGATAATCATTTTCCCATCTCTCTAGGATATATTGTGTTATTTTCATGATATCATCTCTCCTTTTGAAATATAAGTGCAAAATGAGCCTATAGTCGGTTAGAATTTATTCAGCAAAAAATGACTTCTACATTATATTTCCAATGAAATCAGATGCAACCTTCTTTAAAAACTGCCTAAAGATCCCCTTTAAGTATACCTAGGACTTGGTTTATCAATTCCAGAGTTTGACGTTGGATCCTTCAGTTCTAATGATTTTGACTGAAACAACAGTTTTTCTTTAATAACTCATTGCCATGATTAATGACAATAGCAAACAATATATCAAAAAATCAGGAAAAAAATTACCTTTCAGATGACATATAGCATGTTATCATATCTTACATAGTTCCAGAGAAATTTAGAAATAACGCGTTTTTCATTTTTTGCTAATTAAGCACAAATCGCGTAATTAGACAGTGTTCGCATACCTAAACTCTTCGGAACCGTCTTGATTCATGGTCCCTAGGATGCTATAAGATGAAAAAAATCAAGAAAATCCAGGGGGCTCACTGCGGAGGGTAAATCAGGATTTTCAGATTTGGCTCCTGGACTAATACCATACAGTATAGATTGAACCGATGTTTTAATTATTTTCCTAACCGCATTTGAATTCAAGCCGGCGTAGGCGTGGCTCGAGAACACAATTCATTTAAATGGTGTCTGCAAACTACCCCATGCAGTGAATGGACCAATTTCACCATTCCCTTCAGAATCAATTTTGCGGACCCACCCTCAATTTCCAACCGATACGTGAATTTTCCGGCACCTTACACAGCCCAACAAACCCTGGACTCCAGAAGCTGTGCAAACGCTGCAAAACCCTTCCCATAAATCATAGCACTGCCAGGAAGTTCGTTTGACTTCCGGCGTGACCTCATTACGGGACACGGGTGGACACATTGGTATTCATTAGGCGGCCATTACCCCTGCAGGGTCTTGTCAAACTGTGCAGACGACATTTTGATGCATTATTTCGCGCGCTTTACTTCCTTGTAGGGGGCGCTGCAGTGCCCACTAGGGGCAGATTGGGATCAAAGAGCTTTAGCTGCCCCCTCCTCGTCCTCCTTTTTGTCCACATTTGTTCACTGCACCCATAGTTCCTGCAGTCACCTCCTAATGTTTTAATTTCCGGTCTCGAGATCTCCCGCGAGAACTGGGTGGTCCGGTCACGTGGTAACGTTTGTCCAATCAGCGCCCTGGCAGACTGGGATTGTTGACCTCTAACAATTCAGGAAGGAAAAAAAGATTTAAGTGTGCTTTTTTTTTAGGTTTGGTGTTAGTTGGAAAAGCGCTGACGTATTATACTGATAATACCCACAGCAATAATGAGCATATCTCTGAAATGTTACCCTACATTTTTCGAGCTAGATGCTGTTTTCTTTTGATCTTGCTATCTTTATTTTTTTTAAATTAACGCTACATTCATTGCTTTGTGTTTACAAAAAACGTCACCGATTGCAATTGTCTCACTCTGGGTAGTCAATATCCCGCATTCAATTATGTCTCTCCCAAATGGGTATCATAAGAATAAATATGATTTATGAAATCAATAGCCGTGTTTAATACCATAATTGGGTCAGGCTTCTTGACAAGTGGCATGAAAAATTTGATTGAGCACAGACGGTTATTTTTTATTTAAACATTTTAGGAATGACAATGTCTTTTTAACATCAATTTTACAGCCTATGATCCCCAGGGCTCTAGTCTTTGTTCGTTAGGCCCCTGGATCTATAAGCACTTAAACATGCGCAGATAGTTTGTCACGTATATGAGATTAGGCTGATGCGCCGTATAATTTCCCATGTAAAAAGCCATACACGATGTAATTGTTTGGACACTTCCATCACTTTCCCTATATAATTAACATGATCAGAAGCAGGCCGTAGGGCTTCATAATAGGCTTGTGTTATAGGCCTTGCCTAATCTCTTTCGGGATTATATTTAGCTTGTCCTCAAGGCCTAAGTCCCTCAGGTACTTATCATAGGTAATATTTTCTTTGGGAGTTAAAGTTTACCATCCTAACATGCTGCGGAAAACTATTTTTCATGGAATACAATTTATAACATATATATTGGAGATCATAATTAACTCTACACAATACATAGATTTGCATTTGCATTTGGAATTAAACAATGGAGGAGGAAAGAATTGGAATGAGACGTGCAGTAAATTGATTAGTCATTAAAAGGTTATGACTGATTCATCAACCACCCATAGAAATATGAGAGCAAATAGTTGGTTTTGGCGGACATTTAATTGTAAGTCATGAAAATTAATGGTGAAGTGTATGTACAATGCTTTTCAGAAATATAATATTTCCATATAAAATTCTACATGTACTTGGTTAAAACTCGCTATGGTGAATACTCACTTTCCAGACAACAGATCCATCACTGAATGACACAAAGCTAGATTGCTTGCAATTGGTGAAAGGGAAAACGACCACCAAGAAGGAAAAGGGAGCGAGATTGAGACGGGGAAACGGCTTTATAGTATTGGTCAGTCCAATAATGACCATAGTGTACCCGTGTATATATGCCTTGGGGGCCATGCGAGCCATTTCCACGTCACTTCACTGGCTCAAGGCAGACACATTTGTCACGCGATTTGACAGGCCACCAGCCAGTGGACCACCTTATAGCTTTGGCGGTCACTTTCCCCATATGCGGCACCGTCACCCCAATACCGATCCACAGTTGCCTCAATTCCTATAGTATATAGGGCCTGTAGTGAGTTGTACCATGGGGGCCGCCATTGTCCCCCAGTTTAGAACACACAGGGGACAAGCTAGACCTCTCCATCACTATCTTCATTTCACTGCTGCAGGACAGCAGTATCTAAACAGATAACTTTATCACTTTATCTCAACAGCTAGAGTTATGAACCACATAATTATTACCAACATACTCCTTTTGACATTTCTGATAAGATTAATTGATAAGGAAGTTATAGGTAGGTAAGATTTACCCCCTCCTCCATCTCTCTGAGGTACCCCTAAATAGGTTGTGTGCACAGTGTCTAATCCATTATCGTGTGAGACTGTTGATTTGTGTGATTAGCCATCTAGTTAGACAAAGCCTTAGTGGTGTAGCTACCACACCAGAGAGAGAATCCTAGTCTACCACACTTATCATGCCTCTGTCTACCCAGGCCTTATTTATGGAGAGGTGTAAAGTCACTGGGGCCACACTGGAGGATTTGAAAAAATGTACCAAACTCCCTATTCTCACTCACTTTCTTACTGGACTACGCCTCACTGAAAGTATTAACCACAACCACTTTCCCTCGGCCACTGCTACTTGTGGTATTTCCACCTCATATGTTATATGCCATCACGCGAATGCAATAAAAGGGGAAATATATATACTTGTTGCTATAGAAACGTCTTCTTTGTACCCCTCCAGGAAACACTTGCCAAGTAAGGTTTGATACTAAGGCTGCCTTAAGATTTGTGGGCTGAAAGAAGCTGCAGTGATAAAAATATTCCACCGCCCTTTCACCAAAGAAACCGTGTATCCTTTGTTGAAGGGAGGAAAAAGTGTTTCTTGAACGAACGGAACTTGCCTTTCTCAATTAAAAAGACTGTCGCTTTAACTCATTTCCTCTCTTTAATAAATCAAAGGCAAAGGGGGTTAATATCGAGCAGTTGAGAGTTCCTGTATATTTACTGCTATCCTATCTTCTGAATTATTGTTCTCGTGACTGGAGAAGCATTCTGTGAGACTGAAGGTTGCAGCACACTTTGATATTGAAGGTTCTAACGACAGTATTGTAAAGCCGATGATACAATAATTAAGGTTTTGCTCATATAAGATGTGCTCTCATTTCCTTTGTACTGAAAGGGCTTAAGAATTAAAGAGAAATGAGAAATACGATTATTCCTACCTCTTGTGGATTTCAAAAAAGGATGTATATTTTCAACACACGGTACGGAGCCATTACACGTTTACCTAGATATAATAGGAAAATGTTCTAAATACTTTAGAGGTCATACTCTGGGGAAGTCTCGGTATATTATGCGACATGTGGCAAAGCATACCATTTTTCTTCAATATATTACATAATTTATCAAGAATGAAAAAATCATTAAAAACAACTTCGTCACAGACGTACTCCTAGCTCAGCCAAACACTTCACCAAATACACATCTCATTGCTGGGCTCCCCGCTGCACTTCCTGGAATTCCAGGAATTCGGCCGGTGGCCATAAGGGCTGGCTCCAGGAAGCCAGGAATTGCCTGGCTACGCGCGACACTGGCCCTGACGACGGGGGCGGCCGTGGTGTGGGCTTGATGCCAGCTGCTCCAGTCAGGTACCTCCCCGAGGGTAATTAATGCCTACTTCGATTTCTGGGTCTGATACCAGTCCGCCCGAACGTGTCCCCCTCCTCCAGGCTGTCTGGCTGACTCATGGCTTGTTTCTTTGTATCTCCTTTTTGTGACCGGTTTCTACGTAGCATTTAGTTGCGTTCGGTCTTGGTGTTTTTTGGTCTGTTCTGCAGAAGTTCAGTGGCGTGGTGTGCTCTAAGGGCTGCGTTTCATGAAATATGGATTTAAATCTGACACCCAGGAGGTCACTATAGTTCCCCTGCTTTTATGGAACATTTATTCGCTTAAATCCAATATTTAGTACATAACCTAAACTGTCCTTATTTTTGCTTTCTATTTTTCCTTTTTAACGTGTTTATTGGAACTTCATGTTAATGCATGTTCTTTCAGGTGCTACCCATGTAGTATATTTTAGATTTCTTCCTCTTTGCTTTTCTTTAATATTGTCTCTATGGTTATAAGGTGCCGTCCATTCATTTCTTAGGTATTCTACATAATTTCTTTATCCCTACTCCAAATCCAGCATGCGATACTCTCTATAAATGTACTAAAGCTCTTGGCCCATTCCAGACCCCATTTGTGCATAGGTAATGGCGAGGTTAAGCAACTTCGATGCATCTCGATACATCAGTGTATCTATAAACTTTCAAGCGTTCAGTGGCGGTACATTGAACGAATATATAAAAAATGGTAATGCTATTTCATTAGCTCAAGGTCATTGTACTGTCATGTAAACTGTTATGAAACATTTTGAGATTTCAAAACAATGATTCAGATAAGAGATACATTAAGTTTACGTTACTTGATGGATCTCTTATTTTTCTTATTATTTTGAAATTGCAAAATGTTTAATGAGAGGTTAAATACTCTAGACTTGAGTTAATAAAATATCATTAACATCTTTATATAGTTTTATGCAACGTGATGCGTTTGGGTTGCTTAACCTCCCTGATTAATTTAACTACTTACACCGTCATAAGAGTCAACGTAATATCATTTTATCGTCTCCCTTTTATATCTGTCTGGCCATATCCTTATCATCACTATCTACGCAGATATCAACACCTCCAGTGCCTCGGCCAAACTTTCTCCTAGATTTCCCCTCACTTCCTGCATCCCTCCAGGCACTCTATCTCCCTTCTCCGTTAACTAGAGCTGGCCCCTCCCCACAGAAGGAAGATGGGGAGCAGGAGGAAGATAGGGTGGAGTAGGGGTGCTGCTCCAGCTAGGAGGTGCTTGTCTAGATCAAAGACGACCTGTGATTCCTCCACGGTGTAATGTTACAACAAGCTGCCTCCCCCAGACACCCCTCAGACCCTCTCTGTCAGTCCCTATCCCCTCTCCTCCAGTACCTTGTTAATATGGCCCCAGACATATAAGGATGCTTCTGACAGCTTTGCTCAGGGGGGGCTTCTGTTGGCTCACTTACTACTTCTTATGTGTACATTAAAGGTCTACAAAAGTGGATGCTCTTCCTGTTGACTGGAAACCGTTTGATAACTAAGCCGTACAAGTTGGTTTTGACAGCCTTGCCTAAGGGTAGTATAAGTTGTGTCCACAACTTAACTCCAGAGGTTTCTGTTTACCCTCTTGTAACTAATGCACATTTAAAGGCTCTTCTAAAGTGGCTCTTTTGCTTGTAGAGGTTTGCTAGTTTGATTCTGCACGATTTGATAAGTATTACACGGAAGCTTAATCCTAACCCTAATTTTCTTTTAATAAAGAATTCTCTTTTATCAACAGTCGTTGATAATAGCTGCTCCCAGATGAGAACGCAATTGCAACATGACTTCGAGCTAATTGAACATAGGGAATATCAATCATCGGAGCATGATACCAAATCAACTGGCCAACATCCAATTACATATAGCTACACCATTTTCTGGAACAGAAAACAAGTAATCATCTTACAATATAGACGTTATATATTATAGATGGAGTTTAACTTACTTGATTGAGATGTATTCTTCCATCAGCCGATAAGGGCCTACAAATCTACATCGTATTCACTTAAGGGCATAGGCTGATTCTTTCCTTATCTGCAAACAGAAAGAAAACGAACGGTTAGCTTACTCTCTATGAATCATTTATTAGTACAGGCCTTTCAGAAGGCAATAGATGATATTTGAATAGACGCAATATCAGTCAGGTGATCTCTGAACTTGTGGCGTGTTTTCGTATCGCCTTGGAAGCATTGGTATGGGCTGGAGTTGGGGAAGGTGCCAGAACCAAGATGGCGGCGATCACATGATCAGGATGCGGATCACGTGACCGCATTGCATGAGCAGGGCTCATCGATAAGGGGTCAGGGGCGTCGTTAGGACCTACGCGCAGAAACAGAGACCAACTAAGTCTGACTCGATAATTCAAGTTTTGGTAACCTATGACGTTCTCCCTTTAAACTTCTTCGTTAATATTTCACAATGCTAAAAAATTCAGTTTAGAGCTTCACCGGATACGATTTAGTTTCCTGCTCATTTAAATTGAAAGTTGAAGTAGGCTCAAATCTAAGTTGTTTTACAACCTCATTTAAACTGTCTCAATCAATATGTTTTTATAGTAGATTTAATTCTTAACACAATGATAAGGATCTTAAGATTCGAGCATAGTGGTTTTGGTGATTTATTTGAGAACATTATAATTAAGGCTGAGCACTCTATGAACCCGAAAGCTTGCGTTATGATTTAACTCAAAACTTTGTGCAGTTTAAACTCCACTTTTGAATCGGTGTTAGGAGTCTGATTAATTAGTAGGGCAGGGAGGATACGGGTGCGATGTGTCCTATGAAGAAGCACCGCAGGGGGCATCCGACGGTGGCTGTAGGCCTACGACCCATAGGGGATCGTCACATACCGAGGGCAAAGCCTGAGGTACGTACGATTCCCATGGGTCATATGGCCACCTGAGGAAGCCCCCTAAGGTATTTCTTTATTTTATCACCCAAACAAAATGACAAATATGTGAAAATTCCTGAAAAAGAGGAGTTTACAGTGAGCGGTGTGTATGGCCCGTTAATATGCACTAGCCACAATATTCACCATTTGCCGGCCATGCGGGTGATAAATCTAAAGAACAAAACAATTATACAACTAATGATAATGAGATAAGATAACACATAAAAAACCGTAATACCATATAAACTGTGAACTTCCACACAGGTTATTTAGGCAATCAATGATACATTTCACAACATTAGTTTTTTTTGTAAACTTCCTTCCCTTTAATACATAACTTTTATGTATAAATGCACACTGGTATGATAAACCCTAGATATAATGAATTACTAACAGTGTCCTTACTAACATTCAAACACATGCAGAATAGGCCTACGCCTATCAGGCAAATGTTCAGTTATTGATCATTGAAACCATCATTGTTACCAGTTACATTCAGTCCTGACACTTGTCCCTGTATAATAACTCGGTAACTGGGCCTATAACAACCTTGTCTAGGCCTAAGGGTAGACATAAGTGATCGGAAAACCAAAATCAAAGTCCTGGGGTGAAAACAAGTAGGATTAATCGGCCACCTGCCCTGTTATCGTCCACCTATACACTGCTGGGCGATACATCAAGATTCGGATACTAAGGTTGAGTGAATAATTGATGTTTCATAAACAGGAAAGGCTTTAGATAAATAGGGCAGAACACATTTATAACATCCTCGCTAGATCCATGCACATAAGCCCCATGGGGGTCCAGGTAAGAATAGGCCCTCAGTAGCCCCTGCTGATCGTACAAGGTGACGAAAGGGGGGACCCTGCACTGACCAAGTGGTTCTTTGGGTTCAATTCCTGGTCAGTGCTTGGTTCACTAAGGGATGAGGTACAGCAAAAATGATTGCTATGTTTTGATCCCCTGCTGTTTGCCTGCCCTGTCACCTTCATCTCATAGATTCAATCACCAAAGACAGAATTCGTCCCAACTGGTTTTCGCTGTGAAAATGATCCTGGCTGTCGGTACGGCGTAAAACACCCAACACTCACTCACACTCTCCATGCACATAAATTGACAAAATAAAGGTTGTGTTGTTTTGGGTTTGATAAGTATGGTTTATATAAGTTTTTATCAAACGTATTCCTTTTGGTTATCAACAAATCACCTTTTTTATTGATACATCTTCAGGTTATCCTGATCTTCCAGAGGAGATAAATTAGGTTTCTACGTGTACATTGTAGCTTGGCGCGTTAGTCGCTGTTTTTGCAGTGGCCTTTTTCTTTATTGTAACTATTGTCAACATCTGACACTAGTGACAACTATACCTCATGTATAATTATGTTACCCTTTATGACATACATGCATGGCCACTTAATACTATGGGTCCGCAAGTTAAGAAAGGGCTGATTTTGTTCACATGACTTTATTTTATAAATAATCAAAGGGGTCTGATCATAAAACTATGAGTGCCTAAATATACCACCAGGACAAAATGTCACAAGGAAAATAAGTTTGGAAATTCTCAATATAGATTAAACATTCAAAGAAACATAATATTATGACATTGCAATCAGCTTTTATTATAGGATATAACACATTTTAAGTTTTAAGTTTTTCAGTCCTTTCCTGGTCAGCAGACCTATAACGGGAAATGCATCCCAGAAAGATAGGTCGGAAAGTGCATGCCAGAAATAGTTCCCTGAAGGGCTTGCATAGAAACATACCATTCTTTACTACCACCACTACCACTAGTGCACCGCCACCCCAGTATCACAGCATCACCGGCACCACAAGAGCACCATCGGCACCACTAATGACACCACCACCGGCACCACCAATGACACCACCACCTGCCGGATGAGTTGGGAAAAACAACTGGGCGACAAATAGATGCTCCCACCCCCACCCCTTCTTCCCACTGACCCCTTCTGCTCGTGGGAATTTCACACCGACAGGTCCTCATAAAAGAGGGCGGGGGATGGAAGAGCGTGGGAGGGGCTCCTCCAGGGTCCATGTGAATCATACAGGTCCGTGAGAACATTTCCCCCACGGTGGGGATGGGGCTTCTTTAACACTGGAGACTTGAGTGTAGGAGCATTGGTTGGTGGCAATTTGTATAGCGGCCTTTAAGTATTGTATTAAAGCACGCATGCTTGGACGCTTTGGGAGAGGTTCTCTTGGGATGGACTAGTCCCGAGCTTGAGAAAGGCGAGTGTATTGACGTTGTAAAGGTCTTTATTTAACGTTGTAAAGAACCCATTACATGCTATAACGGTACCCTGGGGAGTAAAGGAAAGAGGAGTGAACGGGAAGTAGGACAGGTATGGTGGTAAGATGCCAGAAAGAGATGGAAAGAGTGGTGGGTAAAGTGAGGTATAGAGTGAGAATTAGCAGATTAACATGGCTGTTTAGCTTGACATTTACCTTGACAACATTTATTCCAGGCTATCAAAATGTAAAGTTACTTCCCAGTTTACTTTGAAATAACGTTTCTATTTCATTTTCATCTAATGATAATATTATTTGAAAGTTCTTCTATTCTGACCAATTGTAAAAGTACTATTTATTTTCTATTTTCTATCTCAGTTATTCTGCAATCATTGTACATATCCGTTGCGAAAGGCCGCTGCCCGATTCAGACCCAACTTTCCGTATACTACTGCCTTAAACCTGAACCTTTAAGGTAAACAAGATCGGACATGATACCAGCAGATCAGGACACAAAAATTAAAATAAAAAGATATTCGTTAAAATCACTCAGATCTATTTGTCATGTATTACGTGTACATGTTTTTTAACACTGGACAATCTGAAGACGAAATCAGGCAATTCTTCCTTGTCTTACGCTCATGGGAAAGGGTTTCACTGACCGAAAGTGAATATTAAATTTCTTGCTAGCATTGATTTGTACTTATCATTCTGAATTTAACATTTAATATGCAACTTTCATTTCTGGTTTCTAATATAAAGGGCGAGGAATTGTAGTACACTTCATACTTTATGCAGAAGCATTTCGTCGGGTCTATGTACAAAGGGAACGAAAACACAGCAATCCCCGACAACGAATACTTCAGGTTTGGGTTTCAAATAAACGGAAACACTCACAAAACCCAGCTTAACTTCCACAAATGGAGAGGAAGGAAACAAGGGAAGGATATAAGAGTCAGAATAGGGAGCACTTCTAAGAGGAAGAAAGGGCTGGAGGAATCCTCGATAAAAACCGGAGGGAACTGGAGGAAGGTCGGAAAGCTCAGGAGACTAAATGAATTGGATCTTACAGGCCTTAACCTTGGCATTTGGGGCCAGGAGGAAGTGAGGGGGTTTAGCAAGCGGCGACATTTCTATTAGACCCGCGACCACCCCTTGGCCGGTGGAGGTGGCGGTCAGGGTGAGCAGTGGGGATTGAGTTTATTGCACGGTCTCGCGAGGTCTCGCAGGGCCGCGAGAACCGACGAGATCTGTAGGAGGGTAAGTGGATTTAGGTAGTGTGGGCTGGGAACTTTGGTGGGCTCAATGATATTAGAGTAAGACGGTACGACTCAGCGGATGGGGGACGGCAGGGCTAGGATAAGGTATCAAAGAGGTGGAGTGGATCTATAGGGCATTTCAATATGAACTACCATTCTGATTTTTATAGGGTATAATTATTAGGCTAAACATAGTTTTATACTAACCAAATGCCCACAAGCTATAGCGTTTGTAATTGTGAAGTCTCTTTTTCATTTAGTTTTAACAAACTTGAAAGACAGAAAACAATACTTACGATTTCCAAAAAGAATGCTTCTATATACTTTGTCTAACTGTGTTTATGTTAATTATTTCTTTTCAATACTTTGACTAAGAGAGCACGTATGTCGATGTGAAGAAAAAAGAACGTTTACATATTATAAGAAAATGTCAAATGTACATGGAAAGAAGCAAAAGGTGGGGACAAAGTGAAAGGATAACAAAATAAACATGTTTTGAAAAATCATGGTCCAATCTAGAATCTTAAAAAAAAGAGGTGGGGGTCTGCCCCAGATACGTTTCACAACAATGCTTATTCACTAACACAGAGACCCCATGCATAGATCCCTAAGGTGGAATAATTTAGAGAGAAAAAAGTAGAATTGGGTATTTCCGCAGTTTCTTAGGGTGCTGTAGGCTAGAATCATTGTATACTAAGCTATATGGTATGCAGCTAAAGAGCCACATCTTATAGAGGGGGAAACCGGTTTACGTGCTATGTAGCATGAATAATTTACTACTCCAGTTAACGTGATTTGAAGTATCTAGGGATTCCATGGAAAGCACCGGCGGGCGGGTCAACACTATGATAAATATATAACTTAGGCCTATATTATAGGGAAAATCGCTCATTTGTCAACGAAAAAAGTAACTTCGGGAGAATGGTCTGTTTTAATAACAAAATATCAAATGGTCTACCTACATCTAATACTAATGTAAAAAAAAAAGTTTCTGACGAGTTTCCTTTCATCTGAATCAGAAATAATTATTATATGACGGTTCTTGAGAATAATATATCAGTGAAGAGACAAGCCTAGTGCACAAAATTTAATCTCAAACAGGAAATATTGAAACTTAGCTTCCGTGCAAACTATGGACACGGCCACGCCTGCTACATTGAACACGTTTGTAGCTATCCTATATATCTATGTGAATGCAGTATTTACCTAGATGTCTCTTAAGATAGGTGGTTTATGAGTACGGATGATAAACATTCAGCCCACAATGTATCTATTCTTTTCTTATTTTACACTAAGAATACGACCGAGAAAATGCCATACCTAACCTAATGATAGATCCCTAGATCTGCACATAACATTGCATCCATTTACCTGCAATCATCCATTGAGACGACCAGAATCAGATCGTGTAAACTAGGCTTAATTATAAGCATGTAAGGGTTAAATTAAAGCTGCCAGTATAGTGGCGGTTAGAGGAAGTCCCCTTGTTAATTTGACCTAAGTGATCGATTTCCTCCTGCTCCCCTGAGATGATTAAAGCTGAAATATGAATGACAAATCAGCACTTGGCACCAATCCATCGGTAGACGGCGCCTCAGGCAGTGTGAGGGTTGTGGGGTGTAGAGGGCGGGGGGAGGGGGAGTGGCCAGGGGTGGGGGGGGGGGGCACTTAGCCCCAAAATGGGTACCAACTGTTGTCGCAAGGTCTTGGGGCTGTAGCTGTGAACTGCCAATTTGGCTATAAATGGGGGGGGGGGGGCTGTCAAATAATCATAATAATCTTTTGGGGAAGCTGTTAATGATATGTATTATATCATGAGCTTATATATGCAATTCAATTACTTCATAATGCTTCTTAAATTGAGTTGAGATATGAAATAATAATTAACAAATACCTCTTTTGGAGGGGCTGTCCTTGAAATAGGTTGTCAGAGTTTTCCCACTCCCAAAAAGGGGGGCTGTCAGTTTTCCCATCCCCCAAAAGGGAGGCTGTAGTTTCGCAGTTGGTACCTACCTTCAAAGACCCCCCCCCCCCCCCCTCCCCAGGGGAGTGGTAGGGTGCAATTGCTGTTGCTATTGGCAGAATCGGAATATCACGACTTCTTGTCGCTGTCTATGAGATGATTGATGGAGCAGAGTAAGGGAAGTTTAGCTATAGGAGAACAAAGCGACATGGCCATTGCTAAGTGCCTGTTTGTTTTGACTCATGAAACTGTAATAATGGGAAGCATTCGTATATATCGTCGTTAGGTTAAGACTTACAATAAAAAAAATCCTTGACAAATAACCACGATGAAGACGTTCAAAATTGAAAATTATAATTCCACTTTACTTCATAGACTATTGATTACGTTTTGAATGAATAGAAAAAATGAATAAAAATGTATGATGAATTAGTTTATTTAAAGTTGACATTTCAATCCATAAAATTAATGTTGTTATGGTGTTTTAAAACAAATGAGAAGCGTAAACCAGAAAACACCATCTTAGTCCAAGGGAGTGGGGTCTGGAATTGGAATATATGCGCACGTCTTAATGAATTGTCAATTACTTTTAAAAATGATTTTGTCTTATGGTTAGCTTTGAAACGGCAACAAATGTGCAAGAGAATCACTTTGTAAAGCCACTTCCTCACTTAGAATAACTCTGTAAAATTGAAGGTTAAAACACATGTCAGATTTCCACAAACTTCTTAAAACGAATTACGAGGCCATTAGGCATACGGCATGTGCCTGTGGTATTTTCATTTCAGTACAGGCTACCTTTTTCAGGCGCAAAAACTGAACAATCATGACGATCACGAAATGGATGCACGTTTTCGATTTCCCTGGAAACACTTAAAAATAGTTAATTAAAGCGACATTTAAGCGGAGGTCACGTTCGGTACACTTAATGGTAATCCTCAGTTTTCAGGTCAAGATGTCAGATCAACATTACGTTTGATCTGTTAGTAAATGTTGTTTAAAAAGTGATTTAATCAAATGATACTATAAGTAGGAATACAAGCTAAGGACAATTGAATTAGGCTTATTGTTTTCCACTACCTTGAACACTAAACGATCTCTTTTCTTTTAATAATACCGAAGTTTTTATTCAATGTTCCTCCAGCAGATGATGTGCTGACAAAAGTCAACATTAACATTGAACACTGAATAACATGTGATTCGATTTCAAAGCCTATGCTTTAAATAATGCATAAATTCCCTCTTTAGCAGTACTTAAACATTATGTACTCTGACAGTGAAGTAAAGATTAATTAGTCCAGTGTCTCTTTGAATCTATTAAGCATCTTTAGCTGCTTGCCTACTTCTCACAGAAACTCTATACTAGTCAGAGGGTACATGAAATATCATGCATATAATGATATAATTCATACATAATCAACACCATAATCTATATGATTACAATGATAATGGTTTCCCTGAATTATTTATGTTATGTTATGTGTTCATTATTAATGAGCCTATATAAGCGGCTTATATTGTGGGTAATCTTACCACATGTTATACAAAGGAAGCCCAACAAATTGTCATTTAATAGGCTCTAATCCCTGCCAACAACTACATGTAATATCTATTGACGCAGAATTAGTGTCATAAACTGAAGTTAATAGTGACTGCCTGAAATCATGAGTAGGTGATTTTATGCTCTGGCAAGAGATCAGGTCATGTGGTGACGACAATAACGTTGTTAATTATTTAGTCTTTGGGTAATTGAATCCTCTATATTGTATGAAATATAATTTGGCGAGCTGAACCCTAGCAACCGATATTGTTTCTTCCAGACACTCGGGAGAGGTCCTGATTAAACATGGAAAAGAACCCAAGAATGCTAAATAGTTGCACGTGGTCGCAAAACCCCTGCCTTTGTTATCAGTAAAAGATAATGTCAACTTATACCTGGAGGTTTTTGCCTACGTTTATATCACTCCAGTTACTAAACTTTGTGAGATCATATACCCCAAACGTTTAAATTTGACAGAACGATCGTCGCCTTGACGTGTGTGGATATTCTATAATGATATAATATGATATTGCATTTTCAGCTGTAGGCTTATTATTCTATCAACATGCTCGGACGTACACATATTTTATATTAGAATTGAAATATTAAGAGCTGTGTGCACACAGAGTAATGTTTATATGATAGAAAAAAAATGAACCCGCATCCATTACATTACTGTTCTATCACTTTTATTTCCCTATACTACTTACATTTTGCATTGAGAACCCTTTTCATGAGTTGAATATGCAGGTACCATCAGCAATAAGATTAGCCAGTCATTGGGAAATGATGGGTTTAAAAGCCAGAAATATTGCTTGGTGATGGGCACCTAGGTACATTTGGCCTCTCATCCTCAGGCCCCTGGGTGGCATTCTGGTCAATATTAAGTATATCAATAGTCAATGTTGGATATTAAAGATCAAAGTTTGTAAGCAATGAATTGCATTGCCTTAAAAATATGTTACTTTTAAGATACCCCAAAATAATGTTCAATGCATGTCCAGAAACAATGTCGATATGAATTTTTGTTACACTGTCACAACAGAAAGCAGTGACATGACAAAATTAATAAAACAGTTCGGCAGATTTCCAATCAGATTTCTTCTTTATAGGTAAGTGCTCTATCATACCATTTGGCGACACGAAAAGTAGCCACCAGTAGGCCAAACAATGAGCTCCATACCAAACCTTTTCTATAAATAGAGCCACCTCAGCCATAACTCATAATATTATGTTGATTTTCCTTGCATGACCCGTCCCAGTATACCCCACCCCAGCAGTAGTACTACCCATTATTAAGTGTTATTCTCGTGTTATTCTCGTGTTATTCTCGTGTTATTCTCGTGTTATTCTCGTGTTATTCTCGTGTTATTCTCGTGTTATTCTCGAGTTATTCTCCTGTTATTCTCCTGTTATTCTGGGGACCGAACACATCGCCCAGCTCCGTGTCAACATACTTCTAGTGATGAATGCTTTCATGATGAAGGGAACAGGATGGCCGGGTAGTATTAGATCATCACGGCCACACAAAGAACCCTGACAGGCCCTAGTAGGGCGACAACAGGCACAAAACATGCCGAGGTGCTCCTAGAATAATATGAGCATAACACGTCTAGGTGTATACTTAAAACAGGCACATAGCACATGTAGAGGCGCCTGGAATAGGTACATGTTAAATCTGGGTGCACCAAAAATGTTAACAGTAGGCCTACACGTCTAGAATAGGCACAAACATATAAAGATGCACCTGGAAAATACACAAAGTAGATCTTGGTGCGTATTGGTGTATCTGGAACAGGCACAAAACATATTAGGGTACATTTGGAAAAGGCACAAAACAATTTGTCTGAAGCTAGAATAGGAACGAAACACATAGATCTCTTGGTACATCTAGAATATCCACAAAACGCATCTGACTGCAAATAGAATAAACACTAAAAACATTAAAAGCCAAATTTTGGCTGCATCTAGAACAGGCACAAATTGCATAAGACTGCAACTGAAAAAGGCACATAACACATTTAGTTACATCTGGAATAGATACAAACGTATAATGGTGCACCAATAACATATGCACAAAATAGATATTGGCGCACTTGAAATAGACACACAATACATCTCAGTCAGTGTAGCATGAACAGACCCAACCGACATTCGATGCACTTAGAATAGACACCGAACAGAACACATCTTGGTGAGCCAAGCGCAGACACAAAAAACACTTAGGAATGTATGGGCTCATTTTGACAGAGCGGCCCAACCCGACATTATCGACTAAACAATGGGGCTGTGAATATTGTGTTGCGGGTTAATAGTGGTGGGTGGGTGCAACAAGTAATTCAAAATGTATTATTCAGCCTGCTCCCGGTATCCTTTTGATGCCCTCATTTCTGTTCCTCTGTTTTGTCTGAATACAATACTACAAGCTGACATCAGTTGGAGCTGCTAAATAACTGCTCATGATGAGATTACAGGGGCTGCATTTACCATTGAAAATTTGAATCTCTGAGATAACATATTTTTCTCCTTACCTATCACTCACTCTCTACCAACGCCCTTGCTATTGTTTCTACTATCTACCTTTATCCTTTGCATTTCGCTATGTAAAAACTCGATACAGATTTATTTGTAGTTGGAATCTCTCCGAACCAGTAGTAATCTTTAAAGCGATTATCATTAATTTTGTCCAAAGGTAGAGAATTGATATTTTAGAATAAAATGGTCCCATGTTAGCAGTAACATCGGTGCGCCTTTAGCGACATTGTCTGTCTATTTTTTTTTTTTTTTTTTTATTTAGTTTATTTATTCATACATAAAATAAGTCCAAGTACACTGTACTTGTTTTCATTTTACACTTGAGTTGTCTAAACAAAAACGTTTCAAACCAATAATTATTTATAATACATAATTCCGCCATATAGTCTCTCCCCTGCAATGCCTCTGAAATCCCTATGCTCCTTTAATCTTAGACTACGGTATCTGTATTTGAAATGTACACCCAACGGCAGTGCGAACCAAAGGGACCTACCGTATTGAATAATACATTGTTTCATTCAGGGCCACTCCCCCTTGGGTTGATTCAATTGTCACATAACAGGTCTCAGATCGGAAAGTCAAGTCTGCAGCAGCTGGGGTCCCTTAAGGCCCGGCCAGCCTTAAGTCACAGATCACAGCATGAGCTGCTCCACCGCTGCTGGCGAGCAGAACGACACCTGCTCAGCAGAACAACTCATAACCTCTGGTGGCTTGGCCAAAGGGGACACTGATTCTTTGAGTAAAGTTGAATCAACTTTCTCTCACGATCTCTGATTTAAGGAACACGTTAGTTTTATAATTGTGTTAGTTTACTATATTTTTTTGTTCAGTTTAGATACTCATTCTTTCCTAAATTGCTTAACCCAACTCTCTCTTGTGGGTTTGTTAGTTGACGATTTAAACTTAACTGAAAGAGTTTGCATGGCTATACTAACAAATGACACTGACAATAAAATACCTTTGGAGGAGAATTTTGAATCTGCGTACTTTTAAACCTAAAGGCGGGTCCCCATGTGGTGACTAAACCACGGCGATTAGTGCATTTTGCCGGCGACCAAGGAAGAAATATTGGTCGCAAGGCGACTAAGTAGTCACCGGATGACTAAAAAACTAATCTCCACGTTGGGACGCTCGTGATATAAATCTGCTGGTGACTAGAGAACACTTTAGAACTTTAGAACTAATCGCCCGTGTCTATGGAGAAATATTAAACATGTCAAATATTTCGCCCACAAACCATGGCGACTAGTGGTTTAGTCGCCAGACATCATGGCGCCCTTGAATGCTAAGTCGTCGGGCGACCAAACCGCCAAACATCACGATGGTCGCCGTCGATTTCTTTGAAAGTAGTCGCCCTGTGGGGACCAGGCTTAAGATGAAAGCGTTTGTTTACCTCTATAGAAAATTGCAACATTTGAGTTTAAAGCCTGGTCCCACAGGGCGATTAGTTTGCGAAAATTCGACGGCGACTAACGTGATATTCGGTGGTTTAGTCGTCCGACGACAAGGGCACCATGATGTCTGGCAATTAATCCATTAGTCGCCATGGTTTCTGGGTGAAATATTTGACATGTTTAATATTTCGCCATAGCCACGAGCAACTTGTTAATCGGCGGGCGACTTAGTAAAGTGTCCTCTAGTCGTCCACAGATTTATATCACGAGCGTCCCAACGTGGAGATTAGTTTTTTAGTGGGGACCCGCCTTAAAAGAGTGTATAATTGCGTACCTAAAACCGGACCACTCACGAAAGGGTGTATGTTATGAAGTTATCCACTGTACATCAGGTCGGAAACATGCGGGGGCTAAAGTGTGAGGTTGGTGAGATTGGTTTTGGTTCCAGTTATGATGTCTGATACAGACAACAACATATTTTCACTATGTGTTAGTATTATATCATATTAATGTTGTAGAGTTCTTTTTCTGTTTGCTTGTTTTCTTGTGTGTTTTTTCTTTTTTTTCTCTCTCATTATTTTGTATAAATTTTTGTCTTTTTGGATTGAACACTGTTATCTGCCCGAATTAATTTTATTCATGTGTATTGTAAAACTAAAAGTTCTAGGTGGTCCACCAGTCCATACTGTAAGACAAATGTGAAAATTTCTTATTAATGCTGGAGAGCAATGAAAACCAGGGCAAGCTGAATTGTACTCTTTCAGGATAAATAAACCTGTTCAAAAAAAAAAACCTGCATGTCAGGCTTAGTGTTTTGGCGATCTAAACGCAAAAAGACGGGATAGATATTATGGAAAACCCTCACATGACTGAGTGGCCGACCAACAGTGTCCTCATATTTTCTCGAATTTTGACGAATAGTTCGAATCGAAACATTTTGTGTGATCGGTGGTTTATGTTTGATTTGAGCTTTAACCAAGTACCGCATATTCAGCCTACTCGAATACAACTCAATTTGAAGGGGTTTTTGATTTTGATATCTGTTTTACCAATGAAGAGCGCTTTTATTTTTTGTTGTATTTGTTTTTAGTTTTTTTTTATAGAATTTCGAACAGTACCTGTACCCAGGCCTTTAACACAATTCTATTTTAATTATTTGAGTTACATTACAAAGAAGGCATTATGTAATTACTTATAGGATTATAGGCATATCAAATCAGTATGCATATTTATATATATGAATAAAATTAATATAAATAATGATGATTTATAATGATTCTCAAATTTGGATTGAAAACCTCCTCCCGTTCATGTAATCTTCGTGCAACAAACGCCTGAGGTTTGAAAGCTCTTGTTAAATCATCCACAATATTATTCCAATTAACTTTGTAATCAATAGAACTGAAGTCATTTACAATTCTCCAAAACAGAGACAGTTCATCACTGTTGGTACCACAGGCAGTCTCATTAATTCCCAGTAACATGTACCCTCCTCTCTGAACAAACTCTACTCCTCCCTCAAGAGCGTAATTCAATTGGACTTGAAAACGGACCCTCAGCCGAGAAACCCTATACATTTGTTCATCACCCAAAACCTGATGTTTCTCCGAGGGCCTGTAATTGAATTGTACTATCTTATTTGTTCGATCAATGAGCAACACTTGATTAACGTCAATGCTTCCTACCAGCATACCTCATCTACTGAATGCCTATATTCCACTAGACGATTTTGACTTTTAAGAATTTGATAATTATTAATTATAATATCTTTATGGGATATAATATTAGTATAGGAACCCATGCATGCTACATGTCATGAAAGCGAGCTCAATATCCTTTCTAATGGTATATAACATTTCTATGATTATCTATTTTTCGGACTTACAATTTCCCAATTTGCGAGTAAAATCGGATCATGGAATACAGCCTTAATGGAACCGTGACTTTTAATAAAGATCTCACCTAAGCAGCTAGAGATAAACTGCTGCAGACTCATGGGGTTGGCTTGGTTGGTGAAGGGGGTTAGACCTGATAATCTCAGCCTGTAATGTACTAGGATGGATTATCCCTCTAAGTAGGGGTAACACGCAGGGGTGGGAGCTGGATCAATCCCCGCCTCCTTCCGCCAGGACCTACTGATTGCGTCAGCAGTTGCTCCTTGGCTTCCCCTTATTATGGCTGACCACTGACATCTGAGGGAAGGCGTATTACAAGGCACCTGGAGGAACCCTGGGGGATTCTTTAAGCATGCAAACTTTGTAGTAGAAAGAGGGGCATCATTGGGTCTCCTAGGATTTGGACGAAATCGGAAGTAACATTTTGATAAGGGAGGGGGTGGGGTACTTTCCTCAAAATTAATAGAGAGGGTTCAGTGAACTTGCCCCCAACTATATATAGCACTACTATTTGATTACAATCTTCATAAGAAAAATGAGTAAAGAGTAAAATCCAATTTTAAAGCCAAACTTGGACATTTGACTCCAAGCAGAGGATGAAAAAGGTTCCTGGTGAAAGGTTAATCCAAAAAGTAATAAAAGGGCTTGATATGAGCTCGCCTAAAACTGCGCTTTATTGATCAGGTCGTTGAGGTTCTCTTTCCTTATCAAAATCGATGGCAAATCGGTCCTCAAGAAGGAGTATGTGGCGCCCTCTACTGCCGGTTGCACTCAAACGCAGCCGGAAGTAGACAGTGCCTGACGCCGGTAGGGGGAGCCACAGAAAGCTGCCCCCCCTCTCACCCCTCAACGTCCACTTCTTCCCTTTCCTCCTGTTGCTTAAAGGGTCTCCGAGTGTAAACCCGCTGTATGAGTGAGTGAGTGAGTAATGGATGCTTTACGCCATTTCAACAACTGAGGTCATATTCTCGGCAAAAACCCATAGGGACGAATTCTGTCCTTGATGATTTTATCTAGGACAGTCAATAATCAAAAGGAAAATCCCTAGAGTTGATTAGATATGTGCCCCAAGCTGTTTTAAATAAATTATTACATTATGAATATACATATAAGTAAAACCTCTTTATAAGCAGTATTATTAATTGAAAATCTTGACTTCCCAATTAGTTGTCTCTTTGCATTAAAAAATCAATATCATGATATTTCAGGTTTCTTTCTGTAGAAAGTTTGAATGCTTCTCAAAACATGAAATCTAAAATAAAAATGATAATAACACTTGGTGTAGTATAGTTTAGCCAACCAGGGGAGTGGGGGATGGAGAATGGGGAGCTATGAATCAGCGGTCAATGCACCAGTGGTCAGTATATCAGTGGTCAGTACACAGTTTCTCCCCTCACCTGGGAATGGCCAGAGGGACGCCCAGGTAGACCTTCTGGTCTCCCATCACTACCATGAGTGCATCTGTCATCCGTGGGTAAATTGGATGGGGATAGTTGGATAGGGTAGCATGGGGTAGTAAAGCAAGAAGATCCCTCTAGGGATTAAAAGTAAATAAGAAATTATGAAAGTTACATAAAAGGTAGAGAAGGACTATGCAATTTTTGATTATATATAGTCATCTCCCAATTCAACTGAATCGTCTCCAACCTGATGTGCATATGGTTCTTCTTTTCAACAATTGGTTTTCAATTTCTCCATGACCTTTCTATTTTACATTACATGCAAAATGCCCAGAGATTATGAAAACTACATTATGTAAAAACATTGGACCTGATTCAATTTTAATGTTCTTTCCATCTTACCTGATACGCGATAATGGAAATTGCAGCATGTAAGAAGATCTGATCTGATTTGATACTGCTTTTTCAGATTAAGAATATGCTTTTCCTTACACAATTTAATAAGGTGTGCGCAGAAACGATCATAAAGATTTGAAATCGGGATTTTCAAATTGTTGACCTCCCCAGAAATAAAGTTTCAAAGATTTTAAGTGGGATTTAGAAGGTCATATATGATAAAATACCATGTTTGTATAAGTGTCCGCTTGTCCAATTGGGCGCTGTTTGTGAACGGTCCCCAGTTGGATAACAAAGACACGTATTGTATCACTGTGAAAGCGAGATGCAGAATCCCCAACAACCCCCAATATCTCTTAATATCCCTTAACAGCCCCCAACAACCTCTAAAAAATCCCCAACAGCCTCAAACTGCCCCCAACAACCTCTAAAACTCACCAACAGCCATCAACAACTCCCAAAGGCTCCCAACCTCCAACACTCCCCCAACAACCCCGACAACATTTTAGTGTCTCCCAATATCCCTCATCAGAGTGCTCCATGCCCCCGTATCCCCCCCCCCCCCCATAAAATAGAAAAATAAATAAAATAAAACAGACAAAAAGGGGGGGAAAGGACAGGACCCTCCTTAGAGACCCCCGACCCCTCCAATGGCCACGCTCCAGGCCCAATATCCGTATAGGCCTACAGCCCGCCGGAATTTGAAAGGGCAGCCTCAGCGTCAGTTTAGATGGCATTTCACCACCTAATCCTCCCAGGGGACAGCTGGCACCAATCTATTAGGCGCGCTGCAAGTTTGCAAGGCAATACAACTAAAAAAAAAAAGGCACACTAATGAAACGGTGCCCTCGGGCGAACGGCGCCGATTCGCGACTGTGCATACATGCAGAGAGGTTAAAATAGAATGGAAAAATGAGGAGCAGAAAGGAGTTGTTTTATTAGTTGTACTGATAAGCAGGTGTGTAGCTACAACTCTAATAAGCTTTTAAAGAGGGTGACTCTGTATTGGCGTATGGCAATTTCAGTTTCGTCTCCTGGCAAAAACAATTTGCATAAGGCTCATGAGAGAATGTTTTTGCATCTTTGTTTTTTATCTGCTATAGTTATAATAAACAGTTGAAAAACAAGGCTGTAAATTATCCATATAATCTGGTAATGCAAACAAAATTAAATCTATTCAGATCTGAATATAGGATAGAAACTGCTTTTGTATTTCGGATGTAAATACTATTTTTAGTTGTTGAGATACATAACATTGAAGTTTTTCGTTTGAAAAGAACTTCAATTTCCTAATGGTAAAGTATAGAAATGCCGCATAATCAAACGGTAAAATCTGCCTCTATGGCTTTAGTGTCCCATAGAATGGTCTGAAGCATTTGTCCCAGTGTCATTATCCCGGTCACTGTTAGCCTTGATGATATGAACCGGTCGTCACTCACCCCATTCATATAAAACTGACACATAGTGAGCCGAAGCGTAGGGTTAACGTGGCTACAACTCTGAATAATTAATTAAGCATCACTAATGCAGGATTATAGTGGGTTGGTATTACCAGCAATGTATGAGCAGGGATTACATTGCAAGAATAACATAACATTAATGATAAGCTAGGAATTAGGGGAAATTGTGGAAGATGCAATTGAAAGAATTGTAGAACAATTTATTTGATTCCTGTACGATAACCGTATTGCAGATGTTCTACCACCTATTCAAAATAATATAATTGTCGTTGTATCTCATATATTTAAGAAAAGAAGAACTCAAAGGATATTGTTATGTGTTATCATGTCATCTGATATTACATTTTAATTTCAATAAGAAATTGCCAATGCTTAGAAATGCAGGTATGAAATACACTGTATAGGTAAATATGAAAATGGAAGACGATGAACGCTGGTTGCAGTCAAATGCAATATCAGAAAAGATCCGTTTCAAATGATAAGGTTATTATTTGCAGAGACGAGATTTTCGTTTACATTAAAGTGTGCTAAATAATCCTTGAATAGATGACAATAATTGAAATCAAAGTTATTTGTGCCCCATCTGAAAAGGTTGGGTATCCTAGGATTCACTCCCCAAAGCAAATCTGAAACGTTTGACTTATTTTAAGCCCGTATTCCAAAAGTTGATTTTGATGCTGCCGATTTTGTATTAGTTCGATCTTTTTCTCGAAATGTATAATATACATTTCGAGAAAAAGATCAGACGAATTATGGCACGGGATATCCTACACAACATTCAAAAGAAAATCATGAAGCAGTTTTAATGATGTATGACATGCCTTTACTAAACTTTTATTTTCCTTACTGATTCTAAAGTTCTGCAGCAAAATCGGCAAGTGGAATATAGGCTTCAGATGATGAAAAGAGTTATCTATTCAAAGTCAAAGTATAACTCTGTTGCCGATGCAGGCAGAAATCAAAGTCTTCAATAAATCATTGTCAACCACAATCTGTGTATTAGATCTGCGATCTTGACAGAAGTGAAGTATTATAATCGAAATTAACTCAGTAGCTCAACAACATGTTTCTCTTTATTGAGATATGACATAGTGCTCCAAAGACACAACACGATACGGATCCATAACTTCTGGCGACAAATAACAGGGAATGTCAAACTTTTGAATGTTCAAGGATTCTTGTTGCTATCTGATCTGAATTCAAACGCAACCTTGACGCCAATTGAAGTGCTATCAGTTGAGTTTGAACACCTATTGCGTATGTGGTCTCTACAGTTACATTAAGAAATGTTTCTATTGGTGGGAATATTTTGTCACGTATCATGCTCATTTAAGACATCTCATAAACGTGATATCTTGTATCTTCCCTCAATAGGAAACAAAATAAATGCTTTATCAACATCAAAATAGATACTGACCGAATCTTCCATGTGTGTTTATTACAGGTGGTTCCACTGCCTATCTATTGAGTAAACGTTTTCATCTCAAGTTACTGCTTTAATAGTAGCGAAACAACACAACATAATCAATTTTGCAAGTATTTCTTGATATCAAGTACTCAGCATGTTATACTTCTGCAGACATATAATTGTATATGATACCTGCTCTATGAAACTTATTTAACAAGATAAGTGGCGGATTTAGAGGGGGGGGGGCGTGGGCACGCCCCCCCCCCCCTTTTTTTTTTTTTGGCCAATTTTACATCTTTTAATGTAAAATTCGGCCGAAGAGTCATTAAAGAAAATGTTTTCCAAAAGCGTGCCGCCCCCTTTTCAAAATCATGGATCCGCCACTGAAGATATTATTCTAAGTTGTATACAGTCTCCTCAATTTGTAATTTAATCAGAAATGAGTATGGTAGTATAAAAAAAACGCAGTTTGAACAATTTAGAATATTTCTCTTACAATGAGATGCCATTAACTACTGGATTGCTTCAAGTAACAGCTGAGTAATATGATACGAGACAATATCATACTTTCAAATGTGAGGGGACGTGGACATGGTTTTTATGGTTTGATGATATTATTTTCTCAACTTACCACAAGATCTGGAAGATCATGTAATTACGTGAAGTCAAATAAAATACATAAAAAAAAAAAAAAAAAAAAAACAATAGCTAGCTAAGAGAGAAAGATGGCTAAGTAACCTGTTACCATGCTTAGCTTATGCTTACATCCTCTTGTATCTTAATAAGGTTCGGGGCGAGTAGGCTAATCGGCAAAGTTAGCCAATGAATCTTCTAACTTTAGAGCGACATCCAACCATAACTTAATTATTGACGTAATCCAATCTAGGAATAATGTTCTCATGCTAGAGATGAATATAGGAGTCGATAATGTTATAAGGAGTACATGTCAATCTACCTTGCTATAGTCGAGTTATGACCTGCATGTTCATCGGTTAGTATTTCGTTTAAACATACACGTATGCACTTTTGAGATCTATAAGTTTCAGAATGTGTCAGAATGAGCCATCACTCTGAAAACAATCATGATATATCCGGAATAATATATGTAATAATTGCACATCGCTAAATTCATTTATTTCTTAAAACATGGAGCCATTTCAGAACTATGGAGTTGTGTTAACGGAATTAACGATTTTAGCGTAGGTGCGATATTACCATGGAAATAACTGTCAATACAACTTTTCATGAAAGAGGGTCGTGTGTATATATATATATATATATATATATATATATATATATATATATATAATGCCATGTTAATCGTAATCGGTTATTATACCCTTTACAATACTATAAGGCATGTCTCTGTAACGTATGCCATTGCATCAAGTGTCGCCTATTGCTAAAGGGCCATGGCCATAATATGCAATCCACACTGCACCCTGGCCTTGGCTCGGCGCTTGAACCTTGTGTATAGGTTATTCATGGTGCTGTGACGCACAACAAGGGTAATCAGGGGGCTGGGCCTTATTTAGGCACTGACTGAGGTGCTTGAGCTATAATAGGGACGCGAGCAGCTCGGACCTTGGGCGACCTGATGGATGAGCGACTCATGTGACTAACTCTAGATCCTGTGCATAGCGACTCGTGTGACTGACTTGTACTGGTTCATAGCACCTCACATGACTGACTAGTGTCAGTTCATAGCAACTTAAATATGACTGACTAGTACCAGGGCGACATATATGACTGAATAGTACCAGTTCATAGCACCTCATGGGACTGACTGGAACCGGTTCATAGCGTTTTATGGGACTGAATGGAATCTGTTCATAACGTTCCTTGAGACTTACTAGTACCAATTCATAGCACCTCACATGCATGAATGACTAGAACCAATTCATAGCACCCAACATTCATGACTGACTAGAACCAGTTCATAGCACCTCACATGAATGGCTGACTAGTACTAGTTCATAGCACCTCACACGAAAGACTAGTACCACTTCATATCAACTCTAGGCCAATACCAGAAGCAAAGTCCAAATGACAGGGGACCATGTAAGATATGTAGTATGATTAGGCTGACTCGAACAGTTAAACCTACTCGTACATCCAAAGTCATTAGTAAAGTCTGCGGTCAGCTCTTCACCATTCCGCTATCCAGAATGTGTTGACCGAGAATGACTACAATTAATCAATCATATGTTTCCTTGCCTTGGTGGAATAAGCGGCCATATTGTTGTATTTGTACCCTTTCCTTTTTATTAACAAACAATAGCTGTTCCCCCAGCCCTCTATTCTACCTTGCTTGGTCACCAATCGTTTACAGCTAATGGAGACTGTATTGTAGACTCATACAGCCTGAATAGATGCCACTTCTCCGGCTGAACAATTCACAACAACCTTAAGTAGACAGAACCATCCACCATCATGAGAAAAACGCAACAGCAGGTGCACTCACAGTCTCACAATACCCAGGACACGTTGACAATCGCCTGTATTGTAGTCGGTGATAATTACACTAGTGTAACGACAGGCTGGGGAAAGTTGTGTATGAAGGGGGCCATTGGGGGTGTTTTGTTTATGGGGAAGGGACACCTGGCACGGAGCAGCTCCCCGCTAATGGCTTGTATGGAATCTGTATTCTAATGAGTGAGCAGCTCAGTGTGTTGCAACAGGTTGCAAACAATGCAGGTTTGGGAGGTGTCATTGATGCACTGATAGCAGTGTCGATTTTTTTTCATCGCTTCTCATGTAACTTCTGTTCTGTAGCCCATTGCACATGATATAGTGATCACAGTATTGGACGGTTGCTAAACAGTGAAAACATTCAAAACTATCAATGTTAGAGCAATGTTAGGACACCCCAAAACATATTTTTAGAATATTGTTTCATGAATCTTTACAGTAGGTAGACGTTAAAAAAATCAATTTGATCCAATAGAGAATATTGAGGTTTTGTAAACGTAAGCACATATGCATGTGCATAAAATGTTCTTAGAGATTGATTGCTATAATCGGTTAGTGTGCAACAGGCCACTGGAAGTTTAAAACAATGAGATAAAAAAAAGGTCAACTGCAAGTCACACAGGTTTCTGTTATTTTTTCAGATGTAAACGCAGGGGTGAATTCTGTTTTATTGCTTCAATCGCTACCTTGGGGGACCAATATCATAATTGAACCAAAATAACTACTAAAGACAACAATGTTGATCACACTAAATCCTGTGTTTTTGTATGTATGTCTATAGCCATTGAAAACTGTCATCCTGACTCTCACAATGCATATAGGAATAAATTAATGGATGTGCAACAAAGGCAGTTTGTGGATTATACTTCTATTGCAATGTGCAGTAAATGTATCATTGCTATGAAGTTCTGAAGACAGCTATGTACCACTACTGTATGAATTTCTGAACAATGGAAAAAACACTTCCATTATCCCACATATATATTCATTTCAAAGTTTGTAGATAACCTTCACTGTTTAGTCCCAATATAACATTATGTATTTTCTAATGAATTAAAGTACAAAGCATATGGTAAATGTCCCATGTTGTGCCTGCTGAAATGAGGTGAGTATCAGGTGATAAAGAAACATCGCTATCAGTCCTTCCTCCCGTCTCCTGTTCTCAAGTGATAAGGAATTCATGCCATTAACTCTTCCTCCCACCACCGGCTGTCTTCGCTACAGAAACTGTATTTAAGCTGCACTGAATAATTTGACCTTTCTAAGCAACCTCCTCCTGTAGCTATGCAAAGGCAGCTTTGATTCGGCAGTTTGAATATTTTTGCATGGCGGAGCGTTCTGGGACCATTTTGTTGTAAAAAGGGGACACTGGCAGACTGGCTGGATTAAGGACCACACAAACTAAAATAACATTCCCCTCAGGGTATTGCTCTCAAGCCTGCGAACCCTTGTTTACAAAGCCTCTCAACGGCGCCAGCCTGAAAGGAAGCCACCGCCCGACTGGCTTCCAACCGGCGAAGCCACATCCGTGTCAGAGTGTCATCTGGTGTTTGGGGATTCTGTGTGCGTGCTTCTCTACATTTTTTTCTTTTTGATTTTCATTGTTTTGTTCTATTTATGTTGTTTTGTCTTTTTAGGTGCATTATCCAGGACTATTCAGCTTTGAAGTACGTTTGGCTGGTAGCAGACCAAGGCCTGGGGTAGTGGTAGTTCATTTGTGATAATGACAAACTGCGGGTGTTAAATGTTCTTTTGTTTCTTTGCAAGACAATTCAACAGGTCCCAAATCTGTTGATCAAATGTTTAGTTCGCTACTAAAATACCAACATAGATAGTATTTTAGAGAGCGCTTTTCCTCTTTGTCTTTCTCTTGTCATTTCATTATTGTTTTATAAGTATATCAAGAAACACATTTCTGATAAACCCCCTATACAAAATATTGCAGTTTTTTATCTCACCCATTCGTTCACTGACGTGTTTGTTCAAGGGGCACTCCGGTAGGAAATGTTCCGAATAATTAACTGGCGTCCTTACAATGTAGATGATTTGTTTTTCTTCATAGAGAGAATCAGTGTTTTTCTAAGTCAGCATCTCTTGTTAAACTAAGTATCATACCTATACCTGACTTCACACGCCAGTGTTCCCGATCAAAACCACTCTGTAGAATGCCATCTGCAGTTCCAATAATTCCAGAAAAACAAGAAGCGTAAACCTAACCAGGTGAGATTAAACTGCTTTCTCCTCAGACACTTTCTCACGCGGATCAGTGTCCACATTGATTAGGAAATTAAAGATTCTCTCTCATCGAGCAAATCAATCCAGGAATCTCGGCGGTCCCTGGAATGCGGCCTAAATCGTATCATCTGCCTCGTCTCCTCAAATAAATGAGGTGAACAGCTTTAAGGATTCGAGTCAGGTTTTCTCCAGGAGAGGCGAAGCCTACTGGGAGATGCTTTGTATGTTAAAGTGTGTGTGTGCGTGTGGAAAGAGGGGGAGTACTGTTGTCTGGGTGATCATAGAACAAGGCATGAGACGTCCTTATAGAGTGTTGCTCAATAACCTAAAGTCGCAGGTCTTTGGACTCAAAGGCGTCTGTGTTAAGGGTGTAAGGGAGAGGATATGGGTGGATTTATCAAGTGGGGTGGAGTATGAAATAGTATTGAAATTGAGGGCGGATGTCTTTAGAATATAAGCAGAAGAGGGATTCAACATGCCATTCACATTGAATAGGCCGATTAATCTGTACTTCATAATAGGACATCCACGGATCACGATTTGATAGTTCATCATTTTTGATATTGCAAGATGAAGTATCATTGTGTTTTCATCTTAATTTCAAAGCTGGAGTAAAACGTAAAATATTAGTGTAGGATATAGGATAACAGATTCAAAAACATATATTTCTTATTTCCCAAGCACAATTACATGCACACATAATCAGACACGTTGGATATTAGCTCGCGATCAAAATGTGAAGTTTATCGTTCACAACAGGATATCTGTCTGTTTCTATTCTTGGAGAGAACAGGCATAGGCCAACTGCATCATATTCCCATTCTTTTATTTCCTTTCGCCCTTGCCTTCTACCGCAACAACAACCCTCCCACCTATTCAGAATTAGTGTTTGCATACATAACAATACAAAAGAGATGGTGACAGCCATCACCCTACTGCGTGGGTGGGGTTCATCCAGACACTACCTCATCTAGCCTTCTGAACAGCTCCCTGGAGAAAACTTCTCTATTCTCCAGTGCCTGATGGAATCAGGGGGGTGGCGAGACCGAGAATAGATGTGGTTGTCATGTCTAGCACCCCTCCCAGCGTGTCATTTAGTGGTTAGGTCCCCATAAAGCTCGGTAAGGAGAGATTGGACTGGGGGAGATTTTGCCTCTGGAGTGTTGTCATCATGTTGTGTCTGGTCATAGATAAGGGATGTGGGGTGTGTATGAGCCGATTTGATAGGTATATTCAGTATGATTAGTGGGTCTAATGTGCATGTTTTGATTTTTATAACACTTCAACAGGGAATTATTGGCTCCATTATATCAAAAGAAGGCAAGATATTCCACAAGAGAATCATTGGGACCATGTCATTAAACAGAAAGTATCATTGCACGGAACAATAAGTATTGCCCTGTTTATTACACTACGCTATAGAAAATCTATGTCTACAATTATAAAGGTCACATTGTAGGCCCTATCCAATTATTATGCTTGTAAATTCACACGCTCTCTCTTGTTACTTGTCTAGTTGAGAAGGTCAATTTGATTTTTATTTTTGAATGTTCTCATGGCGATCAAAACTGTGCACTTTTGTAGTTGAAAATACTGTTTTCTCATTAGAACATGTGCTCTCAGCACTTTATTGCTCCCTTTTCTGTTTCGAATTGCCAATAATATTTCCATGAGATTACAAAATTTATGAAATATTGTATTGAACTAGGGGTTTCACTGAGATTTCAATGTCGATTCCAAATATATGATAAGGATAAAAACACAAGATAATGATGCGTCTGATATTTCTCTTACATTTCTTTTAACGTCTCCTTAGAATGAGCAAATATAATTATTCTTTAGACAGCAAGCTTTCTCCAGTGGAAGGCAAAATATTCCAAAAAGTTTGGCGAAATGGATCATATGATACATTTCCATTTCGCCAAACTTATAAGTCTCTTCGCACAACAATGTTATCTCTCATTGTCTTTCATTAGTAATTTAGAAATATCTTATTCACTGTAATGGTGTATCAAAGTCGTGAAAATTAATGGCAAAGAAAAGAAGATAAGAAAAAGGGATACATGATGCCAACTGTGGCTGGCGCTCAGACCTTAGGCAGTCAGTTACAGAAACTTTGTAGGCAGGAAGCGTTACCGGCCTTCCGCCATCATCATGTAAAATTCAGCCCCTCCCTGGGGCCTGATCATGAGGAATTGAACGTCGGATTAAAAAGATAAGTGCGCGGCAGGGGGAAACAAGTTGGCCAGGCTTGGACAAATGAGTGGTTCTTTCATAGTACAAACCTAGCTGGCAGCATTTCAGTAGACTGTATATTATATATTATAAGATTAAGACTACATGCATAACGGATAAAAGGATATGATTTAAAGTTCACTTTTTTTTTCGCAATGACTTACATGAAGCATGCAATTTGTTAAAAACAAAAGACTTTTCTAGTTAGACTAGATTTGTCATTTCATGCCGATGACCACTCTCTATAGAATAATGATCAGACCTGAATTAATGGATTAAACCCAGGCACCTGCAGGCATTTCAGAGCTATATCAGAGAAATATCATACAATGGTATCATGGGTTGAATACATCGATATTCTAAAAAGTAGCTCCTGAGAAACTGCAACTGTCTATGAGCTGCCCAGCCCCTTGTGAAAAGCTTATTCCCTGTCACCAGTTCACCCCCTGTCACCAGGCAAATCCCTGTCACCAGGCCAACCCTTGTCACTAGGCCTACCCCCTGTCACTGGTCACTAGGCCAACCCCCTGTCACCAGGCCAACCCCTGTCACTAGGCCAATCCCTGTCCCCAGAACATCCCCCTATCTGCAGCCCAACCCCGTCACCAGGGGGTGTCTTCTAATGGACGTCCATTAATCTCCTCATGTTTACTTTGGGCCGGTGGAGCGTCAACCCTCCCCTGGGAGGGTTATCTCGAGGGTGAGGTGAAAAAGTCACATGTTGAATTAAGAATAAATATCTAATTTACTCCGAATTATTAAAAACTGTGGAAAATAGTGACTAGGAATAGGGATGAGTTAGCCTTTTAGGTATGAATCCTAAAGAACTATCAGAAGAGAGGGATATATAATTAGTTCACTCCCCATTATTAACTAGAAATCTGAAGATTTTCGGCCGGCATTTTCAGCCGGCCGAAGATGCCTTGCGGAATTTAAGAGGTAAACAATGACTGTGGTACCTGCTGGTACCGACCTCCCCCCCCCCCTCTCCCCCCCCCCCCCCTCTCCCCCCCCTCTCCACCCCAAGCTGCGTCCACACCGCTATTTGGCCGGACGTGCTGTGGTGGCCGTCCAGTCACCGCCCCCCTCTCCCCAGCTCACCACTGCCCATCTATGCTCATACAGGGGCGGATCCGGGGGGGGGGACGGGCCTTGCCCCCCCCCCTCCTTGCCCTGTTAAATCATGTTTGATGGGTAGCCCACCCCCCTGTACATTCATGTTTTTGCCCCCCCCCCCCCCTCTACAAATTCCTGGGTCCGCCCCTGTATACATCCTACTTCGTCCACTATGACCACCCTCGAGGGGCAGGTGTGCGTGAGCTACCATCTATATACACGAGGTGAAATCGACCTCGTGCATGTCTGACACCAGACCTTTACACGAGGTTGATTTCTATCCTCGTGTATGCTAATTCCTCAGCTACCGTCCGTGCAGACCAGAGGGGGCGGTCCTATGCCCTGACAGCCCACCAATGAAGACCGCTCCCCTCCCCCTCTCCCCTCCCCACTGCAGTGGTCAGCCCCAGTAGTATTCATCCGTGACGCCTAGTCTGACTACAAGCACCACCAGTGACCAATGAGAAGTGAGGCGGACGCCTGAGGGTCAGAGGGGGGTGGGGGAGGTGTGAGGGGGGAGGTGGGAGGGGGGAGGGGGAGGTGCTAATAGCCCAATTACACGGCCCAGGGCACAACAACAAAAGAACAATTCAAATCCGGTATGCCTCCTTTGATGCCTTACTTACACTACATTCATATGATTATATCTTTGAATAATGCAAGGCATCAAAAACTGTGCTAAATAGTGACTATGAATAGGATATATATTTAGTTTACTTCCCACTATTAAAAACTGTGGAAGTGGGGCCCAGCGGGACCCACCCCTCATGAGCCCAATTAGGACCGGGGGACTGGCTACCAGCACCTAGAACGACAGGGATTAAAATTAGCTGGACGTCCAAATGGGTGGCACGGGTCACCAGGTCATCCCTTGTCACAATCCCAACCCTCTGCCACCAGAGCCGACACAGGGGTTATCGGTGCAGACATGTCGACCAATCCCAACTGACCATCTGCGGTATGTTCAGCTGTGATGACCGGAATAAGGATTCTCTTTAATGTATGCCCAGAGAAAAAGAAAATAAAGGGAAAAGATAAAGGTAAAAAATAGTACAGATATTGGTGATGAGAGGGTATGGACAACCTGGGATATCCGGGTATGGAGAATGGCGGATTGCTTTAGTTTAACACTAGAATACACTATAAACATTTTCTTAGTGCAATCCAGTGTGAATAGACCATACTACACTGCTTTATATGTAATTGGATTTATATGGCCGGTGACCAACATGTCACACTACATACAGCCATAATATTCATGCCTTCGTTCCTATCTGTACTATATGACTGAAACATAACCCACGGGGTCAATCCTGGCCACGATAGGCTACGTTCTGATAGTTTTGCATTAGAGCCTATAGGCAGGTTTCCAAATGTCAACTAACCTTGGCGACTAGTGCTTTTTGGTGACTCACAAGCATTGACCATTTCCACACAACTGCTCATAAGTCCTATTGGACAAGTTATGGCAACTGTTTGGAAATGGTTACTACTTGTTGGCTGCCTCCTAGCATAAGTCACTGGGGTTTAAGGGCCATACCAAATAGGCGATTATTCCTGAGTTGGCTGACTGATCGGCACTAGAATCGGCCGATTTTAGCAGCGATTCAGATCAAACCTGCACATTCCAATATGCTATACTTACAGGCGACCTTAAGAATCAGCCGATTCTCCCAGTTGCCCATCGCTCATTGGTGTTAAAATCGCCAAGTGGGTATGGGGCTTTGGTCAGCAAGTGGAAACCCACCTATAGGCCTGTAGGGAGATGCACCATGGGGGCGGCCATGTTGTGTCACGTGGTACAATGGGACACTCCTCATTGGCTGGGAGGTGGCGCTTGACCCCCGACAGCTATGGCGGGAAAGGACCACGCATGCGCAGGCCTAAACTCCCTACCTCCCTATAGGCTTCGTGCTCACTGTCATTTGCCGCCAGTGCACATGAGGTCAGGGGATGGGTCCAGCAGACAGGTGTTTGTTTATTGCCACCACTATGCACTGAATATATCATGGAACTCTAGGAATACCTCATATGATATTACAGGTATACATATTTGGCTTGACTCAACTGACTTTTTGATATTGGAATGGCAATACAGTGAAGAGGGGAATTAGAAATGATTGAATTGTTGGAATCAAGGATTGTACTTTACAGAAGGAACATGGCAAGAGAAGCAGTGGCGGATCCAGCTTTTTGAAAAGATGGGGGCGTGCCCCCTAATTTTCAGAATTTTTATATTTAAAATAAATCTGAATTTGCCCAAAAAAAGGTGGGGACGTGCGCCCCTGCGCCCCCCATCTAAATCCACCACTGAGAAGAAACGGTTTGGAAACAGATGTATGACTTTTGCTTTGCTTGAACTAAGCCTAAATGAAAAAGAGAAGAATATAAGTATAATACTCCCTCTTAAAAACAATTCGCAAATGAGCAAGTTTTGATGGATTGTGCAAAGTTGGAAGGGCAATGCACAATATCTATTTGGGAGAGTTATGAAATGTATGATAATGAGCTCTAGGAGTTCTATGTCAGCAATACAATTCTGAAATTACAGACTAAAAGGAATACTCCAATTTGAAGGGGCGCACTGGGGAATATGGGGAAAGCAACATAAGGAACGATCAAAAAGCTGGGGGATATGGACCATTCAGATAATGCTGCGAGGGGAAACGTGATTGGGCAATAAGTAAAGTTATGGAAGGAATGGGTAGCACGTCACATTAAGCCAACTTTACCTTAAGTCTATATAACCCCAGATTGCCAGGCCTGAACCTCATTGTCCAATCCTCTATACCGTGCCCCATCCAGTCGCTAATGGTGGATAACGATCCTATTGAGAGTCAAGGTCTGTCCGCAGTCAGCGGTCTCAATCAGGTCCTTTTTAGCCTCCTGCCAAGGGGCGTACCAGCTGGACCAGCAACTAACCCCGAGCCAACTGCGGGGGACGCTAACAGAGCGTCCCCTTTGACTGCACCATTTCCCCTATTATCCGACCCCACATGGTGCATAGCTGACCTACAAGAGAGACCCTGGCTAGCAGCCATGAGCGTCGAACAAGGCAATGAACCAGGCAAAGAAATAAGGCAAGTTGATAAAAACAGTAACAAGTCGGTTCATTGCGTAAACAGGTACACGCTGATTGGGTCTCAGATGTCAGACTGATGTCAATGTCTAAGTGGCGTCAATGTCCAAGTGACGTCATTATGTTGGTAATGTGAAGGCAGAGTGACGTCAATATGACATCACAATGACAGACAAACAATGGGTCCCATTTGGGCCCCTCTGTTATTCATCACTGGTAACAATGGGCCTGTTTTTTTCTGCCTGTGCACGGAGTCTCAATATTGGGAAAACAATGCTACAGGGCCACAACTATTTCCTATTGGATTTGCTGACCACACAAGTAGGAGTAACCTTGCCTGTCATTGGTGCACTAGAGTACATTGGGGATATCCAATACTCTGTTATTAATTGAATTGTTTTGACCCTTCCTTTTTTTCTTTGCCCTTCACCTTTTACACTGCCTTATATAATAGCCACTTGTGTTTGACATATTGATGCACTGCTCAAGGTACTGTCAAATGGCACAACATAGCTTACTAGAGGCCCAGCAACACTTACCAACTGAGCTCAACTTAACTGTTGTAGGTTAAAGTGGCACTAGCCCCTATGTCTGTCTGGTCTTAGCACAGAAACTCTACCAGGCCATATGGACAGGACAGTCTCAATCTTTCTCTATATATGCATATAATAATATCTAAACTTTATGCATACCGCCTACGACCCAACAATCCAGTCGTACATTTTCATCTTCTCAACATGTTAGATCCAACTCAACTGTCAGTTTAGCTGTGACTCCCTTAGCCACGCTCTAAGATTGAGCCCAACTCTACTCAACTAGGTCATGGGGTTGGGGTCAGTTGGTAAGTGTGGCCAGGGCTTAAGGCCACCACATGGACAATTATATTTCATTTTCTTATATTATTCCGCTCCCAGAAAGTAATAGAATGCTTTACCATTCCGTGACCTGTCATTATGTCCGGGCTACTAATTAGCAGGGTATAGGGATAATGGATGCACCAGAATAGACTAAGGGTCCGGACAAACTACACCACCTCTCTCTGGCAACAGGGACGTGATGGTCTAATCATTGCAACTGATAATGGCACCGCCAACACAGCATAACCAAGCAGACTCTGCAACTATGTATCTACAGCTTCAGGCAAAATTGTTTATATTAGACAAGGGACTTGCTGCACAAGAATAATAATCAGGATTAAAAGAAGAGCTATTTCTAGAACACCAGACCTTGCATAGAAAGCAGATTTATTTCTATGATACTCTATACCCATGAGCTAACTACGATTAGTTATTAATAACCATATTATTGAGATTTATCATCCCTCATTTAGGTCCAGTAAATGCTGTTGCACCATCTTTGAAAGATGTTTAGACCTCAAAGGGGTTAACAATTAGTTAGACAGGAGACTCTCAATGTCCCCCTTATCCAGCCCTTATTTCCAGACCAGTTAAGCAAGGCCTTCTTCTAAAGCAACCCTGTGTAACGGTTCCAATAGGCAATGTATTTTTACAAACCATTTAAAAGTTTTTATTAGTAATAATATCATCAAGGTTTCCCTTGGTTTTCAGAGTTTATTACACATATAAATACGAAAAATATACAGGATCATACTTATTCATTGCAATATGGCTCATTTGATGCAAATTCTCAAGTAGCGTTCAGTCTATGACGATGACTATTATCTAATGATGTTTATCATTTTTTCTGTAAAGAAATACCCAGTTTTGACTCTCCCAAGGAACGCATACGGTTGACAGGAAATAATAAAGAACCATTGAACATTTCCCTTTTTTAATACAATCATTTTAACATTAAACTAGCACGCTATTTGTTTAGACCAGAAAGCCGATGCTGCTCCACGAATTGAAATATAGAACAGAAGGGCATTCTAATGTTATCCTGAGATTTAATCTTAGATCATACAATAACGTCGAAAAATATGGTATAAAAGATGGCCAACTAATAGAAACAAACATTAAATTTTAACTTATTTTGAAGACGTTTAATCTTATAATTAGTGATGGTGTTTCTTTGAACAAATGTACTTCTACGTGGCAGGCCAGGGTTAAATTCCAAGAGGTGTTTTTCTACCGCCATCCCTTGTACTATTGTTCTCACGCCCATACATTAACTCATCAGTGCAAAATGTCAGGTGGTTTCGATATAGCTGAAGAATTGTTGAGTGGGCCTTAAACACGAACACATCATCATAATCAAATACAGGATCATATCTTAACCAAGATATCTCAAAATTACCCCGTGATGACATATTATGTTATAATGATGATTCATTTAAGGTTACATTGGAACCTATCAGAAGAAAGATCGCACACCATTAACACATTTAGATGTACCTGGGTTACTAGAAGGTTGATGATAACTGGAATATGTTAACTAACATTAAATAACAACATGAACAAGTTAGGTTTGTTTGGACATAAATATATATTATCAATATTTATTAATCCTTCCTGTTTACATCGAGTCTAAAGTTTAAAATCTCAGGAGATGTTGTCTTGATAGTGGTTGGAACGCGAATGAAGTGGCGGTTATGGGAGCCACTATATATTGCGACGTGACAACAAGTATGGGTCGCCTTGGTTACGTTCGCGGTTACGTCACGGATCTGTTGAAATAATTATTTTGTTTAGGTATCGCCTCACAAAATATTCCAATTCTTCCTTAGGCAGTCACCCTTCCTTCCAACCTACCCCCCCCCCCCCCATGTGTCCCCATTCGTAGCGACACCCTTTACAACCTCCACACGACTATCTTTATCCCCAAATGTACCTGTTTCTGGGTGGGGAGTAAGACGAACCACATATCTTATGATCAATGATAGTGTGGCACCAATGAAGAGATGTGTGGGAAGGAGCATTCAGAGAGGAGAAAAGAGAGTGAGAGGGGGAAGTGTATGGGTGATGCACAGAGGGCTGGCCCTATATGCGTCATACAGTAATTGGTTTATAGTTGTGTTGATCTGGTTTTCTTGCGAGGTTATAAGGTTACTATAGGGCCCAGGCGGGTTCCACCATATTGTTCTTTTTACTACCTTCTCTGAATGTGATCCTATGACTAATGCAAGTATTTTCATAGAGATTAGATATACTTATGATAAAACCTACTTTACTGGACACTAAAATCCAAAGGAAGCCACTATGATACACTAGAAGCCACTCTACAGTTGTTTATATACCTTCTCTTGAACTAGATGCCGTTTTAGCGGTCATGTTAAGAAGATAATTTATTATCAGAAATATTTTCCAAGTATAGATTTTTAATCCCAAGTTGATATCAGGAAGACACCAGATAAGGAGTCCAGAGACTATTCGATGCAAAAATCTATGGAAGCCACATTGATCAGTGAATAAGAACAAATATAATAACAGATAATCAAGATATTTTTATGTTAATAATATTATGACAAACCGTCACTAAAGAAAAGTACTAATACTCCATGATCAGGTTCTATCTTTTATAAATAACATGACCCAACACGAAAATCAGAGGGATTCCAAATACATGAAGAGAGCTCTAACCAAATCTCAGGAAGACACTTCCAATAGAATTTTCTATATTTGAAGTGTTCTGACCGAAACTCTTGGACACCTGAGAGGTTCTGGTCACTCTGGGAAACACCCTCCTGGCTACAACACTGCACACAGAAAAAAGTTAGAATATAAATCACAGCTTACGGAAATGCCCAAAATAGGCTTGGAAATGAGCTCAGGGCAGGTCGGCTTATGTAGTATCAGCTTAAGACAATCCAGAGGCAGGAGGCAGCCAGACACCTCCATGGGGGATGTCTAGTACCCGTGTGATAATCCTGTTACCTCCTGGAGGAAGGTGTTGTAGGATCGGGAATGTCTGTCTGTCGGTGTGTATTAGTGTAAGTCTTGGGTGCAGCCTCCTGGCATGTCTGTTAGAGATGGTTGTGTGTCTGTGGGGCTGGAGGAGAGGGGTGGTTTATGAATGGCAGGGTCCAGTTGGTTTGGTCACATTGAACTGACTCTTTGGTCAGTACCTAAGCTTCTAAATGACTAATATGTATTGTATGTGCTGTGTGTACTGTAACATAGTAATGATTCGACTCCTTGACTATACATGTATTTCTATGGTTATTGTTGGCGGCAGACTACATTGCTTTTGGTTCTCATGAATCGGTAAAATGATTATCTAATGTGACCTTTCTACTTTTCCTTCAGATCCTCACCTTCGATAACATATCAGGAATTTATCATCTGATGTGGGTTTTTTTAAATATTTATCTATCTGCCCGTGTTTCTCAATGCTGTGAACAGGAGGGGGGGGGGGGTTTCTGGACCTCTTCCCTGTTTATTTTACATACAGTCGTCATGTACTTAATAGGCGGTCTAGCTTCTACATCAGTTATTTACAGTTTTATGTTTTGCGTAATAACTAGTTTTGTTTCTATCGAAAATCCACTGTCAATGTGTAATTTCTATGCATAGATATACTAGGCCTATTATAACAATTTAATGTCATTCTCTATAGATATTTTGTATGATCTTTTACGACTATTCCTAGATAGAGCATGTTCTAAAGCAAGGCGTCTTCGTCTCCCCACAGTACTGCCCCATCATTGACAAGTCTCAATAAACCACACCATCCACGCCTTTGTCTTTCTGGGTTTAGTCCCAGGAGATCCAGACTTGAACCCACTTTGGATCCTGCCAACCCAACTTTGGCTTTCTGGGTTTAGTCCCAGGAGATCCAGACTTGAACCCTCTTTGGATCCTGCCAACCCAACTTTGGCTTTCTGGGTTTAGTTCCAGGAGATCCAGACTTGAACCCACTTTGGATCCTCCCAAGCACACCTTTGGCTTTCTTGGTTTAGAACCAGGAGATCCAGACTTGAACCCTCTTTGGATCCTGTCAACCACACCTTTGGCTTTCTGGGTTTAGTCTCAGGAGATCCAAACTTGAACCCTCTTTGGATCCTGCCAACCACGCCTTTGGCTTTCTGGGTTTAGTAACAGGAGATCCAAACTTAAACCCTCTTTGGATCCTGCCAACCACGCCTTTGGCTTTCTGGGTTTAGTCCCAGGAGATCCAGACTTGAACCCCTTTTGGATCCTGCGCCTCAGGGCAGTGTTGTTCTAATCGGGAACGTTATTTCCCCCCGGCATCTGGTGGTCAGCCGGTTTAATCTGAGGGGTCAGGGCTTAGAGAGGACCCATCCCTGAGGACTGACCACTGGGCTGACCATTACACTGGTCAAGCTGGACCCCCAGGGCAGCTGGAGGAGGGGCGATAGGAGTGTAGGCTGCTTTTATCAGCAAGTAGGAGAGTAGGGGGTTTCATGTTAACCTCAACTGGCTGATGTTACGCCAGGTCCTTGGTTGGTCAGTGAATTGCATGCAATTTGTACAGGGTGGTTTTGGGGCTAGGTGCATTACAATTAGATTCATGAAACCCTTCTTGCAAATGTGTAAGCAATTTTATATTGAAAATGAAGATAAACGATTGAGGGTCTGAACAGACTCATTAAGAGGAAATAATAGGCATCCGTCCAATATCAGTTTTCAGATAAATCACAAAATCCTCGTAAGAGTTGTTATAGAACCACAACCTTCAGAATCAAGAACCTCAACCTTCAGACTCATATTCAGATTGTCCGAATAATTTTTGATTTTTCAACTTTTTCTATGATCTAATACTGCATCATCAACATAATTTACAATTATGCTGTAGGCTTACTTTACTCAATAAACTATCTGAAACAAATTCCAACCTACTTTTATAACACCATTAACCAGACTCCAAACGATTATTATGAGGAACACATTCTGTGGGGTTTGTGAGCCTACCCAATAATGAACAGAGGGTTCTGAGCATGCCCAGAATGGACCTGGACTAGTGTCTATTTGGTTTACAGGAGCCAATGGCAAACGTCGGACGTCGGAGACTTTGCCCAGATGTCCAGGCCTGACAGGGAAGTCAACACGTTGGCAGGGAGTCGAGAAGGGTACTGGATCTTGTATGGCATCGGGTATGGACAATGCATTCTACAGCGGAAAAGATAGGGTATGTATGATGGTGTCTGGTGTTTAGGGGCCAGAAAGGGGTATGTTAAGTTATTGGCTCATTGTCTAAAAATTATAAGACGGGGAAAGAGACTGATCTTATGATCTATATATACAATCAAGTAAATAGAATAAATGGTCAATACTTTTTATAACACCTGCGGATTTGGAAATGTGGCCAAATGGGATGGTTGGCGGATGATAAGTGTAGCCTTACTAAAAATGCTTTTGATCATTTTCCTTTCACTTTTCACAAAAAGCATGTAAATGGTAGCAATTGAGAGAATACTAATATGAGTGAGTACATATAACCCAGCCCACACTAACTCCCCAGCTGCTTCCTGATGCAAACCATGACTATAACCATGAGAGGCACACCCCAGACCCAGGCCCTCAGCCCATGAGCAGCTCAACACACAGGGTACAGGCCCTCAGCATGTGAGCAGCTCAAAATACAAGGTCCATGCCCTCAGACATGAGCAGCTCAACATTCAGGGCCAAGGCCCTCAGCCCATGAGCAGCTCAACATAAAGGGTACAGGCCCTCAAAATGTGAGCGGCTCAAAATACAGGGCCCATGCCCTCAGACATGAGCAGCTCAACATACAGGGCCAAGGCCCTCAGCCCATGAGCAGCTCAACATACAGGGTACAGGCCCTCAGCATGTGAGCAGCTCAAAATACAGGGCCCATGCCCTCAGACATGAGCAGCTCAACATTCAGGGCGAAGGCCCTCAGCCCATGAGCAGCTCAACATACAGGGTAAAGGCCCTCAAAATGTGAGCAGCTCAAAATACAGGGCCCATGCCCTCAGACATGAGCAGCTCAACATACAGGGCCAAGGCCCTCAGCCATGAGCAGCTCAACATACAGGGTCTAAGCCCTCAGCACATGAGCAGCTCAATATACAGGGCCCAGACCCTCAGTTCTTGAACAACTGAACATACAGGGTCTGGGCCCTAATCCCATGAGCAGCCCAACATACAGGTTCCGGGTCCTTGGCTCATGGGCGGCACAATATACCAGATTAGGGCCCTCACCCTGTGAGCAGCTCAACATACAGGGGCCAGGCCCTCAGTCCATGAGCAGCTCAACTTACAGGACACAGGCCCTCAGCCCTCATGAGCAGCTCAATATATAGGGTACAGGCCCTCAGCCTGTGAGCAGCTCAACATACAGTGCCCAGGCTCTCAGCCCATGACCAGTTCAATATACAGTTTCCAGGCCCTCAGTCTGTGAGCAGTTCAACATACAATGCCCAAGCCCTCACCCCGTGAGCAGATCAGTATACAGGAACAGTGTCCCATGTCCATGTCCGATGAAGCTGCCGTTCCCCGGCCTACTCGAGCTTGTCTTTACCATGCTGTCGGCAACCAGCGACGTCCGTGTTGTCCCAACTGATTGTTGACGGACACTGGAGGAGGGGGAGAAGGAGGGGGAGAGAAGGGGGGGGGGGGGAGGGGGAGAGAAGGGGTGGAGGGGAGAGGCGTAGTGTAAGGTGGACCTGTATACTGAGTATTGTGTTATCTCCTGGTCGTTTTACTTCTAAAACGCCCTTGTTTCGTCGGCGTGTACAGACCGGTCGCTCCACAAAGATTATGTCCCAGGAACCAGCAGTGGTAGGGTTAAATTCCTGTTGAACTACGTTTCTTTAATTATTAGGAAGGTAGCACTGGGGAAACCAGCTCACAGTACAAGTTTCAAGGGACCGCAAATGTGGTATGTGTAAATTGAATAAGGCATATTACAAAATGCCTCTCAGGGCCGACATGCGACATGGGGATTGAAGTGACAGGGGACATGGACATTTCTTCGACATGTGACATCGAGTGTTCCCCCCCCCCACCCACCCACAATATGCATTATGTGCACCGCATCACAGCCCAAGAGGCGTAGGAATGTAGTAGGACGCCACAGGGTGTTACTATTGAGGTACTTTTACAGGGCGGCCAGGCTTACGTCTACTATAAGAAGGCTCAGAACCTATAGGGTGATGCTGAAGAATATCATTTACGCCCCAAATGAGGAACATTTGATAGAAGGCGCTCTGTAACTATAGCAAGGTCGGAAGCCAACTGCATACCAACTGGACAAGGGACTCTAACGAGTAATAGCTCGTGTAGGGGAGGATAGAGGGTGGGGATATCAATCAAGGTTTGGCCACAGCCCAGAATAACTAACGGACACGCAGAGCTTGGGTCAGGAAGTTGCAGTCTCAGAGATGAACCTAACTGAATACGTTGTCAACCTATAACTGATTACTTGCCGGCTCAGTGTGAACCGTGGGCAGAGACCTTAGGATATATCGAGACTGGAAAGCCAGGGGTAAACCTGTTATGTACTACAGGCCTGCCACCTAGGTGCTGGCTGGACTGGATTTGGATTGACCATTATGCCTGTTGTAATAATTACCTGTGCGGTGCCACCTGCCATTCTAAAAATACATTGGTAATGATCACACCATGGTCATGGTTGACCAGGTTGGTTCCAACCAGCCACTAGGGTATGAGCACATAGGCCCAAAGAGAAGCTTTCCAGTCTCTATATATCCCATAATTATATACATACAAGGTATCTGCTGTGGGCACAAACTTACAAGGCTCTTATTTCCTGATTTCATAAATCGCTAGTAAGTATAGGTGGTACTAGACGTCTTATGATTATCATTGTTGGAAAGTTCTTTTATTTCCATTGCAAATGGTATGTAGGATTCAAGGTATTTTGCAATATTATTTTGGAGTTTTGCACACATTACTAAATTGACGGCAGTCAGAATCGCGTACTTGTATAATTATGGGCCTTACTAGACCGAATACTTTTTTTTTATCTCATTCCTTATATTGTCAAGAACAGTAAAGGTTTTGAATATTATCTAAGTGACCCATTCTACAATAGAAACCGTAGCTTTTCATAAACACAAATTGTAATTAAATACCATATCTCATAGTAATATCTCTGATTAAAAACAAAAAGTGACCTAAGGATGCATCCGACCATTCCGCTTAAGCCTAACCTCAGCCTTCTGTTGAAGGATTATAATAGGCCTGAGAGCCCTTTTACTGAACTCACCACTTCCATGCTATATGATACTCGAGCAAACAGATCGTTCCTACCCATAAGCCCAAACAGATACAAATCCATCTGGACCAGTCAACCAGCAATGACACCCCACAGAACGTTATCTAAACTGACCAACCAACCAACCAACCGCCAACCTGAACGAAAAAAAACTGCATGGTTTGGTTTTCAATATCGGTGAGTTTGATCAGAAAAAGTTGATTACGCAGGTTGTGGGCTGTGGGGGAGATATCCCGACCAGGCACGATCGGTGAATTAAGCGTGTCGTGCTGTCATGGCAAAACAATGAGTGGCGAGAAAAACGGGCCACGCGGTATGGAAGGCCGTTTTGGTAAAAAAAATAAAAATAAAAATAAAAAAAAAAAAAAAAAAATCAATTACAATGCATCACGATACGTCAACATAATTATTCCTGATAATATTTTATGCACAATCATATCTAAATCTAAGGTTTAAAGTGTTGTCATCGCAATGATAAACTAGATCATAAAGGTGAGAAAAAAAAAGATACGTTTCGTTTACGCTATGACAGGAATTGCAGTACCTGAAACTACCTATTCTAAAGGTGGACCATGTAAATTGGAATAGGGGCCTTGTCCGCCAAACATTTGATTATAGACCTATAGGTTTGATCATGTATTGCAATATTTTACACGTTTAAGAGTTTTGATAATGCTAGTGTTTATACAATCCATTGAGATCTGGACCTTCCATGATTAGTTATATAATCCATAGGAGCGGCATAGGAGTAGGAGTACTTTTTTCCCTAATAAAACAAAACGGTAGATCAAGTGATCAGGCAATAATATCCTCCAAAGAACAAGGACAGGATCGTTTTGTTTGGAACGTTTGGTGCCGTCTAGTGTTTTTCCTCAATACAAAGGTTCACATAAAAAGCTTTGAGAAATGTACACTGTCATGATGAAAAGTGAGAATACAATTACAAAAGTACACTTACAATAAAAGGTATTCACAATGTGGCTTGCAATAATCCAACATCTCAGTACTGACTCTTTCAGCCTGCTTGTGTTGATAAACAGAATAGCAGAAGCTAAATAATGTAAACATCTTTAGAAGAATCATCAGCTCCCTAAAGGAGCTCACATTCCCATTGTTTATTGCCCAAAAGGTTTTTAAAAGGCGAGCGATAATAGAAGTGATTGCACGTCCAGGCACAGAGGCACGACGCGGAGCAAAATGAGACTTCGTAAATTATCTTGATTATCCCTGATTATTATGTTGTTGTTGACTTTTTAAGTCGTTTAGAGAAAGCACATGGATTTAGTGCTTCATTAGACGTTCACTGTGGAAGACTTGAAGTAAAAAGTATAAGGCAAAACGGTTTTGTTTGTGATAACAATTAAGACAAGTGCATAACATTTAACAAGAAAGGTCGTCTAGCCCGAGTTATTGCAACCTTTTCTTCAGGCGTAATCTAGATAGATTAACTAAGGCCACGCATCTATAGAATGATTTGAAATAAGATAATCGAGCAGTGATGACTCAGATTCATTGTCTAGAAGCATTGATTTCAATAAAAAAAATTATGATGATGTGTTAGTCTTTAAAGTCCACTCAGCAAATCTTTAGCTATATGGGGACCAACTCATGGTTTTGTGCTGTTCAAAGTACTTATGACATAATCTATGGGGTGAGAACAATGGCAAGGAAGGGTAGTCCAACAGACACCTTTGGGAAATGAACCCATGCCGGCCGCATTGAAATGCCACATTCTATCCACTGGACCTTCCTCACAGTGAGATACAAGACTACCTATATTTCATTTACTGGAAACAATAATCAATAGCCCGTTCCACAAAATTATACACTGAATGACCTTTTAAGTGGTTGATAAGGTTTTTCAAATGTATTGGATATACATTTTTTCAATGACTTCATCATCCATTTCAGGATATAAAGGTCAGAGGAAAGGTTGTTGGACAGGTCTATGCGTAAGTGGACCTTTCAATTGCTTTTAATGAGTCTCTCTAAAATTTCAGATTAAAATTCCATGCATTGATAGAAGTGCACTGCGCATCTATAACTGCAAATGTCAAAGAAGACTTTTGATGCAACTGAGCATGAAGCGACTTAATTTCCCTCTTATCCTCTGCTTCCTTCCAAACTTTAAGGCTTGGGACTGCAAATTCCTACAGCTGGAAATCCCACCTTTCTAGTTTTGGATCTGTATAGGCATACACTTGGAAGTCCCACCTTTTTAGGCTTGGATCTGTATAGCCTTACAGCTGGAGGTTCCACATTTTAGGCTTAAATCTCTGTAGGTCTACAGCTGGAAGTGGCACCTTTTTAGGCTTGGATCTGTATAGGTCTACAGCTGGAAGTCCCACCTTTTTAGGCTTAAATCTGTGTAGGCCTACAGCTGGAAGTCCCATGCTTTTGAGGCTTGTAGCTGCATACAGATGAAGTCCTACCTTTTTAGGTTTGGATCTGTATAGATCTAGAAGTCCCCCCTTTTTAGGCTTGGAGCTGTATACAGATGGACGTCCCACCTTTTTAGGCCCGTGTCTGTCTGTACCCAGATGGAGGTCCCACTTCTCCGCTGCTGTCTGATCTATTTTCCTCCGTATAACAAGCTTAGGAGCAGCTCAGCTTTGGGGAGCAATCAGGGGCGAGCAGGACATGTCAGAGCTTATTAGACGCCTCTGTCCTCCTGTTCCGTACCACCAGTGGTTCTGAGGCCCACTAATGGCAGGTATATGTACTGGAGGAAGGGCCTGTACTATTGGGTGGGGTATATGGTTCACTGCATTGGGTGTTAGGAGGATGGCCGTTGGTGGTGATTCACATCATGACGCTTTGGTCCATGTACTAAAATTAATATATGTGAACTAAAACGGTATGCTCCATGTGTTATTTTCACACTATAGCCATATGTTTGGTCTACTACAATTATTACATTATTTGCAAGTGTGTTAATTCATCTGATATTTATATATTAGGCCAAAAAAGAATAGTTGTGTTCAGGTAAGATAGGTCGAAAGAAATAGGGTAGGTAGGTCGAAATCTTTTTTTTTTTTTTTTTGCTTTTTTTTTTACTTACCAAAGAGACCCTGCCAGTGTTGAAAATAAAAAAAATATTCCAAATATCACCTAAAAACATTTTTTAGCATGTAAAATACATGCCCTGAGCATCTATATGTTGTTTTATGGTTTTCCATGTATTTTTAGGTCAATTATTTTGGATTTTGAAAAAAAAAATTGTAAATTTCCTTTAAAAAAAAGTTAGGGTAGGGCCAACAAATTAGGGTAGGTAGGGTTACCTGAACACAACAATTTTTTTTTGGCCTTAAACATGCACTCCTCCGGTCCACTAGTTCACCTTTGCACTCCTTTATTATAATTTCCATGTATTTGGTATACCAGTTTTAGTATTCATGTACACTTACTAGTATGCACTAGTATGAACTCCTAAGTGTGCAGTTGGGAATAAAGATTACGAGTATATATTAGTATGTCACAAGTTGCGACTGTTCAACCAGCTCGATATCAATTGTTCCAAGTACCCAACGTATGCAGCAAAAACGGCCTTACAATACTAGCTCGTGTGACGGGATCATAACTCGTATAGACACAATGGGTCACCTGGCTGTTTGCTTCGTATCGACTCACAGACCTCTACATCCGTACATACAGTACAGTTATACCTGACACATTTATACAAAAGAGCTCTGCCATCAAAAGTCTGTCCTTGGGTGTCACCAAAGGTGTGGGAGGAGTGCGTGGGCGGAGTAGTACAGTAGCTCATCGGGGGAACAGTTCATAACGAAGCATAAAGGCTGTATTCCACTTTCCAGTTTTATTCTCGGTTCTGAAAATCGCCAGGGAGAACGTGTGCTAACTAGAGGCATGTTTGATGTCATTAGGAAGGATTTTGGATTCCATTTCTAAAGGTATATAGCACAAAGGTTCCTGGGATATTCTTATGACATTTGAGAAATAATCAAATTATCTGGAGTCAAAATCGCTTAGTGGAATACAGGCTTACCACCTGGTTTGTGGTTTTCTTGTAATTTTCCTTTATTTTGTATTTCATGATGTCGCTGTCGTTCTTTTATTATGAACGCCATATTTCTTTGATTTATTCTTTGTTATTTCATCTTAAATGTTTCTGGATATACAACTATGTAGTTGGTATAAATATAATGTCCGCGGAAATAAGGATTCCTCTTTGTTATTTTCGCTTAATTATGTATGTGGTAGATGGCACTTAAAGTTTCACTAGACTGAGAAAGTATCTGCCCTTCTGATTGTTCTTTTAGAGTTCTCCTATCTCAGGGGCCCTTTCTGCATTCACCGCCCCCTCAACCTCAGCCAAACGTCCTCCTGTCCTCCTCCTGCCGCCCTCCAGGGCCGCCCACGCCTTTCTCCACTCCCTCCAGGGCAGGGTGCACAGCAGGAACAAGGTCTCCACGGTGTTACCTGACAACTATCCCCAAAATATGTACATAGGGTGCACAGCAGGAACAAGGTCTCCTGGGTGTTACCTGACAACTATCCCCAAAATATGTTCATAGGAACAAGGTCTCCTGGGTGTTACCTGACAACTATCCCCAAAATATGTACATAGGGTGCACAGCAGGAACAAGGTCTCCTGGGTGTTACCTGACAACTATCCCAAACATAATATTATGTACACATTAATTTTGACAAGTGACAGAATCTTGCAAATGGCATTGAAGTATGCTATAATTACATCAAAATCTACTGTTACCAAATGGTTGTTAATATTACAACTGCTAGCCTTGGCCTTGTCCGAATTGAATATGGAGATGAAAAAGTGATATGGTAAGAACAACAGTGCATGGATTATACATTGAGGGATTGGATTAGAATGTTATTCCTAGACGGCGGTCTTAGCTTAAAAGCTCAAGGTTGAATACAGTGCTTGTATTAAAAGATGCTTAGTATTCTCTAGATACAAGGCTTGGCGTAGTTTATACAAAGCGAATGCAATGCAATGCACGATGGTTGGGTGAATGAAGCATTGCCACTTTCAATGAAAATCTAACTTTCTGCCAACATCTCTTTTTGTACATCCTAATTGCCCACTGATCTAGCAGTATTCCATACTTTTTGCATTACAGGTCACATAGGAAATTAACCATTTTCTGCATCCCTGAATGCCCTTGCAGAAATGGCATAGCTTGGGAAATAGCTCCCAGAGGTGGAAATGGATGGCGGGACGCTTTGCCCCCTGTCCTCCACGGGCCCTGGAGTAAGACCCTGGAGGAGGGGGGTGAGCTGGAGGAGCAAATGACGACTTTCCGGGCAGGTCTCAAGAGACGAGCAGAATGAGCAGCTAAACGAGCAGCTCATTTCACCGACATAGGCCATGGTGAAGCCAATGTTTTCTGAAAACCTGCTGAATCTACTTTTATCAACTCTTAAAATGTTAATAGAGTTTATCACATGTAACGTTGACAGTGACATAAGGTTGTATTCCACATATCGATTTTGATACTGCCGATTTTGCGTTGGGTTGATTTTCTCTGGGAATATGGCATGAAACCTTACATCCTATATATCATTTGAAAGACACTTGTATGACATTTCTAATGATGTATAACAGTTCTGTATTAAATTTGACCTTTATTCCCTCTGTCGATTTTAAAAATTGGCAGAAAAATCAGCATGTGGAATACAGCCTATACACTGCGCAAAAATAGACCTTCATTGATCCCTATTTTTGTTTTGGAGGTCAACTTTAAGGGGCCTTTATAGGAATATAAAGGTCATCTTGTAAATGTTGCCTTTCCATCACTTTTGATGGTGATATTTTCATAATTATTATTTGTGAGGAGTTTGTCATATATGCAAGAAATATGACTGTTAACAGGATTTGGGGGGAGATTTGGAGGGGGACATTGAAGTATGTACCCTCCACGTACAGCGTCCTTACATTGGTTGCTATAAAACAAATTATAATAATCAATTTTATATTCCCTCTTGCCAGAAGAACAAATGTTGCAGTCAAGAAAGCGGGGGTGACAAGCACTCATTAATAAAACGGTCTATGTTGACTTATTCTTAAATGAAATATGAGACAGACTCCAGTGGGGATCCTGAACCATGACAATAGAATGACATAGATTGGGCTATAGAATATGGAGAAAAAAAGGCATCACAAAACTGCTCAGGAACAAGTGATAGGAAAACTTCTCCACTTCCCCGAACAATCCTCCATGGTGCCCCATAGCCAAGTCCCAGCATCCATCAATATTTCAGTGTTGTAGTCTCTGTTGCAATGTTCCATTTCTCCCCCTACAATTTCCCGCTGCCGTTTATGAGGTCGTTCTGCATGTCTCAAGGGGGTCAGGTAGGGACACCTGGTGACGAAAATTTCCCTGAGCTGCTCTTTTTTGTGGTGACTGTCCTAGCTGAGGGGTATAATAAAGGTATTGCTGCACCTTTGTTCCTCTGTTTATTATATATAAATGAGGTACAGAGGAATGCAGCTTAAATTGTCAGGTGCCCATCTAGGAATAAAGATTGTGATTGGGAGGATACACTTCCAATTCTTTGAATTTGTAGTTCATATAAGAGTCTATAGTTAAGCATATGCTTCCTTATAATTATCAGGAGTATCTTTATCTTGCCAACGGCTAGCAATTCTGCTGTTGTGGTTTTTTTCGCTCAATTTCAAACTGTATTCTAGGTACAACGTCCAATGCCAAAATTATTTATCGTTATTGCTGTCATTTGACGAAATGCATATATATGGGGGTTGGCAATATACCCTGGCTACGCAAGTATACATCTACAATGGTTCTAGCTAACAGAAACAATGTCTTTTCCCACAGGAAAAATAAGCTAAGAAAGTTCCTCAGTTTACTTCCGAATCCCCTTCCCTACTTTCCTTGCCAGACAGTATCGGCAATAGGAAGTAAATAAAACATTGGGCCCCTGTAATTTGAGGAATTGCTGAGATTCTAGTTCTATTGTAGTCTAATCTAATGTCAACTGTGCAAAAGAGCAATAAAGTTTACGTGAGCTACTGTTCTCTTTTATAATGAATCAGCCAACGTACTCTGTGAGTATACACCAGGGGACAAGGGGGTAATAAGTGAAAGGTTTAGTAGAATCCGATAGTAGGGCTTGATGACTTGGAAATGAGTGTTCTGGGACTTGTATTCGACGAGTCGTATTGCCAATAAAAGGGTAGTTGCGTAGCAACAAAATGAAAGGTAGGAGTTTGCGACAGTTACAGTTACACCTCATACCAGACCCTAAAAAGAAGTTAAGAGTTCCCCAGCACAGGAATGCGTATAACAAGTCGGTATGGGCGTTAATGACATCAAGCTCAAGGTTGTCTGGGCCTTGACGACGTCTAGATAATAAAAGCGAAGTATTTCCAGAAGGCTACACAGAAATATCAACCTGCATAGGAGAGTTTGCAGGCATTTCCGCGCCAGACAATTCAATGGTATGCGTAAGAGCAAAATAATATTATTCTATATCCTTGGAATGTACTGTTGCAGCAGATTCTATGCGTACCTGACGGTTGTGTGTAAATACCCTATACATTGGTTACAGTGTATATAGTACAATAAATCTAATAATGTAGATTCCGTCATTAGGGCTATATAATTATGATAATACAAAGCATGATTGATGATTCAATAATCCAAGGCAATGAATCAAACCAAAGAGTTCTAATAAACAGCAAGATTTATATCGTAGAGATGAAGGTTAAAGTCATAGCGCATGAAAATGGCTAGTAGGAGATTTTTTAGCTTACTTTTCAAAAGAGCATAATACAATGATATTGAAAAGGATAACGTTTTCTATTGCAAGGACCGTACAGCAAGAGTCTCATAAAGGTCATATTAACCCTCTGTACCTCCAGCTGAAACAGTTTCCTTCAGAGGATAATGAACATGTGAAATAGAAAATATTGTACATGCGTCATCTCTATTGTTGTATCATAAATGTTTCCTTATTCCATTTTATTAATCTTTAGAATGTTTCTGAGGTACATGATTATACTTAGGGGAGTGAAATGCTAAGTATGTAAATATTGTACACATCTACAAATCAAGAGTATTTTTCAATTTAAAAAAAGTTATTTTACTTTGGGGATATATATATTATTGCTATGGGGCCAATTAGTCAAAAACAGCATCAGGTTACAACTACAATAAGCAATTGCTCGCGACCATTTTCAGTATTCATTCAATGTAGGCCTATTCTAATTATAACATTATAATTTGCGGCACAAACATGGCCTGAAAGTGTGTTATACCCGTATTACCCAACCCCTTTGTGCAATGCTTAATTACGAGTTACTATTATGATTTATGATAGTACCTAATGTATAGTTAATTATGCGGGTAGACTGCATACAGCTGTCCATAGTGTTACGATGGGCAACTGCGACCTGTGGCGGTGAGATGAGGTGATCAGATCATGAGTTTCTCTCTGGCACTCACCAGCTATGTGAATCGATTTGGGGCCGATTCTAAAGCGATTTCGAAAATCGCTTTCTCTAAATGGACGTGGTTATCACCGGCCAAACATTTTTTAACGAATGTAACCAGGCATGTATGAACAGAATTCCATTAACATTAGCATTAATTTGAGGACACTTCATTATGTTTTTACCTGAATGTAAGTATTTACAGCATGATATATAGTTTCCTCCCTTTTATTACATTGAAATACATCCATTTAAGCTAAATATATATGGCCGTGTCTATCAAAGGTATAGGTCAAATCCCGAAATGTTTCTGGGACGTTCAGCACATGATTTAAAATAAGATTTGAAGCTCTGTTTACTAATGGAATGCAAAGTTTTTTGTTGATAGATACACGCAATCACGCACGCAATCACACACACCAAAGCATTATACGTTATGATTGTAATTGACATAAACAGAATTCTAACTTAAGTTTCTCTTTAAAAAGATAAACTAACTACGTATCCATCACCCTATGAGAAAAAATTCGGGTGTTTTTAAACCATCTTATTTTTCTCTATCTATAAAAAGACTTGCATAAGCCTATAGAATGTAGAAAAGTGATGTTCAAAGGAAACCTCTATTTTCACTTCTTTCCTGTTATGACGGGAATACAGAGACAGGCGAATATCTCAACAATTCTATGCATAATATATATATTACAGGTTATACAATACAGACAACAGATGTTTAATGGAAAGAAATTATAACCAATTTCAAATGCTTCCTCCTCTCCTTTCACCATTTTCCTGTTATGACGGGGAACTCAGTGAACGTATCAAGATAACCCTCAATATATAACACCCACTGCATCCGCCCTATGCATCCCCAAAGTGTTTCTGGGCCTACGTGCCTAGTATCCTGTATACATGTTGATAATTACATAGGGAACCTACCTAGTTACAGGCCAATATCTCAACAATTCTATGCATAATATGTATATTGCAGGTTATACAATAGAGACAACAATTTAATGTTTAATGGAAAGAAATTATAACCAGTTTCAAATGCTTCATCGTCTCCTTTCACCCCTCTCCTGTTATGAAGGGGAACACAAAAAGACGTGTCAAGATAACCCTCAATATTATATATATAACACCCACTGCATCCGCCCCATGCATCCCCAAAGTGTTTCTGGGCCTACGTGCCTGGTATACTGTATACATGTTGATAATTACATTGGGAACCTACCTATAGTTACAGGTCGATATCTTTCAAATTCTATGCATAATATCAATGTCACAGGCTATACAATATGAACAACATATATGAAAAAGAAAGAAATTCTAACCACTTTCAAACGCTTCCCTAGCTGTTTTCACTAGGCCTATACATGTATAGGCCTACTTTCCTGTTATGATGGGGAACACAGAGAACGTGTTAGGTTACAAAATAACCCTCAATGAACGACACCCACTGCATCCGCCCCATGCATCCCCAAAGTGTTTCTGGGCCTACGTGCCTAGTATCCTGTATACATGTTGATAATTACATTGGAAACCTACCTAGTGGTGACGGGCCGATATCTCCCAACGGGACGAGGAGTCCGGCCTTCCACTGCGGAAACGTCAGAATCCTAAATGTCCCAACTGATTGGTATCCAAAAGTAATTAACCAAAGGATCTTAGCAACTTAGGTCCGACCACGTATATTACATGTGGTATGTCTTATCTATGTGTGAGTCTGGAGTCAATGTTAGGCTGAATTATGTACCAGGAAGTGGATGTAATTGTTATGAGTCCACGGGGTGTAATATGCGTGTTGACTGTCAATCAACGTGGGTAGTATAGAATTATTTGATACATAGATAAGATATGACCCAATGTCATGTGTACATATATATAAGTGTTATTACTGTCTAGACCACTATTAATCATAGAGGGAGAAATCCTACTTGTTGCAATAGGAACGATTCAGTTATGATACAGTCTATCCACGTGCACACTGAGAGATATATACGTGCATTTACGTGTGTACGTGTTCAATTTACGTGGCCCCCGTATATCTTAACTTCGTTCTGCGCTCCACGTGCGGACCCTTATCGTTAGTCCCGACACTCAAGGGTACATCAGGGTTACCTCATACTTATCCAAGTCTGAAATGGAATAAACCAGTATCCAGGGGTTACCATCAGCAATGTCCATAAGCCAGGGTATCCAGTGAGACTGACCCCTTTATATCCAGTCAGAGGTCTCTTTCGCTATTTAGAGACCTTTATCAGGTGAGACTGACACAGATCTGTCCTTCTTTTAAGAGGCAGTTAGTCAGTAAACCTGACACATATCCAGCCAGAGAGCAGTTAGTCAGTAAACCTGACACATATCCAGCCAGAGAACTGTCTTCTTATTTAGGGGCAGTAACTTCTCTATCTTCTGCCATAAAAATGGTCAGGCTGATCAACAGTTTAAGCTGTAAGTATTTACATAGCATTCGTCTTCACAGAGGCAGTATACTGTTCTGACAACTGCAGTTTTTATAAAAATTATATGAAGCAGTGTCTTCCGTCGATGAAGTGATGTCCATTAATATGTATCGAGTGATGCAGTTTCTGATAAAAGTGATGCAGTATCCTCTATCAGTGATACCCTATTCTCTGACACTACCTTTACCAGTTTCTTCATTGCACAGAGAAGACTGTCCGTTAAACAAAAAATCCACTTAAAAGCAATACTCCTTCTAACTGCAATAGATCCGTGCAGTAATTGTCATAGCATCTATCCAAAGAGAACACTACCAAACGGTGTCCTTTCGCAGTCAAATAAAGTATCCATACTAACTACTGCATTGCCCACTGCAATACAGCTGCATTATCCAACTGCGCTACTAAAATGCATTATCCGTTTGCACTAAAAAGAATATCCGTTTGCACTAAAACAAAACGTTATCCGTTTGCACTAAAAAAGAAAAACGTTATCCGTTTGCACTAAAAAATGTTATCCATTTGCACTAAGATACTGAGGCAGTGCCTGTCTTCAGCTCCCCGCCGCGTATGCCGCCCACCAACACGTGCTGACTGGTCGGCCGCGCGGCTCCGACTGCCTGCCGCGCCGCCCCTGCGTACGCGCGTGAATACTTGTCCGCGCAGCTCAGCGTCATACCCAATCAGCAACAAACGCGCCGGCCCTGCTGCGTAGGTTGCGCAGAACCCACTCACACTAGGTGAATTGCTAGGCCGGATGAGTTTGTGAGGGGCACTGCATGGGTGAAATTGTATGCAAAGGATGGTTGTCATCATATTGATACATGGTCTTTTTCCCTTTTTTTCGCATGATAAATTTTAATAGGTTCTAATTCCAATAGTCTATTATGCTTTCATCATAATTATATGGACCTATAGTGGCAAGCAACAAGTGATATTTTACGTAGGCCTAAATGAAGGTATCTATCATTGCAGTCTGGAAACTTCTTAAGGAAAATATAGACTGCGTTGCAATTGTTTTCAGTTGTATCTTAATAATCCCCTGGTCTATGTTTCTGGCAAAATAGTAGGCCTATTTACATCTATCTACTACTAACAACATGCATACATCGTCACAATAACTGATAATAATTTCTATATTTGTTTACTTTATTTTGCTTATTTTCCTCAATTATTATTATGACATACATTTTGCAATTATCCTCTGGAAACACGTCAGGTGTGAACTGAGTGCACCGCATCACAAACTATTACTAATTCAGCAGGGTGGTGTTGGGGAGCGGTCAGCTCTGGTCAGTGCTGACCACCTCATGGTTTGACCCCTACCCCCTGCATCTGGCAGGTGGGAAGTCAGTGGGTAGGGGTCAGTGTGGGAGGCTGCCACCACCCAGATTGGGTCCAGACCCTGGAGTGGGCAGGTGTGACAAGGAATGAGGTGTTTGTGTTTTGTAGATCACGGATTGAACGTAAAGAACTGAACATGGTATGGGGATGGATAGAAATACCAATTTGAACTGAAGAATATGGAAATTGTAATGGGACGAAACTAAGTATATAATATTACGAATGTTTATTAATATTACATATAATTTTGGTTATGGTTCTTTAGGTCACTGAAGGTCCTCTGTTTATATCCTCCTGAATATGTGCGCGTGTCCCTTAGGCGGACTGAATACTGCGCTATATTAAATATGAGATGACATATCTTATAAAATTAGGGCTTGTGGGAAAGGCCACCTCATCTCTACGTGATTTTATGATGAATTCCAAGGAATAAAAGTTAAAGATTGTAGTCAAACTTGTAGAAAAGCGTTTATATAACATACACAAAATATAAATAATATGTGTTCATAAAAAAGGCCAAATGAATTATTGGGAAACTTAGATATATCCTATCATATTTATTATGAACGTTTCTCAAGTGTATATAAGCAAAAGGGGACGTATATAAGAAAACAGCAAGGCAAGAGAAAAATAGCTCTGTGAGCCATTAGGGAAGTAACATATGACAAACCCCACCCTTTACCTCTATCCGCCCCGTCAAGAATCCATCTGACATCAATATTAGAGTGGGGTAGGATTTATACGTTACCACCCCCAACCATAAAGACGGAAATCCCTGCATAAGTAATCCTTCTGCTCGCTGCAGGCGGGCGAGCAGCTCAGAGTCGCTCGTTAAGTCGACGTCTGTGGCCAGCTACCCTATAGCCAGCAAGTGCACTCTTAGAATACAGATCCCAAGACTCGATTTAGTAGCTCTTTTTATATGTTGAATTAGAATACTAATGTTCTGTTTTCTTGTTTATAAATTTAGCTTTTTCCCCAGCATTGGCGGTATATATATGCAAGATCCTGGTTGCTTGGAAACAAGTTGATTAATTATGACAAGGTATGCAACTAGTTTCGTTTCACTCTATCTGTTGTTTGACTCGCGTTGGGCGTTTTTAATTGCGTTTGCAACCTACGCGAATTCAAATAGCCAACGAGAATCACTGAAACCAAAGCCTAGTGTAACATAAGATATATCACAGTTGGTTAAAGATTTAGAACCGAAACTTGTGTTTTCAGGTACCTTTGGAAATTAGTATTTAGCGTTGATCCAGACCAAATGAAGCAAGTTTCCTTAGGCTTAGCCTCTTCTTCGATATTATAAAACATGAAGGGACAATTGTCCGAGGTTGGAAGTATAACCCTGAATACGAGGTGGACACTGAAAAGCTAGTGCCCGAGGCTGAAACTTTTCTGATGTCCCACCAAGGATTCAAGATCATACATGTGACTCAGGATGGTTTTCCTTATACCTAGTTAATTAAAAGGAAAATAGAAAGGAAATTACCAGTGGAGCAAAGTGGACAGTATCCAAATGTATTGGATGGTCTAAAGTAATTACTCTAATACTAACCGGACACTGCCATTCAGTATTTTTGGTGTATTGGCACAGTGGGCCGTATTTGTGTATACTGCCCACCTTGCTTCACTTTGTAAAACGTTTTTCTCTTTATTTTGTGAATTCTGGATTGATTTTCATGATTATTTTGTTGATATCAGGTAAATGATATAGTCCGATAAGATGGAGATAGCGATAGTCCTATAACTAAGAGAAAATAAAGAATATTAGGGTAAACTGCTAGAGACCATGCAGTCAAAGTGTGTACATTGTACACCCACCTCGTACTCAGGGTTGTACTGTCAACCTCTGTATGTTTTTCTATAGTCTTTATATTCTCTCAAATATAGAGCTCTATCAATATGTCCATTGAATCAGATTGCATTATTTTACCTGCATTTAGAAATAACCAGCCACATCAGTTCAGAATCAAAAAATAAAGAGAAACAATTTCTATATGCAGTGCAGTAAGGTGGGCAGTATACACAAAATGCAATACTGCCCACTGTGCCACAACACCAAAAATACTTAATTGCAGTGTCATGTTAGTATTCATATCTTATCCTGACATTGTTATATAATATTACTAAAACCTAAAGACCTATATTAAACTCAAACCGCTATGTGATATGCTTAGCTGTATCGGCAAAGAGGCTATGCTGGTAAGTTTAATTTAGTGGTAATAAAACATAGGGTTAATTTTCAGAACCTGTTGAAGGAGATTTATGGCCCTATCCTGGCCTTGATGTGAAATACAATATCAAGACCACCCAATATGATGGATTTTGTGGGGCAATATTAATGGCCTTGATGGCATCGTAAATAACCCACAGTGCATTCTTTTAGAGCCCACTCCCCAGTCTTTCTACTCCGTTAATATCAAGCTACACTCTTACAAAAATAGCTTTGTAATAACAATAGGAAGATCATAAACATTAGAGAAGATCGCCTAACAATATACAATTATGAGCATAGCATAGTAACATTTAAGAAAGCATTATGAACTGTTTTCAATATCAGATTTTTGTATGGGGTTAATGACTTTTGAATGACACAGTGTTTTGTGTTAATACAACTTTGTTCCTTCACTACATGCACTTAATGCATGTTCTTATGTATTTATTGCCTTAATAGCAGACTAATATAAATTATTTTAAGCAATACATATAGGCTCAAAATACAAATACAGTATGCCTTTACAAAAATAACCCCTTTCTCTCCTTCCCACTACGCTTCGATGTGCATACAACAACAGCATAAGCCAATTTGCAATTCCGTACAGATACAAAAAAAGCATATTCTTTGCATATTCATGAATCAGCAAACCAGGATTAAAGCCACGTCAGCAAATAGTGCAGCGTCCATTCTGGGCTGGGCCAACTGACATAATCCAGTTATAAGGCACTGAGGATGGGGCTTGATTGAATTTGTTGCTGGGAGCCCCATCCCCCTCCCAAATATGTAAACGAGGGACTGGACCTTATGTCCCCGGGGGTTTGAATGAGACAAAAACTATGATAGAACCTCAAGTATAAAGTGTGGGCCTAGTTTGATGTCTAACCTTGTGATTAGAAGTTATGGAAGCTATGGAATGACAGCATTTTTTTATGTAGCTGTTGTAAAACAGAAATCCCCTTCATCTCTATCAACCGGGTCATTGCCAATGTCCCAATTGTGATAGACATTTTAATGTAGAATTATGAAATGTATTGATATGTAGATACAGCTTTTCTATTCTATCGGTTATTCAGAAACATGGCTATGCCAAATATTTCCCTTCAATATACAACAGAAATACTGAAATTGAATCTGTAATTGAATCTTCTAACACCATCAGCTGGGAATGTGTCTGGACATCTGCCTGGGCAAAGTTATCAATTCTGATATAAGATAGAACAGTTTTTTATGTATCTATTGTATAGTATTCACAACATAAGTTCTATGAACTAGCATGTTATTTACTTCATGTTTTAAGGCTGTCAGTCTCCTCTGCTGCTGGGGGAATATTCCCCACACCATTTGTTAGGCTCCCTAACAAGACCACCTGCCTGGTTCTCATTTATATGCAGGTCTGTAATAAATATAAAAGGACATTACATTCTACTTATAATGTGAAGCTAATCATGCATTTGTATGCTTGCATAAAGTTTCTCTTCTCAAAGCAGGACTTGGATGAAAAGTGTACTTTTAATGAGATTTCTTATGGCACGAAGGTGCCAAAATTATCTTCATAATGATTGTCATTAGTAAACCAGTTCTTAGTTTACTTGAATGGTAATAAGGTATTTCCTGATAAAACATAATAATTATGTTTCGCCAAATAAATGAAACTACTAAACTCCCATCCTCATAAGAGCGGAAAAGCACCTGCAATAAGATTATGTGGATAACAGCCAGTTTTTATGTGAGAATCACTAATAAACTAATGCACAGTTTCCATAGTCCCTGCAAAAGAGGGACACTGAATTGAAAACAGCCAATATTTAGGAGAGGAACCCAGATTCATTTGGCGTCACGAAACTGCTTCTTGACCTGAAGGGGCAGTAATCAGTGGTAATATATATAAATTGGGATGTTGGATCTTGAGCACTATTTTGTTTTAAGTTTTTGAAAGTTTAGCATTGTTAAGATGAATTTCTCCCTTAAACAGCTGTTAAATGATAATGTAAGAATATTTAGAATGCCTGAAGGGTAAACAATTTCATTTTGTTTTAACCAGGCAGTAGGAGGTTGTTTCGTTTCTGTCCATCTTCAGTTTTTCTAAGGTGAATTCCAAGGTGAACAGAATGTGTATGATTTTATATGACAGCGTGTTATATCATGAGAAACATTGTATTAACCTTTACGTTCAGCCACATTTTTTTAGCTAGGTCCATTCTGGATCCAACCTCATCATTTGACTTTTAGGCCTACTACTGTATCGGATAGGATATCAATATGAACAAAAATCAAAATGTTGATGCGTAATGCTGGTTATTACATTTAGCATTTGATACATGTGTGCATGTTTTTTTGTTTTTTTGGGTTTTTTTTTCAGAATTCGATTCCTGTATAACAAGTTCTTCCATCGAATACTATACATAAATTACAATCAAGATATAGACTCATTATGCAAAAATACAGCAGTTATAAACATTACAATACAAATTCAAGTACAATCAATTATAATAATCAAAATGCCATTTTTTAAATAACATTCTTGAACCGGATGCGATCAGATATCAACTGAACACTGGAATCTAATTTATTCCATTCATTTAGCCCCCTAATATAGGGGCTCTTCTGGATTTTTGTAAGTTTTGTAAAATTCGATTTTAATTTTACCTTGGATTTACTTCTCAGGTCTTTATCATGAGTAGGTCTTACAACATTTACAGCCTCCTTACTCTGTGTATACATAATTTTTATGAGGCTTCGTTTGCGTCTAGCCCGTAAACTTTCTAAATTATATCGAGTATATAATAATGCAATTGGGCTTTTAGTGTTAACCATATTACTATATTTTAGGCACTAGAATTCTCATTCTCTTGTACTTAAAGAAAACACGAACAGACAGTGGAAAAATCATATATATTTCGAATGCACAAGTTTTGCCTCAGAGATCACATTCATAAGAGGATCACATGTGCAGGCATGTAGATGAACCTCGTGGTCCGAATGACTCACACCGCTCCAGGCTTGTTGTATCTTACATAAGGAACCCGGGGGCCCGGGCAGGCCAAATCAGCCGCGGGCCAGTGGGCAAAGGGCTTGCCCAACCATGTGACCAGGTTACCGCATTCTGACCCCATCTGGTCTAGGGGGTATCTGTTTATAGAATTCAGTCAGATGCTGATTTGGGGAGGGGTACGGCCGGGTTTAGGGATATAAAATATCAAATAGGGGAGATTGAAACATCTCCAGTTCAATTCCCTTGTATATTTGGAAAAGGAGAGTTTCACCTTGCAATATAGGCCTATTTAGTGTTTTGGATTGGTATTGTAATTATATTCCAATTTGTATGAAGTGTGGTATATCAAAATAACAGATATTGATAGAATCCTTTGTAAGGGCCCTTATGAGTGTGTTCTGGTGAATTAACAAGAAGACAAACCGTCAGAAGGTGACAGAAAATGGTCAGGTTCTTGATTGATTTTTTGGTGTCCAAGATCTGTAGGAGCTGCGGAGTACTGTATTAATCAAGCTATAAAAACTGTATGTTGTAAGGTCTGAGTGCAATATGATAGGTGTACATAGCTAGGAACTTCTCCGCTAAGTGCTTGGACTAAGTGCAAAGTCCAAGTCATCCTCATCACTCTCCCATCTCCATAATGATATACATCATGCATATTATGGTTCCCACATTGAGCAACTGCTCAGTTTTTGTCTTCACACTCTCATCAGTATGACCTTTCCTGACCTTTCCTGATACTCTTTGCCATCTCGGATAGCACATTTTATCCTGAGGGGAAGGAGATAAGAGCAACGCAAATAGTTCATCAGCGTCTGTCACGTCCATAGCAAAGTCCTATTTAACATCAGGGTACGGGTCGTCATGGTTTTAAGGGGAATTCTATGGCAAGCCGATCTTACAATTAACTACACTTTCGCCACAGGCGGTCTTCCTTGCCTCCATGGAATTGTGTGTGGGTGTGTGTGTGCAGGGGCGGATCCAGAGGGGGGGTGTCCAGGGGGTCCTGACCCCCTCTTTTGGTGGACCCCTAAACTAGGGAAAGAGGGGGAAATGTTGCATGCATGTGTGCAAATACATGCATTTTTAGTGCTAGCCTATATGCTGACCCCCTCCTTTTGGAAATCCTGGATCTCCCTCTGATGTGTGTGTGTGTGTGTGTGTGTGTGTGTGTGTGTGTGTGTGTGTGTGGTGTGATGTATTCAATGCACTTGCGGTTTCTTAGACGTCACTTATTATAGACACGTATGAGAATGTGAAAAGATTTTATATGAATAAATGGATCAAGAAACGAATAATCCAGTAACCAAAGAAAATCTGTATTCTCCCTGAAAATCTGACAGACGTCCAATGTTTTAATAGAAACCGTATTTGAATTTTTATCAAATTGCAGGAAACTGAAAGTGCCTAAACCAGGGGCCCGTTTCATAACAATCTCCCTAGCTATATACGGAGGTTTTGTGCACCCTTGCAGAAACTTACGCAAGTTTGCAACTCCTGTAAGCCACTATCTCATAACAAAACTCATATAAATCAGGCCAAAACTCTCATAAATCAGGCCAAAACTCTCGTAAATCAAACCAAAATTCTCATAAGTCAAGCCAAAACTCCCGTAAATCCACCCTAACTCACGTAAGCAAAGACAAAACTTACGTAGCTACGGCACCCCAAAAGGTCATCGTAACTTATGAAATGCAAAACTTACGGAGGTTTGTTATGAAACGGGCCCCAGATCATGTAAGAAGATGATTTTGCTCCAATGGCTCACCATAGATAAGATGCGCCCCCGTTAGGCGTTGATGACCTTACTCTTAGCTGTGATAAGGCGGCTTTGGGGCTGACTTAGCCCACAGAAGGAGCAGCTCAGGAGCAGCTCACCCTGAGCGACTCATGAGCGACTCAAGGGCGACCCAAGAGCGACTCCTGACACCTTGGGGATATGGGGTGAGCCGCTCCCGGCCAATAGAGGCTTTACTTTATTGGAGTAGGCCTAAGTGAGCAATGGCATTTTACCAGAAAACGATAGCTATTTTGTGGTGTTATATAATATTTATCACCCGCACAGCCAACGAGCAGTACGTATTAGGGGCAGTACATATTTACAGGCTGTACATACCGCTCCTTGTATTAACGGATTTAAACAATATTTTGTATTTTGCTTGGGTAATAAAATATAGAAGACCCTTGGGGTCGTCCTCGGGTGTCTGTACAACCCATGGGGATTGTACGTATAGGGTAAAACAGGGTTATATCGCACCCTCGGTACGTGACAAACTCCTCTTTGTCATACAGACGCCCGGATGCCAACCGCGGGTCTTATATTAGTATTGCAATGGCAATAGCAAATGGCAGAAAATTCGTGAGGGAAAGTTTATTTATGATTGCTCAGACAAAGTAATGTTGGACTTGAAAGAATTATGAATTGTTAAAAATTTATCAACACAGGTTAGCTGACAAGTCTATAGATACTAAGAAATCCCTCAGCTTATTATCCAATAAAATATTATCTGCGCGTGTGACCGCTCATTGGCTCAGACACATATTTCAAGCATGTGAGATCACACCGTTTTTTAAAGAAACATCATTTGAGTTGAAAAACTACAATATGAAAAAAGTCCTAGTCCGCCACCTTCAGCGCCCTCTTTAGGGAGGGAGAGGAGCCTGTTGCTTTCCCAAATGGTCGCTAGGAGGCGTGCAGCGGTGAAAGAGGTGAAGTAGTTCCGGTTCCGGTTTCAGATAAAAACCAAGCAGCGGAGTGTCTACTTTGGCTGTTGCCTGCTGTATCTTCACCCTCTTTGGTAGGGAAATGTATCTTATGCATACCATATATGCATGCCATAAGAAATATGATATGTATGGCCAAATTGCTTATATTTTTTCTCATGATATTACTCTATATGCAACAAGTGACTATGTTTCATCAATAGCCAAATAGGCCTATGTTAAGGATAGCTTTGAATTTTAGATTTAACTATCGAATGTGGCTGCATGGTGCCTATGTTACAGAGAACCCGATTCTGGCAATTCGTGTTTGAGAAAAAGTGAAGGGACCTTCCTTGAATTAAATATGTGGCGTTCACAGGAAAGTATATGTACCACAAAAGATAAATGTGTCCAAATCTAATATTAAAACATTTAGCGGAACCTACCTAGAATTACTTGAAAATCCCAAATTTGTTCTCCGAACCCACTCATGATTTCATATATATATATATATATATATATATATATATATATATATATATATATATAGTACCCTTAACTCAGAGAAGAAAACGATGAATCCCCAACGTTCCTCCACTCCACAGAATCAGTGCAAGGCTCCTGATTCCCAGACCCCCTCCTACCCCGCCAGCAGCCTGTGCTAAAAGCAGGCAAACAGATCTCAGTGTCTTGTCATATTACCACACACACGGCCATGTTTACCCTGCCGGACGACCTGCCTGCTACCATGTCTGGGACCAGCCTTTTTTTATCCCTGGACACGGCCTTTTTATCCGTGGACCCATCCTTTTTTATCCTTGGACCCATCCTTTTTTATCCCTGGACCAGTCTTTTTTTATCCCCAACCTCGTTCTGACCACTGCCATATCGAGAGAGCTCTGCACCTCACGTGACTATGCAAGCGTGTAGGACCAAAATTGGTCGGGTTTTTGTTTTGGAAAATAATAACCCTGTGATTGTTTTCATTTTATTTTACTGCACCGAACTGTTTCATAGGCCCAAATTGATTAAACTCTGATGAGAAAAGTTAATTGCAGATTGTTTTCTTCGCTGAGATAATTTTATAACGACGAAATAGATAGTTCATTCTGTTGTGGACAGTTAAGAACGGTTGGAGGTATACTTAAACCGCCAAATATTTAAGTTGAAAAACTTATAAAGAAAAGGGTAATCCTTTCATGCATTTGAAGGTGCCTGATCCTGTAGAATATATTAAATACATTACTTACGTTAGGATGAAGGGCTAACATAAAATCTCGATTAATCAGTTTTAGAAAGTATATTGTTACGGGTGGGGAAGTGAGACAATGAGATGCCATCTGCAAAACCTTTTGAATTTAGACTGGAATCATCAGTTTGAAAATGTTTAATAGGCAGCCATTTGACTCTGTTTAGGCAGGATCCAAAAGATGATAATGTAATGTTGTCTGATTCCGAAATGTAATTTTCCGAAGCCATTTCAAATCTTTCTCATCAAAATAAAACTATTAATAGCGGGGCTTATCCAAATGAATATTTTGGCATGGAAGTAATTTAAATTGCCTTGTCCCAATTAGTGAATGTAATTCAGCAAAGGTAAAATGGTTCAAAAACTGTGTCTAGAAAACTTCCTTTAATCTTTTCGGCATTCACTGAACAGCACTCAAATTCCCCTACTCCTATTATGATACACGACACGGTTTTCAATGAAGTGAAAGAAAACAGACGCTGTATAGTTGAACCTCTCGAGGCTATTTCATCCAGCCTAGGTCAACGACCTCCCCTTTATAGGTACATTAGGCGAGCAACAAGTCCCAAAGGAAAAATTACCATTCCAATATAGGCTGAGTAATGTTACCTATAGGCTAAAAGTGTGATAAACATTAGAGTATGAAAACTTTCAGTAGCTTTCAATGAAATGCTATGTATTTAGATATTATTAAAAATTTCCAAAAGTGACTTGCCAATATGATGTATAACTTTGTAGCTCACATATCTAAGTAGGTAAGCTCTATAGTTGAGGCTATTAGAATAAATATCAAATTGATTGAAAAAGATAGATAACAATAATGCTGCTTCTCCCGTGCACATGGCAATATCATAGACATAAAGAGACATAACAGCTATATCTTTAAATGCTTTACGTAAACCATTTGAATCAAAGGACAATACATATTTCAACACTAACGTATGTATGGCCACAGCAAAGCCTTTAGCGATGGGTCACAGGGGACCAGAGAGAAAGTATAGATCTTTTAAGGGTCGGTATAACAAAGATGCACAACATCAATAAGCTACTGAGCAGTACAGGGGGAAGGTTATTAAATTTCAAACAGAGGGTCACCTGCAGGAAAAGGCTATTTTAAAACCCTTATTGCTCTCATAAAGTGTAAGCTGACCAACTCAAGACAAAACCTTCTAGGTCACCTTTGTAATATCGTATTCAATTAGTTCAAAAGATCTGAAATTTTGTATTGGTAGTTACGTGTTTGCCTGATGAAAAGGTTGCTCTCTGAAAACTAGAATACAAAGTTAATGTTAGTTTTAACTTAAGGGGTTGTCTAATCGACAATGGATAAAAGTTCCGTTCCCACCTATTAAGTTGAACTTAAATCCTGGTTCAGATACAATCTTATTGTGACTTCGTCTATATAGTATAATATTTGTCCCTTGATGTAAACATAACTTCACCATGACTATTTCAGAATTGAGATACTTTATCACTCTCTCCCAGCAGTGATATCAATGGCTTCCTAACCTATACCTTTGAAAACTGCTCACTCAGCGTTGATATGCTCCCTTGAGCAGCTTAACTTAACAGGAAGCTTTTGCCAAACTCAGAAATGCTTGTTCAGCATTTATCCACTGTGTAAGTTCAATACGCATATCTATTATTCGTATAACGCTTCTTATCCCTACACTAAATTAGCAGCAAATGAACTCAGTTCTGACTGAATGTACTGCTAAGTAGCGGCTTAATTGGTTTTATGAAACCAAATGAAACCAAATGAGGTTTCACACAAGGTTTCACAAGGGTTTATTAGCACTTGTCACACTTCATTAACTGAAACAAGTAAATCAGATAATCAGTTTTGATTTCTTTCTGCTTTCACGCCTTGGTCTGAATTGCAATCAAAGTTTGTCTTCAGCTAGGCTGATAACGTTGGGTGCAGAACCTTAACATCAGCCTCAGAACTTGGCCCTTGGAAATTGGAAAGCTTAGTAAGATAAGACTTGATACCTATAGAGTATCTCTTTTTAAGACATTAGACATTAGAAATGCCTATAGCAAATACCTTTCTGGGATTTTATATATACACATAGTATATTATTTACTGATCGTCGTACTTGTTAATGTGATTGGAGTGATTATAAGAAGTTACAATGAATTAGGTGATTAGCTTTGACACAAATACATAAATTATGGGAAATATTTATCAAATCCTTCCTAAATACATTGACTCCAAGTTTAAGAATAATAAAATGAGCAGAAAAATAACCTTTGGTCCTGCTAATTAAATAGTCAGGCATCAACAAATCCACAAAATCATAGTTATAGAACAGTTACGTCACTAGCACCCCGCAGAAATATATATAAATATTTAGGTCTCGCTATCCCAAATATTACTGTGTTCGCCTACAATATCTATGTTGCCGTCAAGGGAGACGGACCTTTTCCGTACTCAACCTTACTAATATCCCTATTTTCACCACATGTAAGCCCCAAATTAACCTTGCAGAGCGAGTCTTTGTATCCCTTGGTGTTCTGTCATTGCAGCCTCCATTGTCTGGGTGGGAATCAGAAGGTGAGATTAAGTGTATCAAATATTAAGGGTGGACATCAATTAAGCCTGAAGGGATGGCGTGTGATCCAGTTCCTACCCAGTCTGGTTCATCCCAATAGGAAATGGTTGGAGATCATCGGTCAAGGCTTTATTTGTCGGCTCTGGTCAAAGGTGTTGATGCCGTCTAGGTTACCAATTGGAAGCTGGCAACTGTAATACATAGCTGTTATATCATGTAATTTGATCAATTACGAGGCCCTCGCATGCCACAGTATTGTCGCTTGAATGCCAGACGATTTGCGTGCACTATTGTTCTCATGTGTAGTCATAGGCATGGTGATATATTGGGTTATATGTATGTGTGTGTGTGTGTGTGTGTGTGTGTGTGTGTGTGTGTGTGTGTGTGTGTGTGTGTGTGTGTGTGTGTGTGTGTGTGTGTGTGAAGAAAAAAACATTACTTTTTGATAATGATTATTGTTGTTTAAGACCTTCCGGTATACGAAAAATGTTTACGAGGCTTTTTGGAGAAATGTATCGATATGCATAACCATAATGCTCTTAATCTGTCTTAATCAGGGGATACGGGAATTCTAAAAAGGAGGGGGGACCTATATTTAAAAAAAAAGTCCCTTCTAATATTTCTGATTGTTATCATCTAAGGGCCACAGATGTCCTAAAATATAGCAATACGCATCTAGTCAAATACATAGGAACAGAAGAACTCAATCAAGATTCAGTTAGCAACTGAGCAGCTGAGCACTTACATCTCGGGCTTTCTATACTTCCTGAATCGCCAAGTGCTTCACGTGCCAAGTTGATGCTTTTAACTGGCTGATTCATTTTTGCTATCACCCACCCTACATGAAGTCACCTTTCAACTAGGCGCCATACAACGTCCTGTTGCCTCCAAGACCCTTCAGTAGATCCGGGTTTAAGTTCATACTCTAAAGATACTCCCCCGCTACAGCCACTCTAACTGCAAGAAGGCTCAGTATTAGATTGTTTTTTCTTATATTGTAAAGAGGTAGTAATTCGAGGCCTACTCATTTTCCTTTGATTGACCAGAATCTTGGGACCGGCTCCATTGACTCAGTCAACTGAATTTCTCTCATTGCTTTATTACCACTCCATTCGGAGCTAAGTTTATGTATCTTGAATGCACTCAGGGGAAATAAACTTCCTCTTTCCATCTCTCAGGGGCTCTTGGAAAAGTAACATTGGACTATGCAATGAACTACAAAATGAAACAATAACTTTAAAGGGAGCCAAAACCAATATAGGCCTCATTGACAACATTTTCAAAACTGAGATAGGCCTAAGTATAGAAATATGTTAGATGATTCCAGTTAGGGTCAGTGGTAAAGTTTTAGCTGTGAAAACTAGCTCAAACTGAAGTAGAATGCCACAAGCAATGGTAATATTTGCATTTGTTTGTAAACAAACCCTATTTTTGCAGATCCACATTAATTGATTTGAGCAAGAAAAACATGTTTTTAATGATTTTTTAACCATATTTCATGGTCTAGATTTTAACATAGGCCAGGAATTGGCTCAAGAAAAGGATTTCCATGATAATTTGAGTTTGGAATATTTCATTCCCTTTAAATCTTCTACCTCTAATTTCTAACTACCTCTGAACCTTCTACACATTCCATTCCTCCAATTCACATCCCCTACGTTGTCCATTGTTCCCCACTTCCCCTTGATACTGTTTAAACTTCCTTGAGTTAAGGGCCCTCTAGGGGCAGATCCGGGAAGTGATAGTTATTTATAGGGCGTCCGCCTAAGTATTATAATGAGGCCTTTGGGAATAGGCCCTAGAATATACATGGATGTATTGTTCTATTTAAAGATTTCTACGTAATTAATTTTGTATTAAAGCAGTAGGATCATCTCAATTGTTAAGCCATCGTTCCCCTGTAGGTCCCTGGATTTTTCTATCTGTTTCAGTAATGTAGGAAGTAGAGCCTACACTGACTCTGATTCATAAGCATTATCTAAAAGCTATGGCCGAATAAAAGCTTGAGTTTCCAGAGGATGTAGGTTTAAGTAAAAAGTTAAGGTCTTTCATCCAGTTATATTGAAAACGATTACCATCAGGTAAATTCTTTGCACTTAAGGCAAATTTGATATTTGAGAACCATTATTCTCAAAACCTCCCTATTGAATAGTGTTGTCTTAAAAATGATGTATATATTGTACCTGAGTCCTGACTGTAATGGGAAACAATGTCTGACACATAGATGTTAAACAGTCAAAGGGGAGAATTAACAATACAATGCATTAAAGAATACATAACAATTATGCAAAATCCAGATTTTTTGGGGAAATAGAAAGTATTAGTTGGAAACACTTTCAACGAAATGTTTCGGCTTTGTCCATGAAACATTAATCTAGCCAGTAAAAAACACTATAGATTATTTTGCATAAAAAAACTAACTGGCCCTTAACCGCAATAGCACTTTGTACATGTTAAGATAACAATTATACTAGTAGGCAAAAAGTGCCCAGCAGATTATTCTTCTATTTTTTGCTTTTATCTCCTAAATGCCAGACTTGAAATGCCTCAGTTGATATTCCAAGAAATAACTTATCATTTAACAATGTAACTAAAATATTATTGTTTTTAAATTGTGACTCAATGCATAATGAGGAATTTTGATGGTCCATATGAGACCATAGTTTTAGGATCATAGGATCACAAAAATCAACCTTTGAACATGACATGGTTGTTGGGTGTCTTGTTGTATCTGACAACTGCCTCATGTATAATACATGAATTGATGAGCTGTCAACTACAAGCAATTACCGCCACACGGAAGCAGGTTTTTTATATGATGTAATCAATATTGTGATACCTATTTAAAGTTCAAAAAATGAAAGATTGATATAAAATCAAATAGAGTTGAACTTAATTAATATTTTGACAAGTAATTTTCTATGAAGAGTGATATATAGTTACCATTTACGGTAAAGGAACGTGTACAAAAAAGTCCTTATTGTAAGGGTGTTAATAAGTGGAATACTTTGAATACTGACATTCAGAATGCTGTAAATACTAGCGATTTTAAGAAATATATTTCAAAATTGTACAACAAATAATGAAACTCATATGAATTGATGAGTATAATGGAGTGTACATTTATTGCTAGTACGATATCAAAACCTGTTTGTCATATTTGTTCATCTAGTCATTTTAGAAATAGTGAGGGTTGGAAAGTTAGTCAGATGTCCATCCTTGTTGCAAAAAAAAAATCAGGACATTGGACAGTGCATTTTTGTTTCTAACTTTCTTGTGATTAGGGTGAGACCTAAATTTCTTTCTAAGGTCAGTCAATCTGACAAACGTTTAGTCAACTTGACTACGGCTGCCAATTAAAACTTACTAATGAAACAGAATGATTGGCCCTGATATTGATTGGTAAACCCAAGATTTGACTAACTTTACAACTTTTCAATTTAAGTCCATTTGTCGGGCGTTGCAAACATTCACGGAACAACGTGTTTTTTTCTCCCTTAAAAAATTACTATAATGATTACAGAGTTCTGGTGTATTATTACAACGAGGATATTAATAGGTAGTAAGACAATAAAACCTGTTCCTGAGATGTTATCATATACAGTGAAATTATTCCAAATACACTGTTAAAACAAGTGTTTAGAACCTAAACATTTTCCTAAACACTTCGGTGCATCCAGTTTTGGAACACTTTATTTCCCTAAACATGTTTAGAATTATCGGTGTTTAGGGTTAAGTGTTTAGAAATGTATGATGTTTAGCTGTTTAACCATGAAGTGTTTAGGTCCTCAAGGTGTTTAGAATCAAAATGCTTATGCTTTTTTAATGTTTAGCTGTTAAGTGTTTAGAAAACTATGATGTTTAGGTGTTTATCTATGAAGCATTTAGGTCTTCAAGGTGTTTAGGGTTAGGTGTTAAATTAAACAGTAATATACCGTAATATGTACAGTGTACTTTCATTCTTGAGATGAAAACCATTCTAAATTTAACAATACTATACCGTAGTGTGTAAAAAAACCCGTAGATCTTACATGTGAAACACTGCTATGGTACTATGCCATTCAGTTTACACCAGATCTAATGTTAACAGCATTGAAAGTTTTAATTTTCCTGTAATCACACTACAGGATCATTGAGCCAATAACCACATATGGCCTTCCTTCTTGGTTTAGCATTGCATGGATTGTTTGATTGTTGGAGGTAAAACCTTCAGGGGTATAGCTGATAAAGTTCTTGTACTAAAAAGGTGTCTACATGTTAATCCTACTAAAAAGGTGTTTTAAAACATTTTGTAAATGTTTTAGGGGTGTTCTGGTTGGTTGACCGTACCTAGAATAGCAGGCCAATGAAGTGATTATCTTAATGCTGCTACAAAAACTTAAAAATCTAACAATTTTAATCACAAAGTTCCAAATTCCTAAGTGTATGAAAAAACTATTTTACCTATCATGGCCAAAAATATGGAGGGCATGTGGCAAACCACTAATAGTACAACTACTTCATAGTACTATTTTGGTAACTTCAGTAGCCGAGATTTGAACCCGGGGCCCCTCACATATGAAGCCTATGCTCTACCACTGAGCTATGGAGGCCTGTAGGTAGACACAGCCCAGCTTTGCTACTTAACTGAATAAGTAGGGGTATGAAAGTAATGACCTAATGTCTGTCTAATGTTGATCACCTGTATAGTAGTACTGATCCTACTCATTGGTGCTGACTATGCAAGTGTGCACTGCATGCAGTCCAAGTTAGCTCAGTTGGTTAGGCTTCTACCTTGAATGTAAAGAATGTGGGTTCTAATCCCAAAGTGTCCATTTTTCTTTTCCATAGTATACAATTGATATTATGTGTTTAGATTCTAAACATATCCCATTCAAAACATGGTTAGAGGTTACAAGTGTTTAGCTTTTAAACACAACTAATGATGCGTTTAGATTATAAGCATAGTTAACCCAACACATGTTTAGAAGTTACAAGTGTTTAGGTTTTAAACAGATATGGTTTAATGTATTTAGATTATAAACATGTTTATGCCCTTAACACATTTAAATTCTAAACACCATTTTAACAGTGTATTCATACTGCAGAATAGAAATCTATACACTTTTCTGATTGATTGTTTCAGTGGATCGAACATTGGAGATTACAATTCCCATGTGTGTAGAGGGTGATTCGTTTGTCTCTGTTGCAATTCTGGTCTTGTTTTCTTTCAATTTATATGCTAATTCGGCGACAAGCAGGGTGTGTGTGTTAGTACATTGGACTGGCTTCATCTGTGGCCTGTTTCACAAGAACTCAGAGGGCTGTACCCAGTCCTAAAATCTGAGGGGTTCTACATAAGACTTTTTACCATGTTCTATGCCCTGTGACCTTAAACTTATCGAAATCTGAGGGGTTTCCAGACACCTTCAGAACCCCAACTTGATACAGCACTGACCTCTGTAGCTATGGGGGTTTTATGGGTTCCTCCAAATAGAAAGGCTTGAAGACATGTTTCATGCGTTAAACTTCAGTAACTCACCCCATAACCCCCATAAGGGGCCGCCTAATTTCTGTAAAGGGTACCAAAACCTCTACAACAACGCCTTGCAACAAATCGTCAGAAGTTCTAAGGCCTAACAAACTGTTGTGTTCAGGTAACCCGACCAGAAAAGCCTGGAACAGCCTGGAACATCATCTAGATACTCAGGGCATGTTTTTTACCTGCTAAAAATTCTTTTAGATGAAATTTAGAGGTTAATGATATTGTTCACTGGTGAGGCACAGCCCGATGATAAAGTGATATTCTTGTCACATAAAAAACACATGTAAAAGAGAATTATATCAAATTAGAAAGTTGCAGACCATTAATACATGTCCGTACGATGGAGTTCTCACTTATCGATGTACTTCACTATAGTCCTTCTTTAGTACTTTATCAAGGGAATGTACCCCGTCATATTGTTTAGCTTTGTATATGAATATTGTAGTTTTTCCGGGTTTCCTTTTTTAAATGCTTAAAACGGTTTCAGCCTGATATGTTACTTCTGCAATCGCCGTTTTGTAACAAAACCAGCAACAGCAAAAGACCTAGGATGCTGGGGGCCCTTTTGGGGCACGAAGTGTGCACTAAAAAGGAACTAATATTATGATCAAAAATAGAGGGATAATAGAGGGCTTCCTAAATCCGCTATTGACTTGTACTATCTGTTACTCTATATCCCGTACACTATACCGCACGTGAGCATTTGTGTGGGAGATTACGCACGCTTCAGAACGCTGACAGGATTAAGGTCTTTCTGAGGATGATCCCCTGGTCAGTAATCCTGTGTATTAAGGATAGACAACAGGTGATAAGGGGTGATTTGCCATGGTCGCAGTAATACTGCCATTACTCTGGTAATCCAAGCCTCTCATACAAACGTGATATATCTTTGAAAAGACAATAAAATAACCTATTTGCTGATATAAATCATTAAAATATGTGAGGCTTGGTACCCGAGTTGTGTTCCAGTGAATTCAAAAATGTGATTTTTGACTACTAATTTTTGAACAAGGATATCTTCCTTAATATTGCATGTAGAAACTTGAAATTTTGAATACATGTAGATAAGGACCGTTTGCAGGGAAGCGTGTCTCATTTTCTTAATATATGTCTTAGTTTAGGCTTTATGAAATCTAGAAAATTGATTATTAAAATATGTCAAAAAGTTTCCCGTTTTTTGCAATTAAATTAAAACTAGGACATAAATAAGAAATCTGAGACACGCTTCCCTGCAATAGAACCTTATTATGAGCCATTCAAAGTTTGAAGTTTGTCAATTAAGTATTAACTAAGATATCCATGTTCAAAAAATAAAAGTTTGAAAATTGGTTTTTAATTTGTAAGATCAAAGATAAAAAATTGACTATGTCTTCATTTATGTCAATAGATAGAGAAAATTATTACCTTTCATTTGACATATTAAATGGTACTGTACTACCTTTATCAAGGAAATGAGAGAATATACCGCAAATAACGCCCTGCCAACTGTTGTCTATCCTTAATAGCATCGTGATTGGGTTTAAGAGGGTTAGAGTGGTTCTGGAGTAGGTATAGCATAATGGGAAGGGACCAAGGATCCGGAGATCAGTATGGCAGAGTAGGCCTCTTGTCAAATTGTTCTAAAGTCTTGTTAGGGTTTCACTTTGATTGTTGGTTATTAGAGATAAGCCTGCTGAAGGGGTTTGAAGCCAACATTGGATTCCTCAGACAAATTTCAGTTTTAAACGTTACATTTACAATGGAGTTGCATCCTTTTCAGTGTGTGCAAGTTACGTTTTGCATGATATTTGGGAGTTGCATCCTTTTTCGCGTATGTGCAAATTATGTTCTCCACATTAGAATGGAACATCATCCTTCTTCAGTTTGTGTAAGTTATTTTTTTTTCCATTTTACCATGGAATTGCATCTTTTTCTGTACGTGCAAGTTATGTTCTCCACGTTACGATAGATTTTTATTACTTATGTGCGGGTATCTAACCCCATAAAATATGCCAGCTGGATATACATAAAAGGGAAGAATTTAAAAAGAAACAATTGCCTCGGAACTTTTAAGGTTCAGCTACTCTCTAGTCCAAATTATCATATCGCCATTTGCGTTGAGATCTAGAACAGTTATTATACTCTATGCAAATGATACTGCCACACTCAAGTGCACATTGCATGCATTACCTTAAAAGTCAGGCGCGGATTTAGGAGAGGGGACGTCCCAGGCGTGCGCCCCTCCCCCCTCTATTTTTGACTGAATATCAATTTTTTTACTGTAAAATTCCTGCCCCCGGAGGGTGCGGGGGGAAATTTTGCTATAGCCCCCCCTTTTTTTTCAAAATCCTGGATCCGCCCCTGAAAGTTAAGAATCATAGACAAATCAATGAAAATGATTATTATTTTCATTGATTTATTATTTGTCCGTCCCAATCAATGGCAGAATAGATAGTAACATTTATCCGTCCAGTGGGAACTGGGTTAGGGATTAGTGGGTCAGCGTTGAGTGCCCGAGTCACGCTCCATATGACCTCCTTACCCTTGAGCAGCTCCGAGCAGCTCTGAGCAGCTCGGCTCAGATTGAGTCAGAACTTGTCGACCACGGGTGGGCCCGCCGACCTTAAGCTGCCCTAGACGACACCTACTTTGGCCAGGGAGATAGCTTATTGATTCCCGGGTGGAGGTTGGAGGATCCAGAATTATGTTATGTTGGATGTAAACTTGTGATTCGGTAACTCTCTGCTCAGATCTAATAAGTTTCTGTTATTTAGTAATTGAAACTTTGATAGAAAATGGAATGTATCGATACCAATTTTCAGTTGCTAAAATTAACATATTGCATAAACGAAAAGGGATTTGAAAAAAAAACTCATCTAATGTCGGTAGGGATTCGATCTAAATAAACATACAGGGAGAATGGAGATTAATTGAAGTGACCTAGCTTTTAATACAATTAACACCGCCTGCGTCAAAAAGAATGATAGCCCGTTTTCCTTAGCAAAAACGAGTTCATGTAGTTGTAATGAATACATGACAGGATCAGAAGCGTGCTATACATCTTTTTCATTAAGGTGGCGTCCCCTGGTGGCTTCAAATTGAAACACTTTTTTAGGGCTTTTCCCATAGTTAAGGTATATATATAGGAAGTGAAGTGACCTAGCTACCAAAAGCCCCAAAAGTGGGCAGACTGGAGCACTGCGCAGGGTCGTGGTTAAGGTGTATATCAAGGTTTCTTGAAAAGGATAGTAACTAGAAAGTTTTACATTAAATTTAAGTAAGTCATATACATGTTTGTAGGTATCTCAAGGAAAATATCTCTCCATTAAATTCAAACACGTGTTTTAGAGGGTCTTACAAAATTACTGGCCTGTCCATCCCTACTGAGGCAAGGACATTACTCCATGGAGCAGAATTTTCGAATTGGAAGTTTTTCAGGAAATCATTGAAATTTATTTGAGATTATAGGGATTTACATACAGCACCTCATGGGTAAGAAGTGGGAATCAATGACAAGTTTGAGAGACCCAACCCGGTAGATCTTGTCGTCCATTAGTGAACAAGGGATTAAACTAATAAGGTATACTTCACTTAATGGGCTACAGTCGGTCCCTGACCAATAATCCATCTCACCTTTAATCGGCCCTTTGCCTTGTAAAACCGTTGATCCAGGATGCAACAAAACGCCAACCGATTTTCTTCTCATGCATCCTCACATACTTAGGAATATAAATCCTGTTCACGATTTCCGTGTTGCAACGAATATTAAGTGTAGTTGACAAAGAAAATTACTAGTCATATTTAACTAATCTATCAATCTATCGAACAGATTGATTCAAAATCCGGCCTTAATCGCCAGCAAGGATCATCGCTTTTAGGGACAATGTCCTTGGGAGGATTTCGATCCAAGCATGCTGGGTATGGACATGGAGCAACCTGGCCGTCGATAATGAGTCGGCTCAAACTGTTTTATTTGCTGCCGACTTGTGTTCAACACCTGCCGGTAAAGCCCTGTTTCCACCAGCCGTTTTTACTACCGATTTGTTGGTAATTTATTGTTTTTAACTGGTAATATGGCAAAGGATTATTTATCTTACATACCATTTGAAAGAGAATTAAAAACCTTTTCTAATGGTATATAACATGTTCACGATTAACCAATATCCCCTCTGCCGATTTCTGAAATCGGTAGTAAAATTGGCTGGTGGAAACAGGGCTTTACCAGAGGAAGAAGGCTACCAATGTGCATGGTTATATTCAATGCTCTGCAACGGGCTGCCCAGAAAGGTGCGGTTACTCTATTGCATTTCAAATAAGCTTTAATTAATAGTTATTCATTTAATTCACAACCATACTTGCTAACAGTTTCAACATTCTACGATGAACACTTTAGCGTTCGAGGTATACTCTGACTAGGGTGAGCATTAAAGGAATAGTAATTTCAAAATGGTTTGTACTATATCGTCACCAATCGGATAAATCTATATACAACAACAATACGCAAAACATCCTTGTTGTATCAGATTTTAAGTGCTAAAACTTTCCTGATTTCTAGTGCTAAAACTTTGCTACTTTGTTTCAGAACTTCACACGCGTAAAGATTAACAGTATTCGTACGGTACTATAAAGCTAGAATGCTTTTAGTCTGTAGGGTTGGTGCCACTCAGAGAAATCACATAGGAATGTGTGTATTCCTTTCAGAACTTGACCTTTGCTAACTGGGCGTGGTTATTTGTTTGGTATGGTCGGTGCAGGAATAAGGTGACCTGTGTCTAGATAAATGGGGTATAGAAGGGTATAGGCGAAGGTATTAAAGAGCTGGCATGAAATGCCATGATATTATATCAATTGAAATAACAATTATTATTGATGCAAATGCTCCGAAGTTCTAGCATAATAATGATTGCAGGCCTTTTGTAAATGTTGCTGATTTGTGATTCCGTTTGGACTGAAAGACATGATTCTGATAATATGAATTGATGACGTATCGTATACATGCGTCTCGAAGGGTCATAATGCACAACCCTAAAAGCTGAAATTAACATAGAAAAAGTAGTGTATGTGTGCATTTTTTTTCCATGAATATAGTTTAGATGGTTTAGACCAAATTGATCACTGGACCTTGGACAATTATAAAATTTATCACAGTGCTGACACTGTGAACACGTTTATTTTTATTTTGAATAAAAGCTATCAAACCAGCCAGTTAACAATTGAAATTTTTCTGGCCTTGGGAGAGGTGTTAGATACGATGCTGTGATATACTCTATCACCTGGATCAGGTTGGATATAAGTTACCTGATGTTAACCAGACCTTACGCAAAGATCAAAATTAAGCTTATTTAGCGAATAAGCCCAGCTGCATGATTAAGCCATGCAGTGTCTATTAATATTATATAGTATATAAAGCTTATCTGCAGGCTTTTGAAATGAAAAATCCCGTTTCAGTTGTTTTGAGAGTCACAGAAGTGGTATAAGCATTTGCACCAGTGATGGTTAGATATTTGAAAACCTCTCATATAATGACTCGTGAAATGAAAAGGTTTTACCCGCTTTATGGTATGGCAGTTGTCATTGTCAGATTTATTGCCGGGGTATATATATATATATATATATATATATATATACATACAAAGGTAAAGATATCGAGCATTTAAGGGGGAAATGGCAAAAAGTAACTATCTATAAACTTAAGTAATTTGCACAAAACAGGGATAAGGATATATTAACAACCTGGAATACCTGTAACCAATGATACTATTATTTTAATGGCAAACGTTAGCAAACACAGCTTTATATATCTAGTAATGAGATCCTTACGTTTATCAATGGTGGAGGTATACAAAGGAGTACAACCAAAATACAATTCAAAAAATAAAGATAAAGGTCAAGAGTAGTTTTTATCCACGTACGTTTGGAATCACCCAGACAGTGAGGGGGGGGGGCATTTGGGCAGGCTCCCTGCCGATACATTAGGCGGACACACCCCCTGGGACGTATAAACACCCCGTAACGAGATAGATATTGATGCCCAACACTGAACCTAGAGACTACACTGATGTCGGCAGGCCTCAGATCATTGCCTCAGATTGATCCAAAAACAAAAAAGACAGGGATCTAAGGGCAAACCTTGGGCTCAAGGGATACACATACAAAACCTGCAGTGTGGACTTAATGTCAGATGTTTTAGTCTTCATGGATTAGTCACTGAGTCTCAATGACGGGAGATATTAATTTTGATTATGATTAAATCTTATATATGTAGAATACAAATATTTCAGTGTTGAGACACATAACTCATCCACAATTATTGAAGAGTGGCTCATCTATTTCGATTCCCTGAATATAGGGAAAATATTGTTGATGTTCATAAGAACCATGGTGAGATATGCTAACAGGAGCAGGAAATGTCTTTATTATACCTTAGGGTGATACAAGTTTAGTAGTTAAGAGTTTAACATAGTGCGATACAAACGTGGGTGATAGCTTTGTATCGCCCTGCAGGGCCATACGGAACAGAAACTTTGTATTTTTCTAAAATTCATATACAAAAAATGAAATCATTAAGAAATAAAAAATCTAACATATGCATTATCTGCACAACATTCCTAACTATATTTTACTTGCTTACTGTTTGTGGATTTGATGGATATCAAAAGAGTTATAATGAAAAAACATTAAAAAAATGTGCAGCATCACAGCCACACCATCACTGATTGCTGTGCATCCTTCCTTGGGAGCTCAGATCTAACAGAAAAGGTATAATAAATCCATAACCAACCTCGAAGGGAGTACAAGGGCGGTTATCACCCTTGTACTCCCTTCTCGGTTGGTTATATATGTATATACACTCAACTGGGCGATAACCAAGGAAAAGTAAACATGTCACGTGGCATGTATACAGCTAGCCGGAGGTTATAACTGGGAGGTAATTTTGTTAGGTCAACACTGTTTAATCAACTGATCTTCTCCATGTGACTGGCCCTTTATCACCCGCTCTGCCGGCGAGCGGTTCATATTGTGAGCAGGGCGTATTGCAAAGCTGTATGCACCACTCACTGTAGACACCTAGTTTTCAGTGATTCTGACATTTTTTTAATATTTCTTGGGTGATAAAATAAAAAAGCACCTTTGGGGTCGTCCTTGGGTGGCTGTACGACCCATGGGTATTGTATGGACCTCGGGCTTCGACCTCAGTACTTGACGATCCCCTATGGGTCGTACAGCCACCCTTGGACGCCCCCTGCAGTGCTTCTTATTATAATACTGGTCGAATACAGACGGCAAAGTGGAGTACAAGCTTTAATTTTCGAGAATGTTTTTGTTTAAAGTATTATCTTATAGTGAAAAATGATGAAGCATCTTAAGGATTCCTTCCCATATCACAACTCAAACGCTCCGTCTGACCCGGAGTTAGTGTTTTGGGCTAAGAATTATATCAATCAACCACTGCAATTATTATCAATTATAAGTTAGTGAACAAAGTAGTACCGAGTTACGGATGCAATGATTTTAACAGTTCTTCATCAGAAATCTTCCTAGGCTTAGGTTATGACCCTTTATTCTGTCCTGGAATGAACAAATTCCTTTGACTATGCACCGTTTCTTCCTCTTAAATCGAAGCTTTGAATACTGGGAAACCTCTCAAGGGAAGAATCTGGTAAACTCAATGCGGAAGAGTGATAAAATACTATGCTGATGGCACGGAGAGTCCATCCTGCGTGCTGCAGTGATATAAACTGAGGGTAAACCCATGTATAATTAATGACGTTTGGGAATGACCTGCAGGTTAGAGCATTGTTTCTGATCTGTTTAATGAGAATTATAGTGGAAGTTTATGCCAGGTTGCAGCTGATTCCCTAGGTTGTATTCACTCTAAGGTCATGATTTCCTACATTGCATTCACTCCAAGGTCATGACACGCATATAATATTTGGCCTATTCTTGCGCTCATAAGTTTCACTGCTTGACTAGATTGTTGACTATCCTATATGGATCAGGCATTAGGTACTATGATGATCCCCCCTCCAGACATATAGCCCACTCCCCATAAAATCCAATCGCTTAACCGCAAACAACGTAATTTCTATTTGGGGTCTAGAATCCTTAGTGGGTTTTACTAAATTGTGGGTTTTTTTCAATAGATAATGGCAATAATAATGGCTAAGAACAATGTTATATATAGATTGCACTTACCTATTGGACCCTCGGTTCTGCTTATATCCACTTTTTTATGTGATGGTCAGCAATCTGTAAAACAAACCATTAAATTTTGTTCAGTATTGATCAATAATAAAGGTTTACATAACCCAGCATGAAATGTTGAAGAATGGGATAAGTACGATTAAAATATAGCTCAACTCGCGATCGTTTGTCTGTATTTATGTTGATTGTGATACCAAATAAAATTACAATATGTCAATTCTAGATTTATGAATAATGACCACTCCTAACTTAAGGAGCTTCTACGACTCTGATTTACTACTTCTCCAAAGTGTTTGGCAAAAGAGAGAAGCCTGCTTATTCACAATACTACAAAGAAATAAATCTAGGTAACCTGTAAGTCTATGAATAACTGCTACTCGTAACTGCTATGTGAAAGGCTAAACACCTTCCATGCATCAGATGATGAAAAAAGACACTTGCCTGCCATAACTGCCACCAATATGGTGGCCGGATAAATACGCGATAAGCCTATTCATAAATCACATAAATATGGCGCAGGTATATAGTACAAGCAAAACCCCATCACACAGAACTCAGGGGGGCAAGTGTTATCTCTTAGCACTGAGAGTGTTTGTAGGAAAAACTAGAAGAAAGGCACAAAAACAAACATAAAGAGGTTAGGGTGGTTGCAATGGTATGTCTATGAGATTGTGTCAATACACAGGTATCTGTGATGTCATTGGTATGTGTTGTGATGTCATCAGGTTGTGTTTGGATGGTTCCTACAGGTGTTAGGCATTGTCAGGGTTAATGTGTGTATAGCACCTGGCACCGGTATCTTCAGAAAGGGTAAACAGGGTTAATACTATGGGAGTGTGGGTAGGCAGGGATGGGGTATCTGGGAGATACGCCAAATTCCCCAAGAATTCGGTTGATATGCTGGGACCTGTGTGTAGACATGTTATTCAAGATTTGACCTTGTGAACGTATAGAAATCAAACATCGATGCTGAAATTGTTCAAAAACTGCAGACAAAAAAATATATTAGAGGATGTTTTTCATACTTTATAGAAGACTTTATCTAAAAAGGAAAATCCATAACCATAGCTATAGATAGTACTCATGTTGTACTCCTCTTCCATATGTAGCCAACCAATGTAATACCTCGCCCAATTCCGTATGTATCTAGCTGGGGAGGGGGGATCAGAGACTCAACATGAAAGAAAATTTACACTGTTAAAACAAGTGTTTAGAACCTAAACACTTTCCTAAACACTTCGGCGCATCCAGTTTTGGAACACGTCATTTCCCTAAACATGTTTAGAATTATTGGTGTTTAGGGTTAAGTGTTTAGAAATGTGTGATGTTTAGCTGTTTGCCCATGAAGTGTTAAGGTCCTCAAGGTGTTTAGAATCAAAATGCTCATGCTTTTTTGATGTTTAGCTGTTAAGTGTTTAGAAATCTATGATGTTTAGGTGTTTATCTATAAAGCATTTAGGTCTTCAAGGTGTTTAGGGTTAGGTGTTAAGTTAAACAGTAATATACCATAATATTTACAGTGTTCTTTCATTCTTAAGGATGAAAACCATTTTAAATTTAACAATAATATACCATAGTGTGTAAAAAATCCCCTTAGATTTTACATGTAATTTGTAAAACACTGCTATGGTACTATGCCATACAGTTTACACCAGATGTAATGTTAACAGCATTTGAAGTTTTATTTTTCCTGTAAACACACTACAGGATCATTGAGCCAATAACCAAGTATGTCCTTCCTTCTTGGTTTAGCCTTGCATGGTTGTTTGATTGTTGGAGGTAAAACCTTCAGGGTATAGCTAATAAAGTTCGTGAACTAAAAAGGTGTCTACATGTTAATCCTACTGAAAAGGTGTTTTAAAACGTTTTGTAAATGTTTAAGGGGTGTTCTGGTTGGTTGACCGTACCTAGAATAGCAGGCCAATCAAGTGATTATCTTAATGATGCTACAAAAACGTAAAAATCTAACATTTTTAATCACAAAGTTCCAAATTCCTTAGTGTATGAAAAAACCATTTTACGAATCATGGCCAAAAATATGGACGGCATGTTGCAAACCACTAATAGTACAACTACTTCAAAGTAGTAATTTGATAACTTCAGTAGCTGAGATTTGAGCCCGGGGCCCCTCAGATATGAAGCCTATGCTCTACCACTGAGCTATGGAGACCTGTAGGTAGACACAGCCCAGCTTTGCTACTTAACTGAATAAGTAGGGGTATGATAGTACTGAACTATTGTCTGTCTAATGTTGAACACCTGTATAGTAGCACTGATCCTTCTCATTGGTGCTGACTATGAGAGTGTGCACTGTATGCAGTCCAAGTTAGCTCAGTTGGTTAGGCTTCTACCTTGAATGTAGAGAATGTGGGTTCTAATCCCAAAGTGTCCATTTTTCTTTTCCATAGTATACAATTGATATTATGTGTTTAGATTCTAAACATGTCCCATTCAAAACATGGTTAGAGGTTACAAGTGTTTAGCTTTTAAACACAACTGATGTTATGCGTTTAGATTTTAAGCATAGTTAACCCAACACATGTTTAGAATTTACAAGTGTTTAGGTTTTAAACAGATATGGTTTAATGTATTTAGATTATAAACATGTTTATACCCTAAACGTATTTAAATTCTAAACACCATTTTAACAGTGTAGGCAAACCCTGTCGCTGGTTTATTCAAGGAGAAACTTAACTGTAAGTATAGCCTCCGCATCCCCCCCCCCCCTCCAGAATATAAACTGCTCTCATCCTCCCTCGTTACTCCTCCTCACCAAAGCTTGCAATATTATGTTCTGGTCATCCACATGCCCTCACCTTCAAATTTTGTTTTCGGTTTTCTCCCTTTGTAATCAATTCACTTTGCTAGTCATTAACCGCAATACTCTTCTGCTAATAGCATGTCATTGTTTGCTGTTTCTCCTATGCATTTTACCTAATTTTCCCTCTATAATTATTCCTTCTTTACACATACACTCCCTTCAATGTAGTCCCACTCTATGTACGTGTTGTTCCACTCCCATTCCTACATACCACAGCCACCCCCTAGTCTGCTACCCCACCCCTCTACTCCAGGTACTACCTGGTTACCTCCCTGTTCCTCCTCCTGGGTTGGGTTCACTCACCTGAGCGTCTCTCACCCCCTGGAGAAGAGAGTAGTGTACTCTCACCTTTTACACCTTGTACAGGTGGGGTTTATAGGTGGGCCAGGTAAGATGTTAGAGTCTGGTGGGGTTATGTTCAGGTGTTGTAGTCTAGGTACACAGCACTTATTTTTTTATAATCTACTTTGAGTAATTCCATCATTGATTAAGTCTTTGCAATGGAACTTTTCAATGGAATATATTTTCTTTTCAAGAAAAACAAACAATAGATATACTGACATATATTTATATTTTGAAATTCAATGGACAAATCATTTTAAGTCCAAATACCATGTGGTAATTTACAAAGTCAACTGCTGAAACTCACCCCATTGGCAACTTGAGTACAGTACGAAAGACTGTACCTTTATCTCCTATTTGTTTGAGAAACTGGGTCTTTGAAAACAGTTGGACGACCGCGATAAACTCTGCCACTGATGTGTGATACCCTACTCTTATGAAAATACTATTGGAAAACAGACTCTGTTCTATTTCCAACAAAAGAGAGACTAGAGCACATTCGCCTCCAGTATATGAGAAATGAGAGAAGGGCGCCCTTCGTCTTCAACGTGAGACACTTACATATGGAAAATGTCAGAATGATGTAGTCGTTATTTTCTACTGATATTGTGTGTCCAGTAGTGCACATTGTTCTTTCTAGTATGGACAAAATCTAGTCCATTGCAAAGAGGTCAGAACTATATTAATGATGGAATCATTTATTACAAAAGAAAAAGAAAATATAAATGAAGTCATAAGACAAGCGCTTTAGGGTCCTCTGGGAACTCTGTCTGAAGGTCATTCAAAGGAGAGCTTGTCAAGGGTACCTTAGAGACTGGCACTGCATCTTCATGATTTCTTTCAGTTATTTTCTATACCAAATCAGGGGCGTGGGACATGGGTTCCTGATCCCCGCATCCCCAATATCCTCTGTTATCTATTTCATTATGTTCTTCTCATCATAATCACGTTGATAATTTTCATAATGTATTTATGGTGTACCACATTATGAAAATTAAATGCAAACAAATATTGTAATATTTTGTATGCATTCCTATATGAATCGTCCCTTAATTTCTGCACAATAAAAGAGCCTTGTTTAAGGTCAAAAGGCCATTGATGCACTGAGGTGTTGGAGCACCTGCTGCTGCAGTAGTGGAGGGCAATGACGTCAACCACTATATATAAAGTAGACCACCTGTTGGGGAAAGGCTGACCCTCCTTACATAAGTCACGAGCCTCTGTCTCCTCCAGCCTCCTCCCTGAGGGCTATTTCAGGTAGCAGTGTGTGATGGGGGTTTCTGGTTGGGCAGGGGAGTTAATCATGTAGGAGTTTTAGTTAGTTATTTAGGTGTAATAATTTAAAACGTTCAGGTACAGGTGGTGTTAGGTATAGGACGCTAGAGTTATTTATCTAGGTGTATTAATTATTCATGTATATAGGTGTAATAATTCCATTCTTCCATATACTATATTATGAGATGGGGGCTTCAGTTGTTCAGGTATAGGGCAGGAGGAAAGTTAATTATTTAGGCAAGAGGATTGGCGGATGTATAGTTTAATGATATTTGTATAACGCTTTTATGTCAATGAGTTTAGCAACCTAATTACATGCATGTAGTATAATGCCTTTGTTTTGACATGAGAAGCTGGACTAGGACTAGTATTGCATATGATATCATGCATGCTCTTAAAAACATGTATGTCTCAGCTCCTCTACTAGGGAAATAGTTGTGAAGGTGTCAGCAAAATTAATAGTAAGCCTTAATTTCATCAAAAATAGTCCAGGACCAAAATGAACGTCTGAGATGCGTCTGAGATGAGAAGGAGAATGCTATTTCCACACGAAAGAAATTATTTATATTCAATATAAGCCAAAATAAAAAGGCAGATTTTAGTCAAAATTTCGGTTTCTATATTCTCTCATGTAATCCTATTTTGATTCACAACTGGAAATAAAAGTCATAATTGACTATCAAAACACTCATGCTATTGGACATAACTACATCAATTCCAATGCATTCCTTAACAAAGGAATTTATACAATATCTTAACCGAGTAATGTTTTACACCATCATCAGATCATAATCATAACGTCAGGTTTCAGTGCCACCCATTGCCTTCATCATTTCTTAGGACGTGGGCCTTAAAACGGACAGGACCATCAATTTGCCACAACAGCTAAAAGTGGAGTGAGTTACGGCTTTTTCATTATTCATCAGCAGCGGAGCAGTGATTGATACCACTTCTATAGGTGGTCACTTAATCTTGGCACACTGACAGGAAAAAGGATGAAGTCAAACCGTCAGCTTTAAGGTTTGGCCCGTCCCAGAAGATTTCTTTTAGCTGAGAATTCTCCCGACCACGGATAGCATAATTTCAGTTTTTTGCCTGCAGACTAGCCTAGATCAAGATGCATGATGGGAAATATGTCGACAAATCAAAAGGTTAAGTATAGAAATTTTCATCAATCATGGCATTACTTGTATTTTAAATGATGGAGAAATTATTTTGGCTGTATTTTCATCTTCTATTTGTAAATTTTTATTATGTTCTAGGTTGGTTTGAAAATTGATTCATAACTGACAGATATTTAGCAAATATTTGTATATTTTCTATAGGTTTTCATGTGCTTTTGTCGACAAAATTATGAGAAATACTGTAAATCAGCTAACCGTGGTAGGGAAAATTCTGTCGTACAATAGTAATGCTTTTAGAACAGATAGCGAAACAAAATTGTCGCAACTGTTATGTTTTTTTAGATTGCAAGACAGTGCTGTTTTTGTTGAAAGATTCGTATTCTATAGTGAATATAGAGTTGATATCTATATTATAGATATCAACGTTATAGTCTATAATATAGATATCAATTCTATAGTCACTATCTCGTCATTTACAGAATTCGAATATATCGCTGTTATTCCGATCTGAAAAACTGATATAGTTGTTACTCTACCTGTAATGTATTTGAATTGAATTGTTCAGTTTCTTCTTTTTTTTTAACAATTTTAACATCACATTGTGCATGTGTTCTTCCAGTTGAAGATCATACGAGATGATATAATCTTAAAGAATAATGTTTGTGTGAATAGGTATGACAGATGAGTGATTTGCACTTTAGCAAAAATAATACTAAACTCAATTTTGGTTCATCTCAGCTTTCTAACAAAATAATTGTATCACCCTATAATTATCATTATAATAATAGTAATAGTGATAATAATAATAAGTTTTCGTACATGACTGTCATAGTTCCCGTTCATGTCAACATACAAGACCCTGGTCATCGTACTAGATACAATCAATCAATCAATTATATTGTCACCATTCAAGATGACAAGTCCTCTTTTCATTGATGGTTTATATGACAATTGGTTCTTCAGAGGCTTTGCTCACTGATTGTTCTTCTGACCTAGGCCTATGGTTTTATTTAATCTGGAAAAGGCTTTTCTGACCTAAGCCTATATATATGGTTTTATTTCATCTGGAAAGGGAATGCAATTTCTTAAGTGAACGTGGGAAGTGTGGGGGTAATCCAATCTCTGTGAGAGATGTACAGCAGGGTTTCTTTGTATGATAAATTAAGACGATGGCCAGTGGGACAGAAGAACAATATTATGAATAGGCTATAGGTCTAATAGTATTATTGCCAAAATCAAGTCGCCACCAACATTCGGAAATAGCAGTGTTTATTTGGGTTCCTATTGTAGAAAATGTTAAAATACACCGTCTTCCATGTCTTTTCTCAATGCACAAAAGAAAATTAAATGAACATGCATAATATAGTATGCCCGGGCGAGGGGGGCGGGGGGGGGGGGAGGGGGGGGGCTCGGTCCGGAAATGGGTACCAACTGTGGTCGGAAGCTCTGGGAACTGTAGCTGTGAATCGCCAATTTTGCAAAAAAAAGGGGGGCTGTCCAATAATCAGACCATCTTTTAGGGGGGCTCTCAATGATGCATTATATTTTATATTGTATTAAGAGTGTATTGCAGGCAATTCAGTTACTTCATATGCTTCTAAAACCAATGATTGAGTTTAGAAATCAAATAATGACTGCAAACTTTGTCATCAAATGCTTTTTTAAAGGGACTGTCCTTGATATAGCCTGAAAAGGAGTGGGCCGTCAGAGTTTACCCATCCCCAAAAAGGGGGGCTGTAGTTTCCCAGCTGGGACCTACCTTCAAAGATTGAGTGCCCCCCCCCCCCCCCCCGGGATAGTATGAATTTTATATTGCCAACCCGAAAAAGCTATACATCATAGAAATATCTATGATAAATGATATTTTGGTTACAAAAAAAGGTTTTACTGACCACCTTCTAAAATTGGTAAAGAACTTTCAAAACTTGCATCTCAGATCACATTTTAATTGTTTATCTGAACTCTATACCTATTTAGCAAAACTCTTGAGCCTCCCCGACGGGGAGTTGAACCCCGGTCTCCCGCGTGACAGGCGGGGATACTAACCACTATACTATCGAGGACTGCATACAGTTGGCCCAATGCCTTTAGAGCATAAGGTGATTGCATGGATCACACATCAGCAGTAGGTTTTCCTTAAAAAGTATGGTAAAATAGGTAGTAATTATCACTAAAATAATTAAACAAATACAACAATATTGATCAGAGATAGCTCTTTCATCTGCAATAGGAATACTGTCCCCGATTGGTGTGGTTACATCAAAATGCTATATGAGACCTTTTGATATGGGTGACAGTCAGCATAGGCCCAGTATAGGTACAGAAAGCAGTTCAATGGAAAGTAGCACCCAGCAAGCAACATCCTCTCATTGGCTGTTGCCCCCTCCCCTTGACCAAAGTAGTCGGTCCTACTTCTAACATGGATGCATGGTGACCACCAGCTGGGTGCACTATTTCTATCTGCAGTGGTGGTTCAGTGGTAGAATGCTAGCCTGCCACGTGGGCGGCCCGGGTTTGATTAATGGCTGATGCAAAGGTGGCCTTTCTCAAAGGAAAAAGCTCATGCACTATTTTTCATGTAAAATGGGTCAGAGTTTAATAAGTCTGAACAGGAATCACATAGATGAGGGGCATAATTGATTTGTCCCTGCTGTCTTTTCAAATAGTAAAACTCTTAAGCCTCCCCGACGGGGAATTGAACCCCGGTCTCCCGCGTGACAGGCGGGGATACTAACCACTATACTATCGAGGACTGCATGCAGTTGGCCCAATGCCTTTAGACCATAAGGTGATTGCATGGGTCAAACATTACCTTTTGGAGTTGGTTTTGCACTGGAGGCTTTATTTGGCAGATGCTGCTTAGAGACACGGGCATGTATCAATATCTCTCACTGTAGTTTGTTTGGCCAAAGTCCACCTTGAGTGACTGCCTGCCATGTAATGTAGTCTGACCCTCCCCAAGCTTTCTCTGGCCATGTCTGCCCACGGTCTTGTGGCGCAATGGATAACGCATCTGACTACGGATCAGAAGATTCCAGGTTCGAATCCTGGCAAGATCGACACTTTTGCCAGCAATAAGCATTAGGTTTTCCTTAAAAAGAATGCTGAAATAGGTAGCAATGACAAATAAAACATGAAAGAAATACCGCAGAATTGATCAGATACAGCTTTTTCATTGGCAACAGGAATATACTGTCCCCGATTTGTGTGGCTACATGATATAGTTATATATGAGACCATTTGATATGGGTGACAGTTAGTATAGGCCCTGACAGAAAGCAGTTCAATGGAAAGTAGCCCCCCAGCAAGCAACATCCCCCATTTGGCTGTTGCTCCCTCCCCTTGACCAAAGTAGTCGGTCCTACTTCTAATATGGGTGCAGGCTGACCACCTTTTCTATCTGCATCGGTGGTTCAGTGGTAGAATGCTCGCCTGCCACGCGGGCGGCCCGGGTTCGATTCCCGGCCGATGCAAAGATTGCTTTTTCAATGGAAAAGCCCATGCACTACTTTTCATGAAAAATGGGTCACAACTTAATTAGGCTGAACAGGAATCACATAGCTGAGGGGCATGAATGATTTGCACCCTGCTGTCTTTTCAAATAGTAAAACTCTTAAGCCTCCCCGACGGGGAATTGAACCCCGGTCTCCCGCGTGACAGGCGGGGATACTAACCACTATACTATCGAGGACTGCATGCAGTTGGCCCATTGCCTTTAGAACATGAGGCACTTGAATTTGTTACACAACTTCTTTTGCGTTGGTGTGCTTATTTGGTTTTTCCTGTCTCGAGACAAAGAAAGGGAGATCCCAACTAGTGTCGATTCATATATAAAAATCTCTTTTTGCACTAGGGACGGTAATACACCATTACCCATAGTTTATGCTTATGTTTTTATCTTTTAAAGTTGTATTTGCTCACATGAAGTGTATTTATGAAAGATAAAACGTTGTATTGACCTTTATGTGCACAGGAAAAGTTCTGGTGTTGAAGGCCATTATAACTTTATCAATTTACAGGGTTTTTTATAGAAACAGTAAAACTCCAAAACCAATTATCAGAAGCTACGACCTTTAGGGCCTGTGGTGGCAAAATACACCTGTGTCGTGAGTCTGCCATGCAGTCGACCATCCCATTGACGCACTATTATAAACCCAACTAGGCCTATATAATATTGATGAGGCTGTCTTCATTGCAAATCCATTAAGGCCCTATTACATGCACTACACTACTTGAGCTGCGATATGAAAATGAGAAATCACACAATATCAAAGATTCAATTCTTTTTTTGACATGTGATGACTGACATGCTCGAAATTGCAAATTTTAACAATTATATTAGTCCCATCTGCGAATTTTGGTGCAATATCATCATAGAGCGTCGATATCGCAGCCAAAGCAATACTCCCTTTACCCAACAATAAATGTTATTATACCTCTGCGGCCCGTGTAGCGGTACTGACGGTATTAATTGAGTACTTAACGGCAAAATATGGACCACTCCTCGTTTTCTGCATATTTGGATATTAAATTTTGGAGACGTTCTGAGATAACCGTACGATCCATGGGGGTCGTGCAGCTATACTCTGATCCCCCCCCCCCCTGGGTTTTCTTATATTTACTGCATGCAAGGCGATACACTTGGTTTTAAATAATCATCCTTGCTTTATATGGAATAATCGTTAATGTATTACTACTGAACCATTTACCCTGCCTTTACCTTTTTACTCGGATCACAGAGTTTCTGCAAGATTAATGGTCAGGTAGGCCTAAATTTTTTCACTCTTCTTAACTATATTATAAAATAATAAAACATAATCAAAAGAAATGCTGGCAATAAAGGCCGATCTTGCCAGGATTCGAACCTGGAATCTTCTGATCCGTAGTCAGACGCGTTATCCATTGCGCCACAAGACCGTTGCTAAGAGTTTCGGGCAGACATGAAAAAAATATCCTATCGAAGGGGCTACTGGTTTGGCTCCAGCTACAAGCGTTCATGGTGGTATCTGGTTGAACAATCTTCATTAATGTTTGTGATATCAAAAATGTATTACTTTTTTGAGTCCTCAAAAAGTAATACGATGATATAAACGAGTAAAGGAAAAACTAAAAAGGGAATAATTTTGTCCAATGAAAAAATATTTGCATGATCACACTTCTGAGTCGGAATCACGGGAGTCGAAAGCAATGTGACACTCAAAATTGTCCAAAAAAAAAAAACTAGGAAAATTGATTCCATGATTTCATTGGGAAAATAGTAAAGTACATGAAAAAACTGTTAGATACATTAATCATCGCCCAATTCAATCAATGCTGGTGCGTAGAAACTCCACTTCGTTTACAAACTAATGAATCGTTATGACACCATTCTTATGAAATTCTAATATGTTTTAAGGCAGTGATCTTAGTATATTACCACTAACTTTCAATGGACGTGCGTGAATCATGCGAATGACAACACAAATTTGGAATTGGGCAGTGATTAAATAATAATTGATATTTAAAGCTATGTGTAGAAATAAATTACCTATAGTGGCTTACTCTTATCTGAACATAAACCAGCTGTGCCATTCATATAATAAATTCATATACCTCATCCAGGCCAAACTGCATGTAGGAAAGTGTAGGTTAGACCTAAACGTATAGTTGTACATGGTATGACATGCCTCTACCACCCATACTCCTCCTGAAGTAATTAATCCCTTAGTGTTCTCGTACCCGCCACTCCAGCCCCTCCCTCAGCACTGTGGACCCCTCATCCCCTCATAGCCCGGCCCCACAGTTCCCTGTCATCCTCCATGCCCCTATATGGCTGTAGACGCTTTAAATCGACAGGGCAACGGGGACATGTACATGATTTCGGGAGGGGGCTTGGGTTTCCATATAATAGGCTAAATACTAAAACAACGTGCATGCACGCATATAAATGCATGACATTTTTTTGTCATTGGCAAGTTTAAGTCCCCACCAAAAAAAAAGGGAGGAGGGGGCGGTCGGGATCCCCTGGACCCCCTGGACCCCCTGGACCCCCTGGACCCCTGCCCCTGGCCAACCCTAGCCAATCATTTCTTAAATTTGACATGGCACATAGCCATTTGTTATCAACAACGTCAGGGGGACATTGGCGTTTGTCAAAATCGACAGGGCGACATCGGTATTTATAAAATTTGACAGGGGACATATAAGCCTATATCTATAGCCAATTGTAAACGACAACGACGAGGGACATGGACATGGATTATGCCCTCGACATGGGGGTAGATGTGTTTCAGACAGTCTCACCAAACTATGTGCAAACCATGTGCATGTTGCTCCTCCAATTGAAATATTGAAAATCTATCCAAGGTGCTGGAAATACAGGAGAATTTTATTGTGATAGGTGCAACATCATGTAAAATCAGAGTTAATTGTTAAGCATAGAACATCCAAAACTCTCTGTGGAAGGTACAAATGGTGCTGACTAATGTTTTAATGTTATGTGCCTGAGAAACGTAACAACTAAGCTGAGCAGTTACTATACTCTGAAGCCAGATCAGATCTAGAAACACTAGTCTACTATCCAGTAACTATAACTGTCCAAGATGTGCTACATGCTACATATATGCTACCCCCCCCCCCATACACACACACAAAGGAAATCTCTTCAAATGTCCCATATTCGCTTCGAAACTTGAATGTAAATACCCCTAAAATTAGCAGGAAAATAGTGAAAAGTTCCACTTCTTACTGCTCGCCATCCCCCTTGTCAAGTTCAAATTATTGGAAATATAGGCAAAAGTTCCACTTGTGGAACCTCGCCACCCCCCACTGCTGAACCTGGGTATGGGCCTGGAGTTTCTGTATTAGCTTTAGTTGGAGAGTACCTGTAGATATACATGATCTGGATAATTGACATGTAAGTCTGATGTGACTTCTGCTTTCTCAATGTCAATAAAAGTTACTACTACTACTATACTTCAAATCGACCCGGGCCGCAAGGACCCCCCCCCCCCCCCCCCAATCTACTGTCCCTGCAATCCCTTCTGAGGCTGACAGGAACAGGCTGTCAGACACACGTGCTCCGAGCATCCAATGTTCTGCTCAGCCTGCTCGTCGACATTTATCAGATGAGCAATTTCCCATAACTCTCAGGTTTCCCATGTCGCTCAAAGTCAGACTTTGCTTCGGTTACGAATTCTATAAGGATATTGGCATTATAACAAAAAATTCACTTTGTAGATGCTTCTGAATTATAGCGTGGACGTGTGTGGACAACCTTGTGAACCAACGTAATATGAAAGTTCCTGACAAATTAAATGTTAGAGATATTATGTTTTGTTGATTGACCTTCTTTTTTACATTGACTGTCTTCAACCCGGCCTGTTAGAACATCTGAACTATTCTCATGAAAGATGCCAAACATCAAAATTGACTAATAAGCTCTTCATTTAGAACCTCACTTTTGTCAATAATCATTATTTTTTTTAAAAGTTGCCTAAAAATGTCATATTTTGTACATTTTCACAAGATATTCATGTGATGAAAGGGGGGGATCTGTGTAAATTCTGTTTTTTTTTCTCTGTCTACTAAAATATGCATAATTATGTATTATGATGATAGCAATTGATATCAAGAGCAACTTCTTCATGGGGCTTCTATTTAGTACGTACGCAAATTTTCAAAGATTTTAGACACCCCTCCCCTCCCACCAACCTGGGCTAAAGTATATACACATTGGATTTGTACAGGAACATACAAATTTTCAAAAATGTCAGACCCCAACCGCCACCCCTACTGCGTACGTACTTAATGGAAGACCCCCATGTTTATTCATTGAGCGATATTGATACGATAAGCACATAACATGGCCAATTTAGCCGCAGAGATCTTTACTAACTGTAAGAGCAACAGTTCCCACTAAGTTAGCATCCCAGAATAGCCAGACCGCAAGAGGTAGGCCACTCTTTAGATATGCGGGTGGTATTAGTGATTAATGGTCCCATACTACAGTCGATATGGAAAGAGAGAGGGCAGATCTGAAAGTATAGGGTAAGATCGGCGGTACATGGCTGAATAGGGCTGGTCGTGCATAGATGCTGAGGTCAGCAAAATAGTGGCAAGATGAAGTCTACATACATTATGAGAACGGGAAAAGTTAGTCCAAAACAAAGCCGGTGATCCAAAATACAATCATTATTATCACATCGCATATTATATTCTTGTATCATAATTTTGAACTGGACTTTTGTTCTCATAATACCTTTGTATGCTTACACTATGTGTATAGGATGTTGATGATGATGATGTGTTGGGGCTCAGCAATTTTCAGCTATAGCCAGACCATATAGGACGTTGAATTAGAGATCTATTTATTTGAATTAATATCTATTTATTTTGATTTGCCCTTAATCAGTCTATTTTTCATATCGTACTGTGGATCAATACCGTGAATTACTCGGAGGTCTCTTTTTAAACAAAACTCCAATCATGTATACATACGCGGTAATAAAGAAACGTTTGTGCATGTTACAGGAGTACAGAGTCATTACAAACAAATGGCGTACACATATTACAGTAGATGAGCCGCTCAACTGATGAACGTTCTTCCCTCTCATCTCATTTACAAAAGAAACAACTCATTACAATAACTCATGAAGCTCTGTAATGTCAGCAGGCCGACTTTTCTCTCTAAAAAAACGTCCAAAAAACGTTTCTTTCCTCCCAAAAAGTGGCCTTCACCCGATGGCCGGACCTTTCCACGCGTTTGGCACGCATGCGTAGAAAGCGGAGCATCATTCTTATCCCTAATAGTTGTTAATGAGTACACAACATGCCAGCACCTGTCAAAATTATAGAGGTCCAAGAGTGAACAAAATGAGATGGTTTGTCAAATCAAAACTCAGTTACGTTTAGTACAATCATTCAAAGATCACACCAAAAGAGGTACTTCGCTCTCAGACCGTATTTTCTTAACTGATTTCAATGATTAGGGTAATCAGGCGAATTTTGATTAGTGTCTCATTCATGTGTATTTTTGATGTCAATCAAAGTAACTACACCTAACAATCCCTTTTCAATATCACTCTGAAAATGACATTACTTCTTTTGGTGACAGCGAATCAGACATCATGAGACAATAATAAAATTTCACCTGACTTGCCTTATCAGTTACGAAGATAATTATGTGCCTGCTGGATGTATAATTGATCATCGGGTTCTGTTAACGCCATGCTTGGTTTGAGAAACCTCCGTTAGGACAACAAATATCCGTTAAGGTCCTTAAAACGTCTGTTAGGCAAACCTCAAAGATCCATTAAGGGGTCGAACTCCCGTATCACAAAAGTGACGAAAAAAGGCCATGTCAGCTTATGAAAACGCAGACTTTCGTTGATTTCTCTGCTATTGGTTATGAAAAAAGTGCATAGAACTATGCATGGGCTATTGGAATTCAGGCCTATCTTTCTGTATTCTGAGCGACAGCTCATGCCATATCCAGGTATCTAGTTAATGGTAGATGCTTCCATTAGTTGATAAACTTATTAATTGTAATTGCAATTTGCAAGTATGTGTGGCACTTATGAATGATTTTTTGTTTATCGAGATTTTTTTTATAGATATATTATTGTACCTCTGACATATCGGAAATGGCTACACGCTCATAGGTATACAAATATTATTGCATTTTTATCAAAACGCTCTTTGAAACGTAACTGAAAACGAACTGTCGTGGATGACATTCGGCACGTCATTAGTGACAACATTTTTAAAGTGCTCTGAGTTAATTTAAAGTTCTCTCCTGCCCAAGTGGCGAGACCAGTTTTTTGCTGGAAGCATTTTGAGCAATTATGGTGGTAAAGACCAGACATTTTATAGGTTGCCGGAACGACGGAGGCATGTTCTGATTTTAGAACCTTCTCAAGAAGAAATCTTGGGACACTAAAAAAAACAGCGAGGTGTCAGAATTCCCATGGTTCGTGCTTCGTATTTCATTTGGAGAGTCTTCACATCTTTTAAATCCCTCAATTCTAGCTGTGATTGTTTTTAGAATCATGAAGCATCATGGCCAGAAATAGTCGGGTTTTATGTCAAGTTTAAAGCTGTTATCTCTGACTCCTTTGATGAATTATTGAATACCTGACACTACATAACTAACATTTTAGATAGTCGAATGAAATCAGGAAGACAGTAAAACGAGTACAATGTTTGAGTGTAATGTATCTTCAGTACTAAAGCATTACATTTCATTTAATTCTACAGATCTAAAAGGATAAATGATATCATATAAAAAGAAATTAAACGTATACAATTCCTATCTAACAGTACCACCACTAACCATAATTATATACTGATATGGAGAGGAAATCCATGTTCAGTTTACAGCAGTTCTCTGTTTTGCATGTATCGTGAAATTCGGGTTAAGTGCGTTCTACATAATATGCATAGTGGGCAACTCCACTGTAAAATGAGCAACAATGAAACCTCATGTAGCACAGCTCTGGTGATTCAACGAAAACCGGCGTGCGCCAATGTTGAACTAGTTGAAATAAAGTACTAAAAAATAATGGCAATAACTTTAGCTGAATAGTCAGGGCTACTCTGAGGTTGTCAGGAGAAACTCAGATGCATGGTTAGCAACACAGGTCAGGGGCAGATCCAAAAATTGAAAGGAGGAGGGCCCACAAACTGGAATCCTGGATCCGCCCTGTAGGTGCAGAGTTAGCAGGCAGGTGTATAGGAAAACATACAGAGGTTGATAGTACAACCCTGAATACGAGGTGGGTGTCGAAAAATTACTCCCTTAGGCTGTTAGGCTGAGGGCTGTAATTTTTCTGACATCCTACTGAGTATACAGGGTTGTACTGTCAACTGAGGTCAGTTTTCCTTATATTACATACCATATTTTTAAGTTATAAGCAAAATAGAAAGGAAATTACTTGACTATGCACACACTTTGACTGGTCTCAAGCAGTTTACTCTTAAATTCTTTATTCTGTCTTAATATAGGACTATCACTATCTCCATCTAATCAGACTGTATTATTTTACCTGACATTAAAAGAATAATCACGCAAATCCATTCAGAATTCACAAAATAAAGAGAAGTGTTTGGTTAGTATTCATAAATTATCCTGGCATTGGTATATAATATTAGAGGGAACAGCTTTGGAACAAAGTGAGCAACACCATTGCAGATTGGAGGGTGAGCTGATGAGAGGCAGAGTTGGCTACTCTGGTCAAAAATAAGCTATTTTAGTGCTAAGTGATGTTCTCAGGTGTAGAGTGAGCAACTCCAAAGCTGAGCAACAGTGATTCAGACTCAGCAACTCAGATGCAAAGTGCACATTATCCAAGATGGATAAGCAGCTTTTAAAAATGCAAAATGAATAACCTTTATAAACACAGGATTCTACTCGGGTGCATAATTAGCAAACCCAGTTCCAGTATGGACCTCACTAGTGATTTCGGTGCACAGTGAGCAGCTGTTATGCACAGTAAGCAACTCCGCTGCACAGTGACCATCAAAGAGCAAATCAATTAGATGCAGAGTGAACAGCATTCGAAGAGGGTGAGCAGTTCAGAGTAGAATTGGGAACCCATAGATAGAGGATTGTATAGATTGAGCAACTTGGGTTTAGAGTGAGAAACTCGGGTTTAGAGTGAGAAACTCGGGTGCACCGTAGGCAACTCCATAGCAGAGTGAGGTACACCAGTGCAAAGTGAAGAAACTCCCGCGCATAGTAAGTAACAATTCAACTACTTTGGCTGGGAGATGCACAGTCAGTAGCTCAGGTGCACAGTGAGAAAGTCGCTGGGGTGCACAGTGAGAAAGTCAGGTGCACAGTGAGCAACAGGGATGCAGATTGAAGAACTCAGATGCAAAGTGAGCAACTCAGGCGCAGAACGAGCAACTCAGGCCCACAGTGAGCTACTCCACGACTCAACCCAAACCTCTCAAGAGTACGTGATTGACTAGACTGACCTGCCTGGGGCATTGGCCGTTAAAAAGGAGACCACTTACAGTAACGGTAATGAACCAGAGGCAGATGTTGTGAAGATGGGGAAGGAGTAAACTGAGTGAGAGAGAACACGGGGGAGAGGCATTACAGTTTGAAACTTTTAAGGCAAAAAGGTTCAGTTGATTATTAAGCACGTAAAGTTAGATACACGAAAGTGGGGGACGTGGAGGTCTAAGAATAACCACAGGTGTCTAATGTAGTTTCGTCAAGGAGAATGTCCATGGGAATACAAATTAAGAATATTCCCTTGCTTGCATCAAAAACTGACACATAGACAGAATATGCTGAACTTAATGTACTCCTTCAGTGTCAGTAGGAGCTTCATGAAAAAGTATTCGATAAGGACTAAATCCTATACATCCATTAAGCATCTTCTTGAATGTAACATATATGTTATCACTAAAAGATTGGAGAGTAGTCACATTAATATTCTTGCTCCGAAACTGAAGAGTATTAACCTAGAGGTATACAATATTATACTAGAATGAGCAACGTTCATTATAATTATGATGATTCTGATGAAGGATTTTTTTTTTTTTTTTTTATTTATTTCAAAAATCCGATTCCTGTACAATACAAGTTCTTCCATCAGGAGCGCCGACCAAAGAAATTTCACGCATCTTTTTTTTGGTCCAACCTCGTCCAGAAAACACTCACGCATCTAGAAAATGATGCGTGAAAGTGTAAAAAAGAAGCGTGACAGATTCGTGAAGGAAAATGTCAAAATAAAAACATGTTTAAATGATAAATATTTATGTAAAATGGCTCATTATATCTATTAGAAACAAATTGCAATTTAATTAGAGTCTTTTAAGGCAAAGAAAAATGTCACGAATCTAAAATTTTGTGTTATTTCACGCATCCAAATTTTGGAATCGTGGACATAAGATTCGTGAAATTTCTTTGGTCGCCACCCCAGATCACAATATCTCAGCTTACACTATTATAGCAGAAGTTATAATATAAATTTTTAGTATCAAGTAAACACAATGCATGGGAAAACAATACTGATCACATCAGCATAACATTACATGTAGGATGTAACTATCCGAAGCATGTAAATTGATCAACTTTGAATGTCTATAATAAATTTCAAAGTCTACAACAAGCCGTCGTTGAGTTAGATGTTCTCCACAATATTATATAATTTCATTATAATTATGTATCTGTAAGCCAAGTAGAATTGTATCAAACTGTGTAGCGTTAACTGAGCTAAGGAACATTTTCTGAAGCTGAGCAGTTACTCATTTTTGATGCGTTTACTCAGCTGAACATTATTAACTGAGCTGAATGGCTAAATTAAATGATAAGCCATAGAGGAATTTATGTAAGCGGTAGAGGATTTTATGTAAGCTAGGAGAATTTTACTGATCTGAACAACAGTTTACTGAGCTGAGAAGTGTGTGAGGCGTGGCCTGTTTCATAAAAAAAGATAAGGGATTTAAATTGTATGTTTCATAGATTAAGATCACCCTTTACCCTCCTCGACGAGAGGTTAAGGTGGCACTTACGGGAGTTCTGTGTGCATTCCTCGAGTGTTAGGGTATGTATGCAGGTTTTAGGGTGATTTACGGTAGTTTTGTTCTGGAACAGTGTTTTCAAACTCCCGCGCATGTAGTTTCCTTAAAGACACATAAAAACCTCAATAGCTATGGAAATTGTTGTGCAACAGGCCACAGGTGAGACCAAGCTCTTCAAGAAACATAGCCAAAGAGCTATGCATGAGCTGAACAGCATTAACAGAACTGAGCTGCATTTAATGGGATAACAGCTGTTACTGAGCCGACGACCAGCTTACTGAGCTGAACAGTTTATCAGCATGTGAGGAGCAACTCATCAGAAACATAGTTGAACCTCTATTTGAATGTTGGATAACTGAGCCGAGCAGCATTTTCTGAGCCGGCACCTTTATACTGAGCTGAACAGAATTCTACTGAGCTGAGCGATACCAACTGAGCTGAGCAACTCGTGAGCAGGTAAGGAGCAGCTCGTCAAGTAACGAGTCTCCGGGCAGTAATGAGGCACCCTGAACGAGGCGGATCACTGTCATCACCAACATGACCTGAGACAGAACCACCATCAGTTGGAGACAGCCACTTAAATGTCCTCACCCACTCCAGTAAATGAGACTACTCCACTCGAAGGGACTGTAGTCAAGTAGAACTATTATAGTTCAGTAAGCATGACAGATTTCTAGGTTTATCTCAGGAAACCTGCTGACAAGTGGTGGGCTTGTTTCCAGCTCAGTGAGGTGTTTCATAATGACCTCCATAGCTACGTAGGTTTTTTATGTGCCCTTACTGAAACTATGCGAGAGTTTGAAACTCCTGTTTCATAACAAAACTCATGTAAATCGGCCCAAAACTCTCGTAAATTGGTCCAAAACTTCCGTAAATCAACCCAAAACTCCTGTAAGTACATGCAAACTCACGTAAGCAAACACAAAACTCATGTAGCTATGGCACGCAAAAAGGTCATCGTAACTTTATGAAATGCAAAACTCATGAAGTAGTACAGAGGTTTGTTCTGAAACGGGTCACTGTTTGGTCTGTTAGGTAAAATAATTATATAACAGTAGACTTGCGTAACTGCAGACCTTTGTTTAAAATGTATGATCACCTATGTGGTGACTTTGTCTAAAAGCAATTAGTAGTCACTGAACTTTAAACTATAGTGTTCAATAATCAAGGAAGATCACAAGCCTTGGAGTGTTACAAACGCATAACGAATTATCAAAATGATCACCCTTGGCTACCCTATACATAATTATCTATCAGATAACATCTTAAATTAGCCAAAATCCTTATGGTATACGTAATGCATGGCAATTAAACATTATTTCCCCACCCCAACACACACGCATACACGCACAGGCAACACAAGTATTGCTTAAAATCTTATGTATCGTTCTTCTGTAATTTTATACATTTCCCCATTTAAGTGATCTCTTTTATTATAAAATTGCATTTGGAGGGAGTCCTACTCAGTGCAACAGTTTCAGTGGAATAAGTAGACCTAGATGTAATAAGCAACATAGAGGACTTTGCCATAAGTAAAGCAAAATTGATTTGCTGTCAGAAGTATGCCATCGATTAGTCCTTTGTGTTCTGTACTATCCCATCTTTACAGAAGGGTAAATAGCTTAAAATATGTCAGAATTGAAATCAGGTTAAGTGCTTGTCAATATTATTAATCTTGTCAAGAGAACGTAATCCATATAGTGACCGACCTTTGTGTATTATCCCCACGGTAGAAAGGTGTGTGTGTGTGTGTGTGTGTGTGTGTGTGTGTGTGTGTGTGTGTGTGTGTGTGTGTGTGTGTGTGTGTGGTATAGCTTGCAAATTGATACGTTTTAAACATTGATCTCTTTACCTGTAAGCTAAGCTGTGAACCTAACAATTGCACCATATCTCGAAAAATGCAACCTATAAACCATAACTGAGACATGCAAAGATCAGATGCAAAGCCCATACGCATACGCAGACTGGTGAATCAAACCGAAACCTCGTGTCCTCCAATGAGATCATAAGTATGACAGGTAGATGGACAATGGAGATTTGAAGAAGTAGAGTAATGAAGTCCCACCCTTATGTCCAAGTCCTTAATCCTCTTAGTGTTTCAGCCATTAATAATGATACATCTTAGGGTTTCTGAGAAAGGTCCGTTTGTGTTATAAAACGGAACAATGGCACAATATTAGATAAGATATTCCGATTAGTATTTTCATGTGATTGCTTTATTGGTACATAACCAATCCTTATTCCTCATGGAAGGCCTCTGGTTATTTCTTCTATACAAAAAAAAGAGAAAAAAAATATTCCGAGCTACCTGTACTTTGAAACGGATTTTGGAAATGTAGGCCTAATTAATCAAAATTATGGCCCTAGACCCCTAAATTCGACATGGTAACAGCATCATCGACATGCGACATGAGATAAAAATGACATGATATGGCGTATTTCTTAAATTCGACATGGGACACTAGGATCTCTTAGAGGCAACATGGGACATAGAGAATTAAGTGATAGTCGACATGGCCTTTTATTTGTCATGTGACATTGGGGACCCCCCATCAATGGCCCCAAAATTGAAATATGTATTTCTGTGATATTACCAAATATCGCATAGGCCTATGAAAAACTACCATAAGCTAGGTGATGTGGCATAGTGGCTATGCACCTTTTTAGCTATATGAGCAGAGTACTACACACATATATATAGTTAATAGAACACTATACGTTATTAATCAAAAGCTCCCAGATAACTCAACATTAATCAATCTATATTTACGGATAACGTTGAAATGAATGAATAGGTTTTGGTATAGTTTCATTTTTCAGTTCACATTTTGCAGTGGCACAAGGGTAGCGTGGCCGAGCGGTCTAAGGCGCTGGTTTAAGGCACCAGTCTCTTCGGAGGCGTGGGTTCGAATCCCACCGCTGCCAAAGTACTTTTGACGACTACATACAGAAAGATTTGTATAGACCATCTGTATTAGAAAACTCTAGGCCTACTTCATAACTTTACTGTTGTGATGGATCAGTGTTTTTTATATCAATAAACTAAACCCTACATCAGTAATTTGGCACGTTTGTATACGTTTCCTTCTCACTCTGAGGTCATGTATATCAAAAACTTTTAAGGGCTTTTCTTTCATAATAATTATACTTCAGGGTTTCCCCTGGTCTTAGGCATATTAGTGTGTGTGAGGATATACCTGTTTTGAGCCACAATAATTACAGGTGCAAGTAATACATATTTACTTCAGAGGAAATCACAATAGATACGATGCATTTACTTCACTGTTCTTAGATGTAGCATTATCACAATAATGGAGTTCCTTGCTGGTATCCATGGCAACCACCCAAAGATTAAGGCTTTCAGAAATTAGTCAGCAGTAGTAATTCCTCTAGGTACTAACTTCATAATTATGCAAGTTAAAGACGCGAATGAAATATCAAAAGTATGCATTCCTAGTCGGTGTTTGTCTCTATGCCTGTGCTAGTCTGTATCTGTGGCCACCTGTGTCTTACTGTCTGTTTCTCTCTTTAGTATTAGCCTAGTAGGTTGAACTTGTTTCATTAGGACTTTGCAATACGTCATTATTTTAAATACTAATCCCAGTGGCCTATCGGGGGCCTATATCCACGGCTGGTTGATCATCGGAATGAAAGTTCTATGTGGCGATGTGATGATAATAACATAGGTGTCTCTGAATATAACAGCGTTTGCTTCAACGCCCCTGACTGAGTCATGTTTACCACCTTTTACTGTATCAAACTCTTCTCCGAAACAAGATAGCAAACTAATCAAGCAGCACCTACCTGTTACCTTCCCTAGGTATCAGATAAACAACAAAAGGCAATCATCGGATAATTATCCAAACAACGTGACGCACAACGGACCAAACGGGAACTTGTTTAGTACCTATTGGCGGGGTACCATGATGGGGGTTACTCTACTATAGGAATTGAGAGTAGCCTAGTATTCATAGGCGGATTATGGGAGATCTTTTTGGGGGCACCCTCTTTTATTCAATTGTATGAAATATGAATCTTGGATCAAACCCATTAACGATAGGAAGGCATTACTATTAGAAGCGCAAAATTCCTGTTTCTAAATTGAAGCCTGATATAATGATAAGGAAGCCATTCAGTGAAAAACTCACGAGGCGAGTAACATTCAACCTAGGACATTTCCTACCCAGCGTGTTAGATTCTCTGAGAAAAAATACTGCGTAAGACTAAAATAGTTAAGTACTTGATAACATAAGCTTGAAGTAGTTCATTTATACTAATTATCAAAAAATAATAGTAATTGTAATTCTAAGAACATACATGCCAGATGAAGTCCAATTAATTTGGACGAAACGTTGCATATAAAGAAACATCCCCCCCCCTATCTCAATGTCATATTGCCCCAATAAAAGTACATAAAGTTGAATTAACTTGTCTGGTTTTGTGTATTTCTCGTTTTCTCAAATTCTAAGAACAGTAGACGTTGTTGCCTACATACAAATTTGCAGTACACCCCCCCCCCCCCCGATCCGCCCTAGGTATGATTGTGTCCAGGGTGTGGTAAACTCACTTTTTCCCACCTGTAATTGTCTCTGTTCTCACCTGACAGGTCCGACAGGTGAGATGAAGTACTGTCCAGGTAACAATCAGGTATAATGAATAGGCCACCTGTTGGAGACAGACCCGACCCCTGATAATGTACTGCTAATGGGGTTGCCACTCCTATCCCCCTATAACTGTCTCCTCCCGGATCATCTTACATAAGTAGGAGATTAGAAATACTTTGGCTCTTTTTGTTTGTTTTAGAATTATGTTAACATCGTCCAGCATCTGTGTGGACTACCATGTTGGTTGCTTATATAAAACTACCATCTTTTAGGGTGATTAAGATATCTGCCCTGAAGAAGATGTAACATGTGCTATTTTTTGTATAGGCCTAAGAGGTACCAGGGCTGTCATAATTATGCATTCGCTGGTCAACCTTCCACAAACACAAGGGATTGAGGATGGATAGCAGTGCCGGTCAAAGTTTATACAAGAATTATTATGTTTACTTTTCAGACACGAATTTTGATTTGATCGTTTTGTTAGAAATCAGGGGCTGTGCCCCCTAATTTCCCGTTTTCTTTTCTTTTTTCTATTTATTCTATTTTCGTAAAATTTGCACCATAAACAATGACCTTTAGGGCTTAGAGCTGATTTACCGGCCGACCTAACACAAACAACACAAGATTATCTTCCAACGTCTTCCACCAAACCATTTGTCTATCACCAACTCCTGAGCTGATGCCGATGCCGGTCAATGTGGGAAGTGCGTCAACAACAGGTGATCTCCTGATATTACCTGCTTATTGTATATAGAAGCACTGTTGAAGTCCATAAATATTTCATTTCTCTGAAAATGACCTGGTTTTGTCTGTACCTTGGACTGAAAGGCCCAGTTTCTGGGTTAATAGGACACAACTAATTATTAACCTACATTTTAACCTGCCCATGGTCTTCCCAGGATCTGGCACATGAACCATGCAGCTCAGAGTTGAGCCAAAAGAACTGTGAGATCCATTTAATTGTATTGTGTTTTAGAAATATACATCCAAATGCACTCAGTCCTTGATACTATACATCCTTCTTATTAAGGGTGGCGTCCCCTCTTAGCAGAATTATGAACCCTATTGAGGGGAGTGCTGTCCAATTCAGTCTGCAGCAGTGACCACAAAGCCAAGTGCGGAGTGCAGTGAGAATTGGTGCCCACTCAGGTGGTCAAGTGCCTGTAATTACTAGAAGTCTGTGGAGTATAGATGTGAGAGGGGAGGGTGAGAAGGGGTAATTGTGGTTGTGGTGACTGAGATCCAAAATAATCACTGTTGATGAGTACCTGTAATTAACTTGTTCTTAGAGTTTACCTCCTCTAAATAAAAAGTAAAGCTATGCTGAAAAAATCCTTAATGTATCTAAACTACAACTTTCATAATGAAACTATGTTACCTCAGGCAAAGGACACATCTTTTTACATACTAATATGAGTGCTTAAAATGAACAATTTGCTTTTTTGTTAGTGTACTGATGAGATTTAGACAAAAAGTTCAAAATTGTCCCTGTTTTAGTCTATATGAATGCCCTGACCCAGAGTGGTGGGCTCCCGCAATCCTTAATCTGCTACACACTAGGTCTCCACTGCGCAGGGTCATAAGAAGGGTGTATCATGTTTAGCATCCCTGCCTGTCATGCAGGAGACGGGTTCAATTCCCCTGTCGGGAAGTTTTACTAGTTGAAAAGACAGCAGGGGGCAAATCATTTATGCTATCTATGTGATTCCTGTTCAGATTTATTAAGCTATGACCCATTTTACATGAAAAGTAGTGCATGGGCTTTTTCCATTGAAAAAGGCCATTTTTGCATCGGCCGGGAATCGAACCCGGGCCGCCCGCGTGGCAGGCGAGCATTCTACCACTGAACCACCGATGCAGATATAAATGGTGCACCCAGCTGGTGGTCAGCCTGTATCCATCTTAGAAATATAGGACTGACTACTTTGGTCAAGGGGATGGAGCAACAGCCGACTGGGAGAAGCTGCTTGCTGGGGGCTCCTTTCCATTGAACTGCTTTCTGTCGATGCCTATACTAACTGTCACCCATACCAAAAGGTTTCAAAACCAACTCCAAAAGGTAATGTTTGACTCATACAATCACTTTATGGTCTAAAGGCATTGGGCCACCTGCATGCAGTCCTCGATAGTATAGTGGTTAGTATCCCCGCCTGTCACGCGGGAGACCGGGGTTCAATTCCCCGTCGGGGAGGCACAAGAGTTTTACTAGTTAGAAAGACAGGAGTAGGCAAATCAATTTTGTCCTAATCCCTCTGAGTTTTCTTGCCAGGCAAATGTAAAACTTTTCTGACCATTTCATCGCTGTTCATTCTATTTTAGTGACCTACATCATATTTGAAGCATGCAGGCTTTCACTGTATTGGTAGGTGGGCATTCTACCACTGGACCATCGATGCAGATATAAATGGTGCACCCAGCTGGTGGTCAGCCTGTATCCATGTAAGAAGTAGGTGCGACTACTTTGGTCAAGGGGATGGGGTAAGAGCAAAAGCGAAGATGATGCTTATTTGGGGTGGGGGGGGATACATTCCATTGAACTGCTTTCTCTAGGGCATATCAAGTGTGCAGAGGATGTCATCTGATTATTCTGCAACTATCGCCACCCTCAGACAGCCCTCCCTTCTCACGTGGAGCTAAATTCATTAACATCTTTTCATTCCAGCACTTATAAAGAGAAAGATTTGCTCCAAAGGCATTGGGCTGCCTCCATATGGTCATCGGTAGCGTAATGGTTAGTATCCCCAGCTGTCATGCTGATACAAATCGAAGTTTTTAGATATCATAAACGTATTTACATCTATCAGCCCTCCAATTTTGTAATGACGTCAATTCATGTTTAAATAAAAAGACCCAACCAGCTTGTGATGCTCATCATGACAAATTATGAGAATTAGTTACGTATACAAAAACTAATAAGGGCCTAGTGGTCTAGATATTACTGTGTGAACAGTATATCTCTCTTTTCTGTGTCCTCTGCTATCTTTCTACTTTAGCTACAGACTAGAATAATCAAACTGTCTACCATTGACCCTATTCATGCCAACTGCCTTACCAGCTGTATAAATAAATATATGCTAAGATAAAACAGGCGAACAAACAGATAATGGACTAATTCTTATAAAGTTGGAAAAGAATACACATATCAAGGTCCTTGATATTTTCAATTCTGTGAGATCAAAAGGTGGATTCTGAATTAAAGGGTAAATTTATACAGGATAGCTGACCATGCCATAATTATATCCAATAGAATAAGCTGCTCAATATAACGGCTATGTGTCTGACCTTTTGCTGGAGAGACCAGAGACCTATCAAAATAACAGCTACTATTCCGAACCATCCACATTAAAAAGAACATTACCAATTAAGTACGGCCCTTGAAAGGGATTAAAACTCCCACACAAACTTTTATAATAAAATAAAACAATGGTCAGATAATTTACATTAACTCTGACAAAAAAGAATCCATTACTGTCTCGGTTGATCCCCTTCCCCCTTTAGCTCTTTTCCGAAATTGCTGAGTTAGGTCCATTGGGTATTGGTGAGTGAGCAAAAAGGTAACTACCCTCACTTTTGGCTGTCCTTTTTGTTTCTCATTTGTTTGCATGATGGCCAATACAATCGCTTGAGCAGAAGGACCTAAGGTGAGATTTAAATTGTCCGATTTTAGTATTGTATTGTCTAATCAGTCCAAATTTAAATTGTAATGAATGAAATGAACCATTACTATCAACAACAGCCAGGTGGCTGGCTTAATAGATACCATACTTGACATAAAATTAAAAATAGTTCAAATGCTTGTAAATGGATGAGCACCAAAAAAACTCAGAAATTATAAGCTAAAGATGCAAAAATGATATTAGTGGAAACTGAACTTTAGAATTATTACTTACTTAGGAATGTGCTCTTAGTTATTTTATCATTCGGTTGTTGCTCTCCGTTACATTATTTAAAATAGAAATACGTCCGTTAAGTCAGGGTGATACATTTCATTCTTATGCTTATGGTGATATTGCTAAAATCTCATTCTATTATGTTATGTGCATGTTACATTCTAGCACTGTGACAATATAAAGTATATGCTCTTATCTTGTTTTTGTTTAACCCTACTTGCTAAAGTAACGGACATAATTGAGTCACTTTCAAAACCCAGACCGCAACCTGAATAGTCAATTTCTGAACAGCCATCATGTATGGTTCATCTTTGGGGCAAAATTATAATAATTTGTAACAAAATCGCAAACAATCTTCAACAATAAAATCGTCGCTTGGTCCCGATGTCCTAAAAGGTGATGATTCTAGCTGCCATTAACGTTCGCTTCAGAGTAATATCATTAGGGGAATGGCGTCAAATCTCAAACGATGTTTAACGCGCATGCTCTCAAGTGATTAGCTTTGCCTAAATACACTCAATTTCCCCAGGGATATTAGCTTCATAGTTTTCAAACTACTACGTTATAATACATGGTTTGTTCTGGCCTTGTGTGGTTGGGGATTGGTTGTGTCCTTTGTTACTTAGGGAATGTTAGTTGTAATATGAAACATGATTACCTGAGAACTGGATAGAAGGAAAATGGAAAAATGAATTTGTTACAGGGATGCTTACCAAAGAGTTTGAAAGGTAATTCCTGTATTGGAAATAGATGAGCAAACATGTTCACGTGGTTATTACAGTATTGGAAAGGGGTTCCTGTATTCATAAAATAAAAGTATCTTCAGGAAGAAAATGTTTCATTCTTTTGGCAAATAGAATAATGGTAGTTTTCAAATATTTATTCTCTTTCCTACAACGACGTGTTAATCCTATAACATATACGGAATCGTAATTATCATTATTGTCCTTTAAATCATTGTGTTTCAAACAAACTGTATAAATGCCATTGCAATGCCTACTGGCTCTCTGTGCTATAGTGATTTTTATCGTTTAATGTTGCCATCGACCAACGAATATCAAAGTAGAATATCAATTCCACCACACATAAATACTGCCAGTAAGATTTCCTCGGCGTACCATCATACTTATAGGGTATACTCCATAAGTCTAGACTTAATTCTGGCTGCCCATGCATCTAATCATGTAAATAGGACCCTTGCCATCTTCCATTATATATAAAAAAAACTATATAATTATATTCCAGACGAAAGACGACTGGGAAGGGATGAGGTATTCTGGTAAGACGCAGCGAACATTTGTAGCTGGTTTAATATTTTTGGATTATTAAAATATTGAATAGCAGATCTGTTCTATACTATAGGCAATGAAACGTGATCCTACAAATTACATAAACTGCATACATATAATGAGTACCCATCAATTAAGCACTGAGAAAATTATATTTAAACAATTAATCAAAGTAAAAAAGAAATCTTAAAATATGCTTGAGTATAAAATAAAGAAAATGTGTTAAAATCAGGTTGCTAATCATTACAACTATTGTGTCTATGGGGTTGTATTCACCAACGTTCGCACCTTACTGCAGCGCCACATACAAATACTTGACTCACCGGATTCTAGAATGGAATCTATAAGCCTATTATTAAACATCCATTAACCCCTATGCCCTCCCCCTATATACACTAGACTAATCCCATTCTTACCCGAACCTTACCACCCACTCATTCTACCAACACACCCTGCTAGCCTCTCGGTATAATCATGATGTTGTCCAGAGAGCCGGTAGTCCTTGTGCGACGAGCTACCTCGTTACCTTTAATAATTATTTTCCCCATTGTCTATGGAACTTTGCCCCTTGTATTATAGACCTTATGCAGACAGGGTAGGATGAACAGATTTTGGTGATCATCGTGAGAAAAAGATGGTAAATAAGAAAAATAAATTGATCATCAATATAGCACCAAGCCCATTTTGGTAGGTGTGACTACTCTGTGTCTCTGTGTGACTACTCTGTGTCAACAACGACTATACATGGAGCATAGTTTGGAATTCATTCTATTGTTTTGTGAAATTGTTCTTCCATGTCAGAAGAATTTCACTTGTTTCAAATTACAGGAGCAGAAACCCTAATCCTTCCAAATGATGTTCTGGTAATTGTATTGTCTAATTATAATTTGAGTTAGAGAGATTAATGTCCAATATATCGTACCCCTTTTTTCTATAGTCATTGTACACCATCCCTGTCAAACTCCACCGTGTATTTAGCATATATGCCAAGTTTACCATGCATATGCCTATTGATTTTCTAACATATTGTTAGTTCCTATAACTATTATACCTCGTTGCCTACCCTCATGTGTACGGAATCAGGTTGTGTTTTATCAATGGTGGGCTGGAGAATAGCAATTGTTGCACGGAAATACAACTAAGCGCCATTGTTATGAACCTACGGTTTCAACAAGGATGATAACAATTTTGAAGCTTTTTTGAAGTTCTCTTTATAGTCAAGGTTTCAAAGGTAAAAAAAAGAGTTTTGATATGGTGTCATTGTATGAAAGACTATAGAGGAAAATGTTGATTTCCTATTATCGATGTTAGACAACTAAAATGTGCATGTTTCATATGGACACCTGCAGAAGATACAGATACATAATAAGCCATGTGTAGGGAATGTTTAACGCGATGGACCAAGAAAATGAGTAATGTCTTATATAATTATAACAAACATATATTAATATTGAGACCCCATCGAGAGAAAAATAGATAATTGTTGTGTATTGAAGTGAATTAAAAATTGATACTTAACTCGGACAACACTGACTCCCTATCACTCTGAACAATTCTTACCTAATATATACATGTGAAGAGCCCAGTCATAATTATTTAGTTATTGAAAATAATGTATAATTGCTTGTTACTGTTATCAACATAATTATGTTGTTGATAACCAGATCAACAAATTATATCAATCAATATACAAACGGCTAACCAATTGTATATAAAGTGGCTCTAGAAAATTAATGATAGTCCTTAGCATAAAATTATAGGGCCTAAGTACACCTATCAATCCTATTATAACACCTTAGTTACTTGAGTAATATCCATCTTTAGTGTATGCATTTGGTATCATTATCATCGTTAAGGGAGGAGTACCTACATTGCTCTAAAATGGTCAACAATCCTTTCCCTACATTGATTTGGTACTTTTATTATCTGTAACAAAATAACACTTCATTTAGGCCTACCTAATAGAATAGGCATAATCAAATACTGCAACAAAATATATTCCTTCCTAGGCATTTTACAACTGCTGATTATTGTCAAATAGATATTCATTGGCACCAAGCTAATTTTGTATTTGGAGTAATAGGTCCTATAATTATGCCCACTCAGTGCCTCAATCAAACTATCCCTATTAATGTCTTATCAAAGCCTTGTGAAATGTGCAGTCCCAGCAACATTATTGACAATAGATTGACTATCCCGATATCATCGTAACAGTCATCGTAAGGATAACTGTCATACTGTATGTGTAAACTGGGCTATAAACAAGAATTGTTTTTTCTATATATATATTCAAGTACTATTAAATACTGAACATTCTTTTATGATTTTTAAGAGATCGACCCACATTATTCAAATACTCCTCAGATATATGCCATAGTTGTTGTGGCTTAATAGAATGAAGATAGACTTGATCGTTTCCCAACTAACAACAGCAGCAACAACAAAGCAAAACATCTGACCAATACACACAGAGCTACCTTAAACCAACTGGTCAGTCTGTGCTTTGAAGTGACCACGCCCAGCTAGGTAAGGGGAGAAGGGCTACTCCCTATCCCCTGGAGGCAGAGGGGGCACAGACTGGTGAAGAGGGAGTGGTCAATGTTATACAGGTAAGTATTGTATCATGAGTCTTATTACCTCCTGGGTGAGGACAGTCAACAGAGTATAAGATAGCGTGAGAGTATTGTCGATAAGAAAGCATTAAATCATTGAGTACAACACAGAAGCTACTGTAATTGTGAAACAGATTTTTATACATGTTACCGATAGATTATTCTCCAATTTATGAGGAATGAGAGAAGAGAATGATCATGAATAGCACCCCTGATTTTGTTTCTTTAAGTGCCTTTTATATTAAATCAATTTTTTTGAAAAAAAAACCTCTGCCTTATGTCTATCAAAAGCAGTAGTGCTGAAGACAGAACCTGACAAAGCTTGCAGTTTACGGATCATTTTTACAGTCTTCATTAATGCTTTCAGACCGAATGCATCTGTTAATTCTAGTGTATTTCCATGTGCGGTTATTGTAGGAGAACAGATCTATTGGCTTAGTACTTCAGAGATTTGTTATCATTTTGCAAAGAAAAAAGAAGAAAATATTATGTGACCACACATCTTCTAAACTGTCTAAATGAATAGAATAGAATATACATGCATGTATATATTCGTTAACCAAATGGAATTAGTTATTTTCAAACCTTTCCCAGTTCTAATATGATTGCTAGACAGTAGACTGCAATATAATAGCTCGGCATAGGTTAATATAATATATTGGGCAAAGCCACACACACATACACACACCCTGTCACCTGTCTCCAGACCCTGACCCCTACACGTACCTCACGCCCTGGAGCAAGGACTGCCCACCTGCCCGCCGACCCAGCGACCCACCACCACATTCCCATAGACTCACACACACCTGCTCCTGCCACAAACAAAACCAGGAAGGAATTGCGCAATTAAAACAGAAAGCTCTACTTGTGTGTGTGTGCTTTTTTTTCTTCACAAACTGCTCACCTGCTTGGTCTGGTTCGAGTCGGTTTCTACAATTACATCAGAGGCTCCCGCTGCCGGCAGTTGTCAGTCAGGGACGGGTGGCGGCACGCTGACCTTTTCCCTTTGATCTTGGCTGTCTTTGACGCACTGCCTGTGAGCAGCTGCTGCTGCTGAGCTGCTCCTCCTGCTCCAGCTGCTCAAAGATCCATCTGCTCATAAGCTGCAGCTCCTGGTTTGATTTTCAAAAGCCAATGAGGTAATGTTCTCTAATATGAGCACCGCTGACGCGTGCACTGCAGTGGAGGCATAAGAGAACATATGCCGTTATTCCCAAGGGCTGAGTTGCTCAGAGCAGCTCGATTGAACTGCTCGCGGTGTGGATTGTGTAAATAGGCCTTCTAAGACTCCTTCTGGATTTTTTTGTTGGTTATCTAGGAATACGCTTCCAGTGCTTAAGCCTCCAACTGCAGATGTGCTGTTAAAAAGGCAGAGGCAATAGTAAAACTACAAGATGGATGCACCGTTTACATTTCTAGTGAGTCCATTGGTTTTTTAACTGCCTGCCACTTAAAATCCAACTACTGCTCTGCCACCTGCATAATATTTATTATTAGACACATGTATATTTGCTCCAGCTGGTCCCAGTATGAGCTGTTTGTGTACACAATGAGTGTTGGTATGCCATCTACCTTCCGTGGGATGTGGGTGCGTACCTTCCCCTACTCCTCCTATGCCCTGGAGGCTGATAGGGGCCCCTAGAGAGGTCCGTCCAACAGGTAAAGTTTGGGACCCCTATACTCCTCCAGCTTACTCCCTGGAGGAAAAGAAGACCAATACAGATTCGGCGCGTCCTAGGCTATGACCTTTGATAGGGGAGGGGGCAGATTTCCTCCAGTACCCTGGAGACGCTCCCAATGACGTCACGGCGTCTGTGGGCTAATAGGTACTGGAGGAGTGTCACAAAAAAGGGTCAGTATCCCCTGCCAAATCTCCTTGACGCTGCGAAGAAGCAGGCTGTCAGTGCCTGTTCGTGCGTTAGTCTCTCTCATTCAGTGTCAGTGTAACATTGCGGACTGTGTCTATCTCCTCTCTCCCCTCTCGGACTACTGAACCGGCGGTGAGTCCCACACTGCTTTCACAGCTACCTCCCACATTCATCCTCCAGCACTAGTCGTTGCGCCTCCTATCGGACTTCACCGACGGCAGACACAAATGCAGGCTTTCTGAGCTTGCAACTGACTGCATGGCATATGGAGAGTATTATTAGAGGAAATATGTTGTACCACAAAAAGTAGGTAACTTAAATTATGTGTAATGCTGCATTGTCTTTCAATGGAATTCGCAGGGATCTAATATAATTCATGTTTATCGCACAGTAAGCCCATTCCAAATTGGCTATATCCAAGGGTTGGACAAGGGTCGGACAAAATTACTGTATAAGCGATCCTTCTCTCCTAGAGTTGGGATTACTGGAATAACTGAGAATTATGTTTTTCTATATCCCCAAGTACTGATAAAATGTAATGATTTCTTAAATTTTACCAATTGACAGATTTACAGGTTTGCCATCCAATCAAAATGCTGCATTTTAGGGAAAATAGGGTTGGACATTATAGGTAGGGCTGACAGGCTTTAACCTTGGTTCCTATGGGGAAAAAACCTATATTCAAAGCTGCATTTTACAAATTTTAGGAGCAATTTGTCAACCAAACCACCTTGGTCCATTTTGTTTCACACATCTATCTTTGGCGATTAAATAAGAAAGAAATTGATATGTAATTTCATGGTAAAATTTAATGTTCATGTATACTGGGATGGGCTTATTGCCTCAACCTTCTTGCTCTTTGTAAATTGGAGAGGTTGTAATTGCTGAATTTTCTAATAGGGTCCTTCATTGCACGCGATTATAACGGTAATGAAGATAGCTTCCAATGTCATAGAAACTTAATGATATATTAAGGTTTGTTAATCAATGTTCGAGAGATAAGGCATTGCCCAAGCTTAAGAATACGCCCATCCAAGTTATTCTGCCAATGCTAAACAAGGCTAAAGTCTGCTACTAGTGTTATAATAGGCCCGTAATGTCCAGAACTTCATTGTCTTGTAAGGGAGCATTATGGTTGTCTGGCAAAGTTACACAATTATTCCAGTAATCAAATATAATAAAATCAGTGCAGACTAGTAGCATTTCATGAAAAAGACAAACAGAACTTTGCCTTATTATGACTACAATTAATCTGTGGAATTGAATTATGAAATATGGTGGGAAAATGTTGTCTAACCTTCGCGATAAACGTAATGTTGCATAAACTTAATTGCAAGTATATAAAATGTAAATAGCGCTTATTTCGAAGAACCGCGGGTGGCGTCCGAGGCACAGCCGTGCCACCCGAGGAAAGCCCCAAAGGTTCTCCTCTATTTTATCACCAACAAGGGTGTACCTAGCCCTAAAATCTTAGGGGGTTCCAGGTAAATTGAGGGGGTTCCATGCAAAACTGAGGGGTTCCGACTAGTAATTTTGATCAATTCCCCGTAATTGTAGTTCAATTATAGCAACTTTTGTGAATCTGAGGGGGTTCCAGACACCCTCGGAACCCCCTCCAGACACCCTCGGAACCCCCCCCCCCCCCTCCGGTATGTCACTGATCAAATCAATATCCATATGGTTGAAAATACTGAAAATAAGGAGTATAAATACGCACCAATCTCTGTACGCACCGCTCCTCTGCAGTGCGGATGATAAAAAATTGCCATGGAAATTATAGCTCACCGCCACATGGAAGTCAATGGTCGTCCTCTCACTTAACTGGACAACCCACAAACTCTTCCGAAATAAACCGTAATCCTTATGTTGAACCGCTTTGAATCTATTGGTATTTCAGGTTTAAACATCCTACTCCTTTCTATCCTCTCAGCCTTTACAAGTGCCTCGCTATTGTCAATGATTATTGTCGCTATTGTCAATGGTTTCGTGGAAGCTATCAAAAATAGTATAGCTACACATAGCTATCGTTGAAGCTATATATATAGTCTCTGTATTTACCTCAGTGTAATACCAATTCATTTCCAACATAGCAGTCACCCCTAACGTCAAGGAGCTATTGTATACACCTATCTGGAGTGGGTCTATATGGAGCGTACTTGAGACTGTTTACCTTGATACTTACCATTACCGTTAATTATACAGTTTGCACTATGCCTATGTGTATTCGGTAGCAACGATGAGATAATTGTACCTGTCCACAGAGTGTATCTAGCTTCATAATATTAATAATGCTCTAACTGTTATCGACAAATAGGCCTAGGCCTATAGACATTGCAGTAATCCTCTTTTAATAGGCCTAAGGGTATAGTGGTTTTTCACGGGTTGTATTTATATCCAAAAATAATTTCATGGCGAATGGCCTGTCATTGATAAATGAAATGAACAGCAGAGGATATATATATATATATGTAGACCAATATATAGACCAACGCAGCGAAGCTCTGAAATGCTCGCCATTTTGTATTGGACTGTTTTTTCTCTATCAAAAATAAACTGTTGCATAGCGTTAAACCGAAATAAATAACAATTCATGGCGGCAGGTGTGCACAACGTCCCCGTGGCGCAATGGATAGCGCGCTGGACTTCTATGGCAGTTCAGGAAAGAAATCCTGGTACACATGAAGTCATCCAGAGGCTGTGGGTTCGAGTCCCACCGGAGACGCAGGTCTTTTGTCTATGATGTTTTCCATAAATGGTTAGACTTCATATATATCAAAAAAAAACTTGTTTACCATTGCCCCTCTAGGGAATGGTGTTCCATTTATATAAAGAGACTTTTACTACACTCACTTATAAATATCAACCAATCAGACACTACTATTAGTGTCACCTGACTCTAGCTTCCCGCCATATTTCAGTTTCCTTCACATTTCCAGAGGAGTAACACCTTTTCCCTCCCACCAACCTTATTCTACAGACTTTATGATAGCCTAAAGGGCGTTTGAACTATCAACTGCTCTGTGATATTTTAACTCATTTTTATTAGGGGCCTTCTACCCCCCTCGACAATCTTATTATCACAGTGTCTCCAAACGTTTTAATAAATGAGTGTTCATAATATTTTTTCATTTCTCTCTTATAAATAACTGGTCATCGCCACAAAAGAAAACTGACAAATCTTTTGGACCATGGATCATTTTTCTGTCGTATGATTGTGCTTCTGAATCGTTAAATAGGCCTCATTGAAAACACTTAAATATTATGCTGATTATTTTCCATCTTATGTCTTGGTCCATGATACCTCAATCTACTTCCGGTCGTGGCGAGTTCCCCATTTAACACCTCGTATAGGCCTATCTCTTTTTACCTACGTTCTTAATTAAAATACTTTCAATTTCTCTTCTCCAATCTATTATTTGATACATTTTCTTATTTGATACATTTTCTGTCATCAGATGAAATTTTTCTACCGTAATTTGTGGAAAATCATAATTTGACGGACATTTTATACTGGCTTCCTCCGCGAATTTTTCCTGTGTAGGCCTAATCTATTGCCTAATGGAACGAAATCAAACAATTTTAGTTTTAAAAAAATGTCTTTGCCAAAATCACAATTAAAACAGTCATATCAAACCTTATAGGGTCTATTTCAGACTAGTGGTAAGATAATTAAGAATGAAATCATATCTTTTCTAAAATAGTAAATGGGAGGCAATAATCGGAGATGACACCAGGGAAACCAAAAAGCTAGTGAGGAATCGGCCACTGGGAACCGTGACAATTATAATTGGACATCTTGGCACCACAGGGGTCGACTTCCATGAAGAACATGGCAAGTATTTGCGTTATGGTTAAGTCAATTTTACACAAAAAAAAACTATTCTGCCCAGACCCGGGATCGAACCGGGGACCTTTAGATCTTCAGTCTAACGCTCTCCCAACTGAGCTATCTAGGCAGTGAATATTAATCAAATAACTATTCTTTCAGCTGGAAAAAATTCCAATTTTATTCTTATGGTGTACACATTCTAATTTTCTACATGCAACTCATTGCCTCGTATTTCTGGCCACTTCTGGTGGACTAGGCCCCAATGGAGAGTGGGGTGACAAGTAACATGGACATTTCCTATATTCGACCTCATGATGTATACATTGCCATCAGGGGTTCCCATATGTTACCCAGTTGATTCACCAATGGAGAGTGGGGTGACAAGTTACATGGACATCCCTCCATAACTTTTGTTTCAGCTGAAGAAAATGTATACACCATAATCCTAAAATTGGATTATGGTGTATACATTCTAATGTTCTACATGCAACTCATTGCCTCGTATTTCTGGCCACTTCTGGTGGACTAGGCCCCAATGGAGAGTGGGGTGACAAGTAACATGGACATTTCCTATATTGGACTTCATGATACATTGCCATCAAGGGTCCCCATTATATATGTAGGCCAGTTGGTTCACCGCCCAAAAACTTCTGGCTCGTTTTGAGTTTGTTCTTCCTTCCGTGTCTTGACTTTGCTTTGCTTTGTTGTGTGCCATGTAAACACAGGTATGACAGTCTCAACTCTCTTTCATCCCACTAACAAAGGGTCTGGTCCACATAACCATCTGATCACAGATCAGTCTGGCCCTGAGCTGCTTACTGGGCATCTGCCCCGAGCTGTTCACTGGGCATCTGGCCTTGAGCTGCTCACTGGGCATCTGGTCCTGAGCTGCTCTCTGGGTGTCTGGTCCTGAGCCGCTCTCTGGGTGTCTGGTCCCGAGCTGCTCTCTGGGTGTCTGGCCCTGAGCTGCTCTCTGGGTGTCTGGCCCTGAGCTGCTCACTGGGTATCTGGCCCTGAGCAGCTCACTGGGTGCTGGCCCTGAGCTGCTCTCTGGGTGTCTGGCCCCGAGCTGTTCGCTGTGTGTCTGGCCCTGAGCTGCTCACTAGGCTTCTGATCCTCAGCTGTTCACTAGGTGTCTGTCCCTCAGCTGCTCACTTGGCGTCTGGCCCTCAGCTGCTCTCTGGGTGTCTGTTCAGAGCTGCTCATTTGTCATCTGCCCTTGAGCTGCTCACTAGGCGTCTGAACCTTAGCTGCTCTCTTGGTGTCCGGCCCTGAGCTGCTCAATGGGTAAATATCTGGCCCTGGGCAGCTCAGTGAAAGGCCTAATGACCGTGGAGGTAGGAGGACCCAGTATACAACCCCTGACCTACAGGCACTCCGCACACCTGGTCACACCTGGTCTTGAGAGAGGGAAATAAATGGTCAAGGTTCCTAATGGCCAGACGTGAGGCCTGTATACTGTAAGGATGGTATAGTGTAAGTTTTAAATAAATAAGTGATTTCTCCACCACCCAATTTCATGTTTATTATATTTTAATCGGCAACGTTTGGCGTTCTCTTTTTTCTTTTTTTTTCTTTTCTGGTTTAGAATCATGGGAAAAATGCATCTATACTGATGTAAGTCTACTGTAGGCTTAGATGAAAATGATCTAATGAAAATTTGTTAATAATTCATCATTAATTATACACTCTGTGCATTTTGATTAATCTTGATAATAAGTAATGCCCCACTATTTGTTTTACACGAATATAATTATATTATATATAAATATTAATATATATGTATGCATATATATACACACACATATATTGTACCAAAACAGAAAGAATAAGATATCTGAACGATGATACCCTTCCATTATGTAGAATATATCAAATGATAACGGTTTTCTTTTTCTTTTTAAAAGATTCTGTTTGCAATAAACGTCAGGGTTGCCCCTTTGTTTTCAGATTAGCAATTAAAGAAATGTTTAGATATTAAGAATTATAGGCCTAAAGGGTAGGGCGGGGAATGGACTTGCGGATGTACTAAATTAAGTCTGGAGAAACACAACATACAATGAAATAGAGATTCGCGTCTGTAATGACTTTTTAATGAATCATAATTATAAGTAATACCTCCTGGTGAGAATGAAGCAGGAAATAATATATGAACCTCCCTTGATGTTTGTCACTGGACAAAAATAAAAGATGTTGTTGACAGTTCCTCTATAAGAGGTTGGTAAATAAGACCTGGTTAACTAGGTTATTGGAATTTATTCAGAATCCTTGATTTTTGTTAGCTATAATCTATGTGTTGTTATTTACCACATAATGCAAAATAGCAACAGATTAATTGCTAAAATAGGTATGTCTACATCATGATGATAGAAGTTTGCACAGAAACAATCTACAGGAGTAAAGGTTGTATAAGATACGTCTTCAAGTATCTGTATATTTATATGTATATAAAATTAATACGTATTGGATATTTGATTAGCCACCTACAGTAACTTAATCTGCAGGTTACTCCCACGTGGCATTAACGGTCGGTTTTATACTTCACATTGTCCTTTAACATAAATAAGGTCTTCATCCCAATGAACAGATTGATTTTGCCTGGCAATATTCTCGTTTAGAACAAATTTGTAGTTTCCATTCTTTTTCTGCACATTATGATGCCCTATCTAACTTGTAAAGTTCTCTTTGCCCAGGTAACAAAGACTATCTATAGTAGTTTTCTGTGTCACTGATAATGAGCAACACCAAATTGAAGGTTTCGAACCTGGATGGGATCTTCCTATCAGTGAACCCGTGCTAGCTAGCTACTTTGTAGTTAGACACGGGTGAGCTTTTTTCCCTTTGAATTCAAACTATATGGAACCCTGGTATCGGAGAAAATCTTCTTATTCATATTCTTCTGTGAAGCTATAATTTCTTTTGTATCTGTTAAAGTAAGTTTTGATTGTATAGATAACAAACATATCACACCCTTTTTGGACGGGATGATAATTAAGGTACAAATATAAAGATAGTGCACAGATTATTTCATTGAAGTGTTATCTTTGGTCGTGCTCCGTCATATAATATAATTCAAGCAAGATCAATGACAAATCTGTGTGAAATGCCTAAATCCAAAACTACCTATAGTGTCATTATAGAGGGGGTTTATACACTGCATCAGTATAACATGAAAATAACACGTATCAATGTGTTTTTCTTTTACAATAATGGTGATCTAACTGTTCATAATAAGTTGTGCAGTCACTCATCATGATTGTAACTATCTGATAATTGTCTAATCAAGAACATACAATTGCATAATAGATTCAAAATAATGATGTAAGTAGGATAACTATGACCCATTATTTCGTTACTGCTCAAATTACGCAACCAGGAAGCATTGTTCACCAAATCTACACACTTTGCATTTGCACTAAACAGTGACGCTACAAGGGAAATCTAAGCTTAATGTAGGTATAGATGTGCTTGGATTCCCCGTGCAGTCTATAATGCTATTTGGATACTTTTGATAAACAAGTTCGATTCATCAGATTATCCTCCTTTTCTGGTTCCATCTTAAGCCTATATATACGCATTCCACAGGGAAGCCCATATAATCACAATTATTACCCGAGCTATGTTATGTATATTAATAATCAAGTTCAAGTAATCAGGGCTCATAATTATATGTCTTCGCAACTAATTTGGCTAGTCAGAGACATTTTGATTAATGTTTCATGATTAGAAATTCTGTCTATCACGAATACATTTTTTACACCTATAATAATCCCCTTCCAGACTATTTTGCAATAACACTATTGATTTTGGTGAAAGACAAAATTGCTGATCTTGAAGCCCTAATCATAATTTCCCTAATTAGCCTAATTAGTTACGAAGTTATATGGGCCCAGATTATTCTCCTTTTCTCGTTCCATCTTAGGCTTACATATTAATACGCACTTCACAGGCCAGCCTATATTATATGCCATAAGTCATATACCTGGGCTATATTTATATACATCAGCAGCCACGCCCGCGTCATGTACTATGAAAAAATAATGCCTAGATCAGCGGCGCTGGACTCCATTAGGCTGCAGGGGGCCTAGATTGACCGACGACGGCACCCAGAAGCCGGTATGGTATAGGCGGTGGTCCCCAAAAACTGCCAAAAATATTGATAATGTTCTCTCCTTTCAGAGGTAACAAAATAATGAGAATAAAATAACATGCTAATGGGGGGAAGGGGAAAGGGGGGGAGGGGGATACTAAGAATGGTAATTGAATTATATTATTTTCATAAGTATAGATCCGTGTGGGGAATGGTCATCGCCGCTGCAAGGGTATAACAGTTATGCCTATTTGCAAGTTATAAGACTGAGATCTTTTGTACTAATGTCAAGTCTTAGTGTGTCCTTTCGTTCGCGTATTACGCGTGGTATAAGATAATACAACTTCCTTTTCCAGAATTTCTCTATAAATCGAAAAAAATAGTCTTTTTTTGCAGCAACGGCAGATTTCCTGAGACGTTCTGCTATTAGGATTGAAACTGTTTATTATCAAATTTTCAACAACGTTAAGGAGACACCTTTTTTTCTTAAGACGATAATATAACTCAGCACCATCCATCCCCTTCCTTATGCAGTTACATAACCCGTGTCTCAATATGATCTGAATTGAATACATGTGATATAAAGCTACAGGAGCGGATCCAGGGGGGGGGGGGTTCCTTGCCCCCCTCCCCTCCCCTGTTAAATCATGTTTGGGGGGGGGGGCACTCCCCTGTACATTAATGTTTTTGCCCCCCCCCCCCCTTTTTTTTTACAGCTATATAAATTCCTGGACCCGCCCCTGAGCTATTACTTTTACTATTGTTATCATTTTATTACTTTGCTATCATTTTATTAAAGATGTTACTTTTATCATTAAAGGCAACAAAGTGTCCATTGTATATCTTTTCACGGACACGTTCTATATATAAAAAAGTACAGCTATCCCTAAGACACCGAGCCGTCATCTATACTAATATAGAAGTAAGGTATACTAAACCAGCGGACGGCCAAGGACGCTTACAGGCAATCACCACTCTTAAAGGTCACAGCCAATCGCACCGACCCGCTGCTCCTTTTTTCCCGACGTTTCTCACCCTTTCTGGTTCAATAAGAGATAGTTAGCTGTAGCAGAGCGAAGCCTGATGGTTTTAGAAGTGATTAAGAGAGTGGGAATGTCTTAAAGGGGAGGCGAGCATGATCTTAGAAGTGATAAAGGGAGGTGGCGTGTCTTAAAGGGGAGAGAAGCGATGTTTAGTGTTTGCTCTGTGTGCTAGGACTCACGCCATTAAATGGTTTAGATTGATTCATGGTTCTGTGGTTTAGTAGAAGATTTTACCGTGTATTCTTTTCTGTCAGAATGATAGTAGTTCAATGAGTATTTGTATAGGTTTCTTTTTACTGAACTCAAATGATCTAGAATTTAGAGTGTTAGAACAAAACTTTAAGGATAATAATTATTAAGTTGGTGTCTGAACTTATCCTGTACGGTCCAGCTTATGGGAACCTCCCTACAAGTTCCTGTCATTATAATTCTGACTTGATATTCAAGATAAAGACATGCAAGGGTTAATATCTGCGTATTATTACATCATTAATTGTACCTGACTCGGCATAGTTTTCTTCATAATTACTTGATTAAACTATAAAATATACCATGGTTACAAAACCAAATAAAAGTCACAGAATTCTACCCTGTAAATAGACACGCAGGCAATAGAGTAATCCTCTTTGTTATAGGACTCAGCCACACAGGACTCCCAGACACTATAAGACGCAGGGGGTATTCTGTGTGTAAGTACTAAACATCAAAAGACCTCCCCCTGTCTACCACCTCCGGCATGTCTTTCCTCACAACTGACCGCACTTGGTCAATACTAAACAGGCCAATCCTCCATCTTGTCCTGCTCGCATCACCACACACAGCTCCCTATAAGAGGTATTAGGCATATCTTTTAGTCTCTCTTCTTTGCAATCGGAGAAATAGAGATTTTCAAGGACGAGCTGTTCAATTCCATGGGTCGAAGCTTTAATGGAGTCAGGGCTGATATTTTTAGAAATAGGCCTATATAACCACCGCCTTAGATTTTACAAGATTTTATTTGAAACGAACCTTTTCCGTTTTATTGACCAGTGATTTTTAGATTTGGCATGTTTTCTATTCTCTTTCCTTTGCAATTCACCAAAGAGTGTAAGCTGTGTAGGTCTATGAATCTGCACTAAGATTTATACTTGGAATAGAAAGTTTTGCTTAAAAATCTAAAGCCTAGGGTATTTAGTATTCTTTTTTATGGTTTATTTCGAAAACCACCGTGTTCATATATTTCTAAACATAATTATCCTGCACAGATAAAGGCCTAGTGCCACATGCGCATACTATTTTCAATCATTTCTATTCTTTTTAAGAATATGTAGAGTGCAAAAATTAAACCCATGCATTCAGGTCAAAGCCTGTATTGGCCTAAATAAAATGTTAGCACTTTTTGGCCCAGGGCGGCGCTTGGACCGACAGTATAGTCGCTCTAGACATACTAGAGCGCCTGACTCCCACTTTGGAGGTCCAGCGTCCAAACCCGTCCGGAGTTTCACATTTTTTTCGTTATGGTAACGTTTTTGCAAAACGTCATAAAACATTATGCCTAATTTGCAAACTTTTCTGAACTATATCCTTTATGAAAAATGTTACCCAATGTTCCTGCCTAAAGAGGTTGTGCACATGACGTCACAATAGCCATAAGAAACTGGGCGTCTTCTTGGTGATCAATTTAGAATTCTTATTATCAACATTCAACAGAGACTTTTGATTTGTGTTACACGTATTTCAAATAATCACATGATATCCTAATGAACAACTTTTATTATAATATAATTCAGGATTTCTGGATTTATGTACTAACGACATGGTTGTGATTAACACATGGTGAGATCTCACAAAGAAAAGTGGTCACGTGACCACGTCTGCACAACGTCTACGTGTGTGTGTGTGTGTGTGTGTGAGTGTGTGTGAGTGTGTGTGTGTGTGTGTGTGTGTGTGTGTGTGTTTATTCAGCATAATTATTGTACAGACGATGTCCAGAAGGAAACAGGCGTCCAAAGTGGTGTTGAAATTGATTTTCATTTTCCCACTTCTCCTCTATAGGTTAATATCCGTTAATGAACACAGCTGTCATACTCAGGAACGTTCGTATATGTCTCACGGAACTAATTCTCCCTACCACGGATAGCTGATTCATAGTATTTTAGGTACCTGCAGGCTAATTTTGACCAAATTGTCGCAAAACTCCTGTTAAAACTATAGAAAATTAATGAATAGTTGTGATATTTCCACCATTAATGAATTAATTTTCAAACTACTTGGGAAATATGTAATGAATATCGATACAAATTTGAAAAATAATGATCACTATGTCTTTTTTCATGTCAAATTAGAAGTAGTGACATGACTAATGAAAATTCCTATGCTAAAGCCATGTGATTTGTTGACATATTACCCAGCATGCACCCTGATCAAAGCTAATCTGCAGAATCAAATCAAGAAATTAGCTATCCGTGGTAGGAGAATTGTGGCGCCATCTGTAGTGTCATATACCTTTCTGTCCAGAGGTGAAGGGAATGACTGGCTTTGAGTGGCTGATAATGAAATAAGGAAAACTGACAGGACTGAATAAAAAATCACAGGATACCCCCTATCATTTGTGAATTGTTTGGTAAAAATGAATGCTTGGTCTCTGCTTGTTGGTAGGAGTCAGTGTGATTTTTAAATAGGCTCTGTGCCCTGTAAATTTGACCACCACAAAACTGGCAAAATGAGGGTACATCCACATTTAGGACCCATGCTTGAGATTTTGATGGGTAACGTATCCTGAAATTTACATATTTTGTGTATCAAAGAGGTCACAACTGGGAAATGAGTCAATCTGAGGTGGCGCAAAAATTCTAAATATTTGTTTTTCCCTGCTAGGCTATACATCTTTTTCATTAAGATGGCGCCCCCTGGTGCATCAAATTGGTAACACACTTTTAGGTCTGTCCCATAGTTCAGGTATATGAAGTGAAGTGACCTAGTTACCCAAAGCCCCAAAAGTAGGCAGACTGGTGGACTGCGCAGGGCCATGGGAAAGGTGTATATTAAACTATAAAGGAAAACAATTAGTTGCGTGAGACCTATAATATAAATGTTGTCCCCTTTTGTGACTACCTTAACTACAGGATGATGGTGATTTTATCGACACGATTGATCGGTAAAAATAGTTAAAGACGAATTATCCATTCATTTCTATCGCATTGGATATAGATTTATAGATTTATATCCAATGCGATATAAATCAGGGATGCATGTATGTGCGATTTATTTTTCTATTTCATCAAAGAGGTTCATGGGTTCACCAAATATAAGTCCATGAGTTCGAAACCCATTAATATACATTACTAGAAAAGGAAAAATTGATGTATCATAATAATTAAATACATGTGTATATGGGTCAAAATACCGAAAAATGTACAATTGGGTCTGAGAGGGATGATTTTCAAGATTTGGGAAGTTATGAAAAGTATCTTTTTATTTCACAAGAATACATATTTATGCATCAAAAAAACTCGATTATACCAGAAAAATCCTTTGTTTATAAGTTTTTTTCAGATCTCTAGAAATATTATTATGAATATACAAACGTCCGTGACCAAAACTCAATATCATTTCCAATCCATAATGATTTAAAGGCCTACTGCATTATCCATGCTGTTTCTATCATTTAGATGTTTATCTATAATCATATAGAATGTCAGGTTGAAGGACACAATACTTTTTTTGTGATTAGCTTTTGAAAATTAAATATAGGCAGTTTAAATCATTTATTTTGTTTGAGTTTGTTACTTTTTACCAAAAAGGTTGAAAGCAAAGATTACTATGAATTAAGAATTGCCCTTATATGTTCTGATTTCATTTCCATATCAGTTGATTGTATCATAGCATTTTTTTTGCACAAACATTTAGGATAACAATCAGTAAATTTTGATCACGGATGTTAGTTTTATGGTCACGAACGTTTGTTACCAGATCAAAGTGGTGTTTCATATGATATATTTCTCAGTGATTCCTCTTGAAAAAGTATTTACCATTCATGAAATATCTATTTATTATGAAAAGTATCTTTGATTGGCAAATTTCTGAAAATAGATACAAAATCAATCATTTTATTTTCATCACGAACGTTTGTTTGAGTCACAAACGTTTGTTGTATTGCTTTTATTAATCTTACCTACTTCTTGATCACAAAATGTATCATTTTAAGTTACTTTCTTTGTTACATCTATCATGATTGGATAATATAGAATTGTAACTTTGATTAAAAAGTGTTTCCTAAGCCAAGTAAAAGCAGTCATCATAAAAAAACAAACATCCGTGACCAAAACTTTAAAAAAAATATATTCCTTTTCAATGATATCCTTTGCAAAAAGAAAGATATATCATGTGTGCATCTTTCTGGAAAGGAATTAGAATATTCAGAAAATATGAAATGATCCTTTTCTAGTAAATATGCTAGAAAACGTCCGTGATCAAAATGAAAATCAACAGTGACACACAAATGAATTAAACCTATTAAAAAGAATGTAATATTTTGAAATGAGCATTGTATGATGAATACCGATTTGCCTTTGTATCAATTATATCATATGAAATATATTTAGTATGCCAATTAGACAAGTTGATACAAACATCCGTGATCAAAACTTAGGAGCAATGGTATCATACGTGTTTTTCAGTTGTAGCTAATGACGCTGGCCATAATATGAATATTGAGATAATAATTTATATAGGAAATGCCCTAAAACTTAAAATTATTATGTTTTTCTAGTAACATGGTTTTGATCACGGATGTTTGTTTTGATCACGGACGTTTGCACAGATAGTTCTATTTTCATATATATCAATGGATTAATCAAGAAGAAGCCTTTGACCATTTTTATCCATGAATGTCTACCCTAATACACCTACAAACTTTGTATTATTCACTATTATACTAGTTTTAAGAAATTGCAGGTAATAATGTAAAACAAACATCCGTGATCAAATTCAGTATAAAATCAATTAAGCTCTCATTAAATTTCAGCATGTAAGATAAAGATTATGATTTTTTTGGTCATTGTTTATTTACCCTATGCCTTCATTTTGGTACCATATGCTAAAAGCTAATGTATTTTTTACACCACATCATAATATCTTGAAATAATGATCACGGATGTTTGTTTTTGATATCATGCCTTGTATCATGTGCAATAGGAAGTAAAATATCCATCCAAAATAACTCAATATTTTAGCAATGAATCAGGAGTAGTTTAGCTCCAATCTACAGTTATTTTATCTAAAAACTGCTCATGATTTGCTGATACACACATGTTTGCATTTTTACAATTGTAGAAAAACCCTATTTTTTACATATTTTTGGACTTTAAAGTCTTATAATGCCCAATCAATTATAAGCAATAAATGAAACTATATAGATTCTGAAAGCTTAGGGTGTTTTCTATCAATTAACACTATGTATAATCATGTTAGACGGACTGTCCAGATCCAGGACCATGTAGAGTGACAAAAACCCCTAAAATCCGCAATTGTACATTTCCTGGTACAATGACCCATATAATGGATGCAGTTTTGGTTACATTAATCTTCATTTTCAGTTTAAGATTAAGTTATCAATTAATTGTACAGAGAATTAAGCATCTCTGAAATCATTGGACTGGATACCTGACAAGCACGTGTTCTCAGATCCCGTGCGCATGCACAGAAATGCACCTATTCCCACAAGACCTCGGAGACTGCTGAATAATAGAAACCATTAAACACGAGTTCACCTTTCCAGGAAAGCGTTCTTTGTTTTAATCTTCAAACAGGTGGGAAGTGGAATGAGATGAATCTGTCAAAGGAGAGAAATGAGCAACACTTCAGCGAAGCAGCAAATTAAACATTTGAGAGGAAAGTCTGCTATTGCCCGAGATTATAATATATGGCTAGAAAAATACTCGTAGCTTTAGGGGGAGCTTTGCCCAGATATTTTTTTTATTATTTTACATTTACAACTTAAGCGCAAAATTGTTTATATTAGAGAAACCCCTTTTGAAAATACAACGGCCCATCCTTGGATGTGGTTATCCCAACCCAAGTCTTGAGTGTTTTACATAGAACTGCATATCTAATTATATTATGTCACCTATAGAAAATGGCGGCCTAATGGAGAAACCCTATTTTCAAGGGAAAAATACGAAAGAAGAATTATAAATAGAAGCTCAGATTATGGTTCTTTGAGAGGAGCAACTTTGTTAACCCGGCAAGGGTGGCCAAACGTGTAATGTGTTCACGCCATTTTTCGCACCCTTTTGTGCTGGTTTCCTTTTTCCTTTTTCCTTTTCTTTTTCGTTTTTTTCCGACACTCAGATACAGTTACCGTTTTTTATTTCAGGATACACGGCAGGTTTCCATTTCCCATATATATATCCACATCCAAGGAAATATCACGTTTTCATAATTCAGGATTTCGTCTACACTGTATGATAAATGCAATAAGAGAAAATCCTCTCTCTTTGTATATACCTTTGCGTTTGTTAGTTTTTTTTATATTTTTTAGCTTTTTCTTTAGAAAACGTTTATTGGCCACAGTATACCCTGACCTGAAGCCAAATAAAGCCTCCAGTACAAAACCAACTCCAAAAGGTAATGTTTGACCCATGCAATCACCTTATGGTCTAAAGGCATTGGGCCAACTGCATGCAGTCCTCGATAGTATAGTGGTTAGTATCCCCGCCTGTCACACGGGAGACCGGGGTTCAATTCCCCGTCGGGGAGGCTTAAGAGTTTTACTATTTGAATAGACAGCAGGGACAAATCAATTATACCCCTGTTCAGACTAATTAAGCTGTGACCCATTTTACATGAAAAATAGTGCATGGGCTTTTTCCACTGAAAAAGGCCATCTTTGCATCGGCCGGGAATCGAACCCGGGCCGCCCGCGTGGCAGGCGAGCATTCTACCACTGAACCACCGATGCAGATATAAATTGTGCACCCAGCTGGTTGTCAGCCTACATCCATATTAGAAGTAGGACCGACTACTTTGGTCAAGGGGAGGGTGCAACAGCCAAATGGGGGATGTTGCTTGCTGGGGGGCTACTTTCCATTGAACTGCTTTCTGTCACGGCCTATACTAACTGTCACCCATATCAAAAGGTCCCATATAACAATATGATGTAACCACACAAATCGGGGACAGTATATTCCCGTTGCCAATGAAAAAGCTATCTCTGATCACTTCTGTGGTATTTCTTTCATGCTTTATTTGTCATTGCTACCTATTTTACCATTCTTTTTAAGGAAAACCTAATGCTTATTGTTGGCAAAAGTGGTCGATCTTGCCAGGATTCGAACCTGGAATCTTCTGATCCGTAGTCAGACGCGTTATCCATTGCGCCACAAGACCGTGGGCAGACATGGCCAGAGAAAGCTTGGGGAGGGTCAGACTACATTACATGGCAGGCAGTCACTCAAGGTGGTCTTTGGCCAAACAAACTACAGTGAGAGATATTGATACATGCCCGTGTCTCTAAGCAGCATCTGCCAAGTAAAGCCTCCAGTACAAAACCAACTCCAAAAGGTAATGTTTGACCCATGCAATCACCTTATGGTCTAAAGGCATTGGGCCAACTGCATGCAGTCCTCGATAGTATAGTGGTTAGTATCCCCGCCTGTCACGCGGGAGACCGGGGTTCAATTCCCCGTCGGGGAGGCTTAAGAGTTTTACTATTTGAATAGACAGCAGGGACAAATCAATTATACCCCTGTTCAGACTAATTAAGCTGTGACCCATTTTACATGAAAAATAGTGCATGGGCTTTTTCCACTGAAAAAGGCCATCTTTGCATCGGCCGGGAATCGAACCCGGGCCGCCCGCGTGGCAGGCGAGCATTCTACCACTGAACCACCGATGCAGATATAAATTGGGCACCCAGCTGGTTGTCAGCCTACATCCATATTAGAAGTAGGACCGACTACTTTGGTCAAGGGGAGGGTGCAACAGCCAAATGGGGGATGTTGCTTGCTGGGGGGCTACTTTCCATTGAACTGCTTTCTGTCACGGCCTATACTAACTGTCACCCATATCAAAAGGTCCCATATAACAATATGATGTAACCACACAAATCGGGGACAGTATATTCCCGTTGCCAATGAAAAAGCTATCTCTGATCACTTCTGTGGTATTTCTTTCATGCTTTATTTGTCATTGCTACCTATTTTACCATTCTTTTTAAGGAAAACCTAATGCTTATTGTTGGCAAAAGTGGTCGATCTTGCCAGGATTCGAACCTGGAATCTTCTGATCCGTAGTCAGACGCGTTATCCATTGCGCCACAAGACCGTGGGCAGACATGGCCAGAGAAAGCTTGGGGAGGGTCAGACTACATTACATGGCAGGCAGTCACTCAAGGTGGTCTTTGGCCAAACAAACTACAGTGAGAGATATTGATACATGCCCGTGTCTCTAAGCAGCATCTGCCAAGTAAAGCCTCCAGTACAAAACCAACTCCAAAAGGTAATGTTTGACCCATGCAATCACCTTATGGTCTAAAGGCATTGGGCCAACTGCATGCAGTCCTCGATAGTATAGTGGTTAGTATCCCCGCCTGTCACGCGGGAGACCGGGGTTCAATTCCCCGTCGGGGAGGCTTAAGAGTTTTACTATTTGAATAGACAGCAGGGACAAATCAATTATACCCCTGTTCAGACTAATTAAGCTGTGACCCATTTTACATGAAAAATAGTGCATGGGCTTTTTCCACTGAAAAAGGCCATCTTTGCATCGGCCGGGAATCGAACCCGGGCCGCCCGCGTGGCAGGCGAGCATTCTACCACTGAACCACCGATGCAGATATAAATTGTGCACCCAGCTGGTTGTCAGCCTACATCCATATTAGAAGTAGGACCGACTACTTTGGTCAAGGGGACGGTGCAACAGCCAAATGGGGGATGTTGCTTGCTGGGGGGCTACTTTCCATTGAACTGCTTTCTGTCACGGCCTATACTAACTGTCACCCATATCAAAAGGTCCCATATAACAATATGATGTAACCACACAAATCGGGGACAGTATATTCCCGTTGCCAATGAAAAAGCTATCTCTGATCACTTCTGTGGTATTTCTTTCATGCTTTATTTGTCATTGCTACCTATTTTACCATTCTTTTTAAGGAAAACCTAATGCTTATTGTTGGCAAAAGTGGTCGATCTTGCCAGGATTCGAACCTGGAATCTTCTGATCCGTAGTCAGACGCGTTATCCATTGCGCCACAAGACCGTGGGCAGACATGGCCAGAGAAAGCTTGGGGAGGGTCAGACTACATTACATGGCAGGCAGTCACTCAAGGTGGTCTTTGGCCAAACAAACTACAGTGAGAGATATTGATACATGCCCGTGTCTCTAAGCAGCATCTGCCAAGTAAAGCCTCCAGTACAAAACCAACTCCAAAAGGTAATGTTTGACCCATGCAATCACCTTATGGTCTAAAGGCATTGGGCCAACTGCATGCAGTCCTCGATAGTATAGTGGTTAGTATCCCCGCCTGTCACGCGGGAGACCGGGGTTCAATTCCCCGTCGGGGAGGCTTAAGAGTTTTACTATTTGAATAGACAGCAGGGACAAATCAATTATACCCCTGTTCAGACTAATTAAGCTGTGACCCATTTTACATGAAAAATAGTGCATGGGCTTTTTCCACTGAAAAAGGCCATCTTTGCATCGGCCGGGAATCGAACCCGGGCCGCCCGCGTGGCAGGCGAGCATTCTACCACTGAACCACCGATGCAGATATAAATTGGGCACCCAGCTGGTTGTCAGCCTACATCCATATTAGAAGTAGGACCGACTACTTTGGTCAAGGGGAGGGTGCAACAGCCAAATGGGGGATGTTGCTTGCTGGGGGGCTACTTTCCATTGAACTGCTTTCTGTCACGGCCTATACTAACTGTCACCCATATCAAAAGGTCCCATATAACAATATGATGTAACCACACAAATCGGGGACAGTATATTCCCGTTGCCAATGAAAAAGCTATCTCTGATCACTTCTGTGGTATTTCTTTCATGCTTTATTTGTCATTGCTACCTATTTTACCATTCTTTTTAAGGAAAACCTAATGCTTATTGTTGGCAAAAGTGGTCGATCTTGCCAGGATTCGAACCTGGAATCTTCTGATCCGTAGTCAGACGCGTTATCCATTGCGCCACAAGACCGTGGGCAGACATGGCCAGAGAAAGCTTGGGGAGGGTCAGACTACATTACATGGCAGGCAGTCACTCAAGGTGGTCTTTGGCCAAACAAACTACAGTGAGAGATATTGATACATGCCCGTGTCTCTAAGCAGCATCTGCCAAGTAAAGCCTCCAGTACAAAACCAACTCCAAAAGGTAATGTTTGACCCATGCAATCACCTTATGGTCTAAAGGCATTGGGCCAACTGCATGCAGTCCTCGATAGTATAGTGGTTAGTATCCCCGCCTGTCACGCGGGAGACCGGGGTTCAATTCCCCGTCGGGGAGGCTTAAGAGTTTTACTATTTGAATAGACAGCAGGGACAAATCAATTATACCCCTGTTCAGACTAATTAAGCTGTGACCCATTTTACATGAAAAATAGTGCATGGGCTTTTTCCACTGAAAAAGGCCATCTTTGCATCGGCCGGGAATCGAACCCGGGCCGCCCGCGTGGCAGGCGAGCATTCTACCACTGAACCACCGATGCAGATATAAATTGTGCACCCAGCTGGTTGTCAGCCTACATCCATATTAGAAGTAGGACCGACTACTTTGGTCAAGGGGACGGTGCAACAGCCAAATGGGGGATGTTGCTTGCTGGGGGGCTACTTTCCATTGAACTGCTTTCTGTCACGGCCTATACTAACTGTCACCCATATCAAAAGGTCCCATATAACAATATGATGTAACCACACAAATCGGGGACAGTATATTCCCGTTGCCAATGAAAAAGCTATCTCTGATCACTTCTGTGGTATTTCTTTCATGCTTTATTTGTCATTGCTACCTATTTTACCATTCTTTTTAAGGAAAACCTAATGCTTATTGTTGGCAAAAGTGGTCGATCTTGCCAGGATTCGAACCTGGAATCTTCTGATCCGTAGTCAGACGCGTTATCCATTGCGCCACAAGACCGTGGGCAGACATGGCCAGAGAAAGCTTGGGGAGGGTCAGACTACATTACATGGCAGGCAGTCACTCAAGGTGGTCTTTGGCCAAACAAACTACAGTGAGAGATATTGATACATGCCCGTGTCTCTAAGCAGCATCTGCCAAGTAAAGCCTCCAGTACAAAACCAACTCCAAAAGGTAATGTTTGACCCATGCAATCACCTTATGGTCTAAAGGCATTGGGCCAACTGCATGCAGTCCTCGATAGTATAGTGGTTAGTATCCCCGCCTGTCACGCGGGAGACCGGGGTTCAATTCCCCGTCGGGGAGGCTTAAGAGTTTTACTATTTGAATAGACAGCAGGGACAAATCAATTATACCCCTGTTCAGACTAATTAAGCTGTGACCCATTTTACATGAAAAATAGTGCATGGGCTTTTTCCACTGAAAAAGGCCATCTTTGCATCGGCCGGGAATCGAACCCGGGCCGCCCGCGTGGCAGGCGAGCATTCTACCACTGAACCACCGATGCAGATATAAATTGGGCACCCAGCTGGTTGTCAGCCTACATCCATATTAGAAGTAGGACCGACTACTTTGGTCAAGGGGAGGGTGCAACAGCCAAATGGGGGATGTTGCTTGCTGGGGGGCTACTTTCCATTGAACTGCTTTCTGTCACGGCCTATACTAACTGTCACCCATATCAAAAGGTCCCATATAACAATATGATGTAACCACACAAATCGGGGACAGTATATTCCCGTTGCCAATGAAAAAGCTATCTCTGATCACTTCTGTGGTATTTCTTTCATGCTTTATTTGTCATTGCTACCTATTTTACCATTCTTTTTAAGGAAAACCTAATGCTTATTGTTGGCAAAAGTGGTCGATCTTGCCAGGATTCGAACCTGGAATCTTCTGATCCGTAGTCAGACGCGTTATCCATTGCGCCACAAGACCGTGGGCAGACATGGCCAGAGAAAGCTTGGGGAGGGTCAGACTACATTACATGGCAGGCAGTCACTCAAGGTGGTCTTTGGCCAAACAAACTACAGTGAGAGATATTGATACATGCCCGTGTCTCTAAGCAGCATCTGCCAAGTAAAGCCTCCAGTACAAAACCAACTCCAAAAGGTAATGTTTGACCCATGCAATCACCTTATGGTCTAAAGGCATTGGGCCAACTGCATGCAGTCCTCGATAGTATAGTGGTTAGTATCCCCGCCTGTCACGCGGGAGACCGGGGTTCAATTCCCCGTCGGGGAGGCTTAAGAGTTTTACTATTTGAATAGACAGCAGGGACAAATCAATTATACCCCTGTTCAGACTAATTAAGCTGTGACCCATTTTACATGAAAAATAGTGCATGGGCTTTTTCCACTGAAAAAGGCCATCTTTGCATCGGCCGGGAATCGAACCCGGGCCGCCCGCGTGGCAGGCGAGCATTCTACCACTGAACCACCGATGCAGATATAAATTGTGCACCCAGCTGGTTGTCAGCCTACATCCATATTAGAAGTAGGACCGACTACTTTGGTCAAGGGGAGGGTGCAACAGCCAAATGGGGGATGTTGCTTGCTGGGGGGCTACTTTCCATTGAACTGCTTTCTGTCACGGCCTATACTAACTGTCACCCATATCAAAAGGTCCCATATAACAATATGATGTAACCACACAAATCGGGGACAGTATATTCCCGTTGCCAATGAAAAAGCTATCTCTGATCACTTCTGTGGTATTTCTTTCATGCTTTATTTGTCATTGCTACCTATTTTACCATTCTTTTTAAGGAAAACCTAATGCTTATTGTTGGCAAAAGTGGTCGATCTTGCCAGGATTCGAACCTGGAATCTTCTGATCCGTAGTCAGACGCGTTATCCATTGCGCCACAAGACCGTGGGCAGACATGGCCAGAGAAAGCTTGGGGAGGGTCAGACTACATTACATGGCAGGCAGTCACTCAAGGTGGTCTTTGGCCAAACAAACTACAGTGAGAGATATTGATACATGCCCGTGTCTCTAAGCAGCATCTGCCAAGTAAAGCCTCCAGTACAAAACCAACTCCAAAAGGTAATGTTTGACCCATGCAATCACCTTATGGTCTAAAGGCATTGGGCCAACTGCATGCAGTCCTCGATAGTATAGTGGTTAGTATCCCCGCCTGTCACGCGGGAGACCGGGGTTCAATTCCCCGTCGGGGAGGCTTAAGAGTTTTACTATTTGAATAGACAGCAGGGACAAATCAATTATACCCCTGTTCAGACTAATTAAGCTGTGACCCATTTTACATGAAAAATAGTGCATGGGCTTTTTCCACTGAAAAAGGCCATCTTTGCATCGGCCGGGAATCGAACCCGGGCCGCCCGCGTGGCAGGCGAGCATTCTACCACTGAACCACCGATGCAGATATAAATTGTGCACCCAGCTGGTTGTCAGCCTACATCCATATTAGAAGTAGGACCGACTACTTTGGTCAAGGGGAGGGTGCAACAGCCAAATGGGGGATGTTGCTTGCTGGGGGGCTACTTTCCATTGAACTGCTTTCTGTCACGGCCTATACTAACTGTCACCCATATCAAAAGGTCCCATATAACAATATGATGTAACCACACAAATCGGGGACAGTATATTCCCGTTGCCAATGAAAAAGCTATCTCTGATCACTTCTGTGGTATTTCTTTCATGCTTTATTTGTCATTGCTACCTATTTTACCATTCTTTTTAAGGAAAACCTAATGCTTATTGTTGGCAAAAGTGGTCGATCTTGCCAGGATTCGAACCTGGAATCTTCTGATCCGTAGTCAGACGCGTTATCCATTGCGCCACAAGACCGTGGGCAGACATGGCCAGAGAAAGCTTGGGGAGGGTCAGACTACATTACATGGCAGGCAGTCACTCAAGGTGGTCTTTGGCCAAACAAACTACAGTGAGAGATATTGATACATGCCCGTGTCTCTAAGCAGCATCTGCCAAGTAAAGCCTCCAGTACAAAACCAACTCCAAAAGGTAATGTTTGACCCATGCAATCACCTTATGGTCTAAAGGCATTGGGCCAACTGCATGCAGTCCTCGATAGTATAGTGGTTAGTATCCCCGCCTGTCACGCGGGAGACCGGGGTTCAATTCCCCGTCGGGGAGGCTTAAGAGTTTTACTATTTGAATAGACAGCAGGGACAAATCAATTATACCCCTGTTCAGACTAATTAAGCTGTGACCCATTTTACATGAAAAATAGTGCATGGGCTTTTTCCACTGAAAAAGGCCATCTTTGCATCGGCCGGGAATCGAACCCGGGCCGCCCGCGTGGCAGGCGAGCATTCTACCACTGAACCACCGATGCAGATATAAATTGTGCACCCAGCTGGTTGTCAGCCTACATCCATATTAGAAGTAGGACCGACTACTTTGGTCAAGGGGAGGGTGCAACAGCCAAATGGGGGATGTTGCTTGCTGGGGGGCTACTTTCCATTGAACTGCTTTCTGTCACGGCCTATACTAACTGTCACCCATATCAAAAGGTCCCATATAACAATATGATGTAACCACACAAATCGGGGACAGTATATTCCCGTTGCCAATGAAAAAGCTATCTCTGATCACTTCTGTGGTATTTCTTTCATGCTTTATTTGTCATTGCTACCTATTTTACCATTCTTTTTAAGGAAAACCTAATGCTTATTGTTGGCAAAAGTGGTCGATCTTGCCAGGATTCGAACCTGGAATCTTCTGATCCGTAGTCAGACGCGTTATCCATTGCGCCACAAGACCGTGGGCAGACATGGCCAGAGAAAGCTTGGGGAGGGTCAGACTACATTACATGGCAGGCAGTCACTCAAGGTGGTCTTTGGCCAAACAAACTACAGTGAGAGATATTGATACATGCCCGTGTCTCTAAGCAGCATCTGCCAAGTAAAGCCTCCAGTACAAAACCAACTCCAAAAGGTAATGTTTGACCCATGCAATCACCTTATGGTCTAAAGGCATTGGGCCAACTGCATGCAGTCCTCGATAGTATAGTGGTTAGTATCCCCGCCTGTCACGCGGGAGACCGGGGTTCAATTCCCCGTCGGGGAGGCTTAAGAGTTTTACTATTTGAATAGACAGCAGGGACAAATCAATTATACCCCTGTTCAGACTAATTAAGCTGTGACCCATTTTACATGAAAAATAGTGCATGGGCTTTTTCCACTGAAAAAGGCCATCTTTGCATCGGCCGGGAATCGAACCCGGGCCGCCCGCGTGGCAGGCGAGCATTCTACCACTGAACCACCGATGCAGATATAAATTGTGCACCCAGCTGGTTGTCAGCCTACATCCATATTAGAAGTAGGACCGACTACTTTGGTCAAGGGGAGGGTGCAACAGCCAAATGGGGGATGTTGCTTGCTGGGGGGCTACTTTCCATTGAACTGCTTTCTGTCACGGCCTATACTAACTGTCACCCATATCAAAAGGTCCCATATAACAATATGATGTAACCACACAAATCGGGGACAGTATATTCCCGTTGCCAATGAAAAAGCTATCTCTGATCACTTCTGTGGTATTTCTTTCATGCTTTATTTGTCATTGCTACCTATTTTACCATTCTTTTTAAGGAAAACCTAATGCTTATTGTTGGCAAAAGTGGTCGATCTTGCCAGGATTCGAACCTGGAATCTTCTGATCCGTAGTCAGACGCGTTATCCATTGCGCCACAAGACCGTGGGCAGACATGGCCAGAGAAAGCTTGGGGAGGGTCAGACTACATTACATGGCAGGCAGTCACTCAAGGTGGTCTTTGGCCAAACAAACTACAGTGAGAGATATTGATACATGCCCGTGTCTCTAAGCAGCATCTGCCAAGTAAAGCCTCCAGTACAAAACCAACTCCAAAAGGTAATGTTTGACCCATGCAATCACCTTATGGTCTAAAAGCATTGGGCCAACTGCATGCAGTCCTCGATAGTATAGTGGTTAGTATCCCCGCCTGTCACGCGGGAGACCGGGGTTCAATTCCCCGTCGGGGAGGCTTAAGAGTTTTACTATTTGAATAGACAGCAGGGACAAATCAATTATACCCCTGTTCAGACTAATTAAGCTGTGACCCATTTTACATGAAAAATAGTGCATGGGCTTTTTCCACTGAAAAAGGCCATCTTTGCATCGGCCGGGAATCGAACCCGGGCCGCCCGCGTGGCAGGCGAGCATTCTACCACTGAACCACCGATGCAGATATAAATTGGGCACCCAGCTGGTTGTCAGCCTACATCCATATTAGAAGTAGGACCGACTACTTTGGTCAAGGGGAGGGTGCAACAGCCAAATGGGGGATGTTGCTTGCTGGGGGGCTACTTTCCATTGAACTGCTTTCTGTCACGGCCTATACTAACTGTCACCCATATCAAAAGGTCCCATATAACAATATGATGTAACCACACAAATCGGGGACAGTATATTCCCGTTGCCAATGAAAAAGCTATCTCTGATCACTTCTGTGGTATTTCTTTCATGCTTTATTTGTCATTGCTACCTATTTTACCATTCTTTTTAAGGAAAACCTAATGCTTATTGTTGGCAAAAGTGGTCGATCTTGCCAGGATTCGAACCTGGAATCTTCTGATCCGTAGTCAGACGCGTTATCCATTGCGCCACAAGACCGTGGGCAGACATGGCCAGAGAAAGCTTGGGGAGGGTCAGACTACATTACATGGCAGGCAGTCACTCAAGGTGGTCTTTGGCCAAACAAACTACAGTGAGAGATATTGATACATGCCCGTGTCTCTAAGCAGCATCTGCCAAGTAAAGCCTCCAGTACAAAACCAACTCCAAAAGGTAATGTTTGACCCATGCAATCACCTTATGGTCTAAAGGCATTGGGCCAACTGCATGCAGTCCTCGATAGTATAGTGGTTAGTATCCCCGCCTGTCACGCGGGAGACCGGGGTTCAATTCCCCGTCGGGGAGGCTTAAGAGTTTTACTATTTGAATAGACAGCAGGGACAAATCAATTATACCCCTGTTCAGACTAATTAAGCTGTGACCCATTTTACATGAAAAATAGTGCATGGGCTTTTTCCACTGAAAAAGGCCATCTTTGCATCGGCCGGGAATCGAACCCGGGCCGCCCGCGTGGCAGGCGAGCATTCTACCACTGAACCACCGATGCAGATATAAATTGGGCACCCAGCTGGTTGTCAGCCTACATCCATATTAGAAGTAGGACCGACTACTTTGGTCAAGGGGAGGGTGCAACAGCCAAATGGGGGATGTTGCTTGCTGGGGGGCTACTTTCCATTGAACTGCTTTCTGTCACGGCCTATACTAACTGTCACCCATATCAAAAGGTCCCATATAACAATATGATGTAACCACACAAATCGGGGACAGTATATTCCCGTTGCCAATGAAAAAGCTATCTCTGATCACTTCTGTGGTATTTCTTTCATGCTTTATTTGTCATTGCTAC